>OZ020515.1:5904135-6278536 GCA_963971425.1 Bryoerythrophyllum caledonicum
CGCAAATCGTGATCTTCAAGCAAAGGAGGGTTGGGAATCAGTGCATGAGCCATGGACAGTCGACAGTGCATTGGAGTACATCAAGTTTGCGCATCTCGACAGATGGTGGCCTGCGGAGCTCCACCCTAAACATTGTGCAGCGAGAGCAGTCACGTGCAAACAGATCAATGACGTGCATGTGAAGTGGAGGTTCCTCGAGATCTTACGTGCCATTTCTAACTTGGAGAAATGGCCTAAGAATAATATTCCTAGATCCATTGCAGCATTGATGTATGCAGAATATCAATTAGGAAAGGAAGTGGATTGGTCAACGATTCACGACCCCTTTTCAGGTGGTCGGAGACTTGGACGCCATCTTTCAGCAAAAAAACCTCGAGAGATTCCAAGAAACAATGCCCCTCAATGGTTCCTTGATAACCCTACTTTGTACGACGATCCAAATGATGAAGTGCCGTTCAATCGAGAAATAATTGTTTCGCCAAGGAACAGTAGCGATCAAAAGCGTAGAGAAAGGAAGGTTGAGGCCACTCATTGCAAAGAATTGGACAAGCATGCCCCAAACGAGATAGGGGAGGGGTCAAACCCACTTTCAGAAACTTTGGAGATGGCCAATGCTATTCAAAGCAAAGCCGCTGACACCCCGATGAAGTTTGATGAAGATAAGTATGGTGAGTTACAAGCACAATTGGAAGTGCTTAGTGTGGAGATAAAGAGGTTGTAACATGGACGAGACGATGATGTGGAAACGGTGTCAAAAGTACTTGCGCTAGAGATAGAGAAGAAGAACTTGCTTGCTGAAGTGACCCATCTACGCAATCAAGTCAATCAAGTCAACGATAGTAATGAAAAGTACATGATTGAAGTTGCAGACTTAAAGAGGGAGCTACAAGAAATCAAGGCACAACATGTAGCAACGGAGATGACGCATGCAGGTTTGCAGCAAGAGTTGGATGAATTAAAAGCATATCGGGAGAATGAAGAATCGGCCCGAAACAATCTTAAATTATTGGTTTCAACAATAATCGATGAGCGCGAAGAGATGATGATCACAACGTTATTCGCTGTGGCACGGACACGGCAATACGAGGCGGAATTCCAGAGTATATGCGCTGAATGGACATCGGAGAAGAAGTTAAGGACCCTTTTGCTCACATCATGGCCTCGTGATGAAACCATGTATACAATCAGCTGGGACGATAGTGATCCGTCGCTACTATTGAACAACAATAGTATTGATTGGAGGCTTGTGACAGAAGAGAATCACCGTTGGGACATTGAAGAAGTGCATGATCATCCAACCGAAATGATTGGAAAGCCGTTGTGGCAAAGACCACACCCCATGACATCCGACGGATCATCATGTCCTATCTGCGATAATCCTTGGGGTCCTGAAGGGTGTTATATGATTGGATCGTGTGGCCATTCGTTCCATCCGTATTGTCTAATCAAGAGTATGATTCGTTCGCGTACTTGCGGTGTATGTAGGGCGCCATTACATCCACGTTTGTATCTTCAATTTGGCCTACGGGATATCATGCCAAGTCACTGGGTGTATCGTCAAGATGATTATGACTTTGCACTTGAAGACTTCAATGGGAACCCTGTTGAGTGGAGTTGGAGACATAATATGTCCAAGGCACAACTGTGGCATACCTTTCAAGGGGAAGAATTGTTAGATGATCCGGACAAACTAGTACATGCAGCAAATGAGATGTATCCTGACAAATCGGCAGATTACGGCATGAAGATGTTTTTTTACCAGACCCTAGGGTGGCATTGGAATCGTCAAAGAAACGAATTGGCGCACGGCTTAGGACCGCCACCATATTACAACTCATCTGGCGAGCGAGCTGTGGGGGATCTAGAACGACGAAGGGCTTATCGTGATACAACACTACCTGCAACCACTGGAACGGAGGAATTGTATTGGGAAGAACGCTACCATCAAAAACGACTACTTGTGGCGGCGCTGGATGCCATTTTGGAAGACGTCGCCCCGGAGGTGAAGGAATGGCTTAATGGTGGGGAGATACCTCGATATCGGCAAGGCCATGGACGTCATGGATATCGAACGCGGAGTAATGTTCGTGCAAGAGATGCTACAAGAGCTTAGAGCACCACATTAATTTGTGGAAGTGAAGGATTAAAGATTCAGTAAACTATGACCAAGTCTAATTTCCCGATTGAATTAGTGTAACCAAAGCTCTCATGTTGTTATCTTTGACATTACGAACATGGAATTCACAGTGAGTTGTACACAACGGGATATTTTTTACCCATTTTGAATGCATTTATATCGAGGTTCAAATTTGGACATTACCATTCTCACATTGCCAAAACTTGTAGTTACACGGCGACCTTGTTGTCTCCCCCAAACCCCACCCCTACAGCAACGGCAGTTGCAAAGAGCAATTCAAAGGAGAAAAACGACGCCCATTCAGCGGACAGGCCGCGGGCAGTCCGCGGTCTCTGGGGGCCAGTCAGCGGGCAGTCCACTGCCAGTCCGCTGGCAATCCGCTGCCAGTCCGCGGGCAAGTCCGCGATCAGTCCGCGGGCAATCGGTTGCCAGTCCGCGGGCTCTTCCAACCCAATCCGCGCCCCGTCCGCGGGCAGTCCGTGGGCTCTTCCAACCTAATCCGCGCCTCGTCTGCGTCCAGTCCGCGCCCTGTCCGCGTCCAGTCCGCGCCCCGTCCGCTCCCAGTCCGCGGCCCGTCCGCTCCCCGACCGCGCGGTTCTCCAGGTTCCCAACCCTATCCGCAATGTTCCCGACCCCTTGCAGCCTATATAAAGGCGGATAGGCCATTGACGACCTCACTTTTTTCCCTCCATTTCCTTGCCCAATAGGAACCCGAGACCTTGTTGCGCGAGCACAATTGCACGGGTTTCGAGGGTATAGGAGTTGGGAAAGACGAATGCGGGGGTAACCCTTGTCATTTTTTTCTAGACTCACTCACTTTCGCATTGCACTTTAAGTGACCGGTTTAAGTGACCGGTTAACTACTTTACAGGAATGGCCGATAGCAGGGTGCATTATCAAGATGCAGACATGCAACTCCACGAGGCTCATCAGGTGGAAATTCAATCAACCACTGCTGCAGCCGATCGTGTGAGTGGTGGTATGTTGGCGAGAGGACAAGGTCGTGGAAGTGGGCGAAGTGACGGGGGTCGCAGGCACGGTATGGAAGAACTGCACCAAGAATTTCATGCACTTGGACGAAATAATTCTCGTGGGTCGCAATCACATTCACGAGGCGCAGTAGGATCTCGAGGGGTTCCACGAGGATCAGCGCGGGGGACCACTGAAGGAGGGCGGTCATGAGGATCTCAAAGTTTGAGCGGATTTCGACACCCGGGAGCTTGCAGTTCAGGCGGATCGAGTGGTGAGCCCGCAGTAGGAGAGCCATCACTAAGGGCTGTTCGACATGATGAGGTACCATCTGCAACAAATTCGTTGGTTCCAAGCGAACCTTCAGTTGGAGCGGGACGAGGGCGGGGTAAACGACCTGCTTTTTCAGAGGACTCAGAGCCCTATAAGAAAAGAGCAAGGACAAGCCATATGGATGCAATGAGCAAGGAATTTAAGTGCAGGGTTGTAGCAGATATATTATTTTGGATGATAGAGAAAGGTCTATCCAAGTTGGAGAAACGGTACTTGTGTAACGGCGCTACAGGACTAGAAGCTATGGAGGCAAGATTGATACTCATTATCCTAAATATTGCCAATGAAGTAAATTTTCGCGAAGATAAATTGAGACATTCAATGGATACATGGCCTAGCTTGTTTGCCAAACAAGCTATTCACAACCCCGTGAAGACTATTTGGGATGTCTATTACAAGGAAGATGTAAGCGAACAAGCAATGGAAGTGAAGTTATTGTTTGAGAGACTCAAAGAGGGGGTAGAAGCAATCAAGCCGAAAGGGAGAACTAACTTCGTTATTCCTTGGATTGATCAAGATTTCGTTGCGCGGGTTGCGAGTAGAGGTCGTGAAGGTGTAGTGTGGCTTCCAATGCATGCGGAGGTAAAGGCGTTGGATACTAGAAATTATGAAGGAGGCTTTGGAGTTGTCCGTCGTGTGAGTATTGACGGTGTAAGTTGCATTCCAGCACACATGGAGTTTGCGGGGAAAACAATGAAGGAGGATAGTCGTGAAAAAAATCGGGAGAAACGTTCAATTAAGGCGTTAGCATGTCCAGTGGACCATGCAGGGATTATCAAAATCCAGTACCTGGATAGAAGAACATACGAGTCGTATACTCTATGGTAGAACGGTGGCTCACTAGCATCTATTTGGAGGATCGATTCAAAATATGAGGAGGAACACGAAGATGATATTCTTAAAACAGCTGGAATCGACCTTGAGGCTCGTATGGAACTATGCGTGTATCGTAAAAATCGGGCCTATTTAGCATGGGCACTACTGTGCATCATGGATGTGATACATTCCCAGCGCATTTTGCACAACGACTTGAGCCCCAACAATGTTATGCTTCATTTTCCGCAAGAGAAAAAAGATGTAGTGTACATCCGGGTGTGTGATTGGGGAATGGCATCATGGGACGGCGAAGACAAGATGTCAAACTACGGTCGACCCTCTAGTACAGAGCTCGGTGCTTTCCGAGCTAAGTATCGTGATGCTGCCCCCGAGCTATTCCATGTATATGGGAAGCCCGGAACACCAACGTCACCGAGGAGAATGGGAATAAAGCATAAGCACAACCATAGATCTGAGGCGTATGCAGTGGGGTACTTGGCAAGGAGGATCTACAACCGCGATTGCTCTTCAAGCTTGTTCCAAAAGAACAAAGATCCGAGTTCATTGTCCAAGCGATTTGAGCAAGCCATGGACGAGTTGTTGAAACCCGATCCACTAGAGAGATCAACCGTCACGCATGTAGTAGACTTGTTGAAAGGACCGCCCTACAACCTAGCTACACCATGGGATTTCTTCCGCAATGAGTAGTATATAGTATATTGTGATTTCATAGTCCTTAGATACTGTAGGGTATGTAGCATCTTCTCTATGTTGTGAAGTGTTGTCTAATTTGTATTCGGTTATTTGCAAGAAGAGAATGCCTTTTTGGACTTCCCTGTAATTTTGAATGAAGAACAACTTTGTACAAATTGTTTTGAATTGGTCTCCCAATCCGCCCTTTGTATCTTCAGAAATAAAAATGGAATAACGTAATTAAAAAATATCCTAACTACCATATCCGCGCTCCCCCACTCCCAATCCGCGTTGCATTGGCGCTCCCACACCTAGGCCGGTGCGAGTCCGCGATCAGTCCGCGGCAATGACCGCGATCAGTCCGCAGAAGTGTCCGCAGCCAGTCCGCGGCAGTGTCTGCGGCCAGTCCGCAGCAGCGTCAGCAGCAACGTCTGCAGCCAGTCCGCGGGTCCCCATCTAGTCCGCTGCGTATCCGCAGCCAGTCCGCGGGTCCACATCCAGTCCGCTACGTATCCGCGGTAGTGTCCGCGATCAGTCCGCGGCAGCGTCCGCAGCCAGTCCGCGGGTTCCCATCCAGTCCGCTATGTATCCGCAGCCAGTCCGCGGGTCCACATCCAGTCCGCTACGTATCCGCGGCCAGTCCGCGGCAGTGTCCGCAGCCAGTCCGCGATGAGTCCGCAACAGCGTTTGCAGCCAGTTCGCGATCAGTCCGCAGCAGCATTTGCAGCCAGTCCGCGGATACATATCCAGTCCGCTGCGTATCCGCAGGTAGTCCGCGGGTCTGCACTCAGTCCGCGCGTCCAAGTTCAGTCCGCTGCGTATCCGCAGCCAGTCCGCGGCAGTGTCCGCACGCAGTCCGCGGCATGTCCGCGGACGGTCATCGCATGTCCGCGTGCAGTCCACTTCTAAACTGCTCCCTCTGAAAAACCCCCCAACTTAATTGATTTTCACTCAAAGATTAATACAACACAGCAAAGGGTGAAAGTGGTGAGAGACACGTAGGATGTCAATGCCACATAGGATGGCCACGTCGACGCCGAGGTAACATACGTACCATACATAGGGTTAAAGTTCAGCTTTGACCCTAGGTTGACTCTATTGTGTCGTGACGAGAGGGTCCGTCACGACAGGTCACGTCATGACGGCACGTCACTGTCACAATGTCACGATAGACAACCCTGATTTTCTACTTATTTATTACTTGAGAAAGATCATCACTAAGATATGAGTGTATTCCTAGTGATTTAGTAACACTTAAAACCCTCAAAATGTTGTGTTTAGGGTGTTTTTGAGCAATGTTTTAGTGCTGAAATTTTGTTGCAAAACCTCAAGTGTGCTTAGCTAAGCGGATGAAATCCATTGGATAAGGGTGAGAATGAGTGGCGGATGTCAACTCTAAACCAATCCAAGTGGATGATAGTCCGTTGACCTTAGCCTTCATCCACACTCTCTGTGAGGATCTCATATCCGCTTTCACAGGAGAGAGACGACGCGTCTATGCAGTGGTGGTTTCTGGGGGCCTGCATGGTTCGACGTTGGAAGCCGCGGCGTCTGTGCATGCTGGGAGTTTGCGACGTGAGCTGGGCAGTGGTGCTTCAAGGTTTAGGGGGGCTGTTGATGCGAGGAGGAGACTCGATCTCCATGGTTGTGCGAGAGGAAGGTGCACCTACAAGCAACTGGTAGCGTGGTGTTCGTGTGCAGGCTCAAGGCTGAAGCGCTAATGCAGCCACACCAAGGTGCTTAACTTCAGAGTTCTCGAAGGATCTGGTGTGGTAGCCTTGGAAACAACGTCGTGCATGGCCAAGTCAAGCGGATCAGTGTGCAAGGCACGGGCCTGCAGCTGGTGACGCTAGAGCTCGGAGCGCGAGGCGGGGAAATTGTGGGTGCGCGACGTGCCACCCGAGCTTCATGATGTGGTGCTCGTTCACGAACCAGGTGATCGCGCAGCTGGAGCTGTGGAACGAGAGAAAGTGAGAGCTAGGGAGGAGTCGTGGCACTAGTTTTTTTGGTTGTGGGCGGGGCTGTTTTTGGTGGGTGCTGGACAGCAGCACGGTGCGGGGATTAACTTGAAGGCCCTGCGGATTCCAGTGGGTCCTTAGGCAAATCGTCGGTGCGCGTTTCTTGGAGAATCCGTTCTTGGGGCTTTCGTGCAATTTGAGGCGGAGGGCATTCCTCGGCGACACCGTGTGGCCGTGAGGTTTTACTACCGCATTTCATTATAGTGTTTGCCTGCAAAGGAGACTAGTGCATCAGGGTTTGCGGGTCTCAAGTGTCAACAGACCGAACCTCGCCAGAAGTTATAGGAAGGTAAGTTCGGAGGTGTGTGTACAGACGCGGTGTGCATACAGACAGACAGGCGCAGACAGGTTCCACTTCGACGCAGACAGGTTGCACTTCGGCTATATCTACCCGGCCACTGTTACTGACACCCGGCTCCTACACTGGTCACTCATACCCGTATGCTAATGATACCTTGGTGTTTGTATTGAAACCCGGTTCTGTTATCTATATCCGTGTCACAGTTGATATCCGGGTCACAGTTGGTACCCGGGGCAGGGTGTATACCCGGGTAGGGTGTATACCCGGGGCAGGGTGTATACCCGAGGCAGGGTGTATACCCGGGGCAGGGTGTATATCCGGGGCAGGGTGTATACCCGGGGCAGGGTGTATACCCGGGGCAGGGTGTATACCCGGGGCAGGGTGTATACCCGGGGCAGGGTGTATACCGGGGGCATGGTGTATACCCGGGGCAGGGTGTATACCCGGGGCATGGTTGATATCCTGGACAATTGGTGATACTCGGGTTTGATATGTGATACCCGCCTACGTATGATACCCGGCTGACTCCCTGATACCCGGATTGCATTTTATACAGGTCTATGCAATTGAAACCCTCACTTGCCATATACTCGGTATGAGAGTTGAGATCGACTTGTGAGGTTTGAGACCCGATGTTATAGTTGATACCCGGCTGTGACTGCAATACCCGACCGGTACTGTGATACCCTTATCTGACTCCGATAACCGGCCCCTTGGTTGTTGACCGGCTGTGGGGTTGATGACCTGCAGTTGGGTTGACAACCGGCAGTCGGGTTGATGACCGGCTGTGGGGGTTGGTAACCGAGCTTGGGCCTGATAACTAGTAGCAGGAAACATTTGCCTGGTTGCAGAGACACAGGTTTACGGTGTAAGCTCTGACTTGTGCACGACATCCGCACTGGAATTGTATGTGTGGTTGTCGTACTCGTATGAGGTCAAGAAGGGCTTGCATGTGAGAGCACCTGAGGATCAAGGTTGATTATGAGGAGGTTGAGAGGTGACTCATGCTCATTGGGCCTGGTGGGAGGTAAAGTCGAAGCGTGTAGGGATTTTATTAACATGGTTTGAATATTTTAAGGATATTGGGGATTCCAGTGATGGACCATGGAGGGAAGAGGTAAGGCTAAGAAACCCGAGAGGACTAGTGGGCCGAAGGTGGAAATTGATGGCGAGGTGTTGGACACCTTGATCACGTGTTTGCAGAGCATACATGTGACAGACTCCCCTTCCATAGCAAGTAGTAGCCACGGGAACTTTGAGCTTTCACCCATAGCCAAATCTCGCACGGGACCCCAGAATTTACGTAAACCAGGCACGAAGGTGTTGAGTGCGGAATCCGTAAAGTACTGGACTTCACTAGGTGGGGTCCAGAAGATCCGCTCACTTCGGGTGAAGGAGGGAATTTCAGCACCGCTGTGCCGTGCTCGTGGGCAAGTGGGCGTCGGAGACTTAGTGATTGGAGGTAAGGCCGTGGTTCTACGAAATTCTGGATCCAGATATAGTGTAGAGGTCGAGGACTTCTCTTCAGGAATCGAGTTACCCACCTTCTCCCTCATTTTCACCGAGTTCGAGAGCGAAGGATTTTTATTCCACACTACCTGGCAGTAGGAGGTTAATACGTGGCAGTAGGAGGTTAATACGTGGCAAGAGCGTGCCTCGAGTGTGTGGGATACTCTTACGTTAGAGTTATTGGACTGGGAAGTCACACCTACGATCTATGCTCCCGAGATGAGAGGAACCCATGAGGCCTGGCGGTTGTTCGAGTAGATTGCGAAACTAGCAATCTGGAGAACTGGAAGGGTCCCGGGTTTACACGTAGAAACACCCCCTTCTCAGTAGATGCTAGTGAGAGAGTGTTGACAGAAAATCGTGGTAAACCAGAAGAGGCAGAGGGGAGTGCTTTGCCACTGGTAGAAGAGGAGGAATTTCTTGAAAGCCCACAGGTGAGTGTTCAGGTTCCAGTCTTACCCATAAAGCCTTACCAATCATATTTTGATTGGGAGGAAATGGCTTCACCATATGGAGGAGGGGAAAGAGGGGTACGAAGATTTTCAGGTGCCACGGGCACCATCGAAGTCGATGACTTCAAGAGGGAGTTCACAATGTGGTGTGACCTCCAGAAGTCACGTAACCCCAACTTCAATCCGTATATGGTGTGGAGAGCCTTGTTTGGGTGTCTGGAGGGAGCGCCACTGGCGGACTACGGAGAGTTCGAGGCAGTTCATTTCACCGAAATCATGGCCTGAAAGGACCTCTACGCACCGAACTACGTGGACGTGTTCGGTGGAGCACCGAGGGTGACACCCCTACTCTTGTCCAAGGGAAAAATGGAGGAAGGCACGAGCTCAACGGAGGATGTGGAGCAGCCAGAGGTACTGGTAAATCATCCACCCCCATTCAATCCCACCGTGGGATTTTTCGTGCAACTCCATAGAGATTACCAAGGACAGAGGGCGGATAAGATGAAGGCCCTTCGTTCCTTCACACGTGGAGGTGACGAGTCTCTAAGAGAGACTCATGCGAGATTAAGGAGACTAATCTCAGCCACTCACGGAGTTACAGAACAACAGGCAGTGCAACATTGGTACAGTATCCTGGATAAGGAGTTGAAGACCTTGGTTCGCAATGAGGCGTTGCGATTGGGAGTACCTACGACACTACGGTTTGTTTTTGAGACTTCGGAGCGGATTGGAATAAACTTATTGGAAGAGAAGGCTGCCATGGGTTTTTTCAAACGTGAAGAGAAGGCCCCAGAGAAGGTTAAGGTGGCCTAGGTGGCCATTCCTTCGTATACTGCAGAGTCTGGTGCCTTGTGCTTCAAATGTGGGAAGCCAGGACATCAGAAGAAGGATTGTAAGGAAGGCAAGACTTCCACACCTCAGACTGGAGGTTTTTGCTCAGGTTGTGGTGCCAAAGGGCATGCAGAGGCCAGCTGTTGGAAGCTCCATCCAGAGTTGAAGCCCACGGGGAGCAAGGGAGCTAAAGGAGGCAAGGACAAGGAGTCCAAGACCACTGGGGGGGAGAAGAAGAGCTGGAAGGCCAAATTCGCCGAGTTGGAGGCCAAGATGGAAGCTATGAGTGCTAGTACCAATGTGGTAGGTAGCAAGCCTCAAGTTACTCCCAGTTTTCATACTGGGGGCGGTTTTAGCTCAATGGATGATGAATTTGGAGATTTTATGTTGAGTGGCATGGCACTTGCCATCAAGGATGGCACATAGGAGGCCTATGCTCTCAGACAAAGTCATACTCCAAGTTCCAAGGAGGTTCCACGAGGAGCTGCTCCAACCCTGGATCCATACCATGGAAAGGATAATCGACAAGTCAGGTTGCCTCAATCCTTCACGTTAGAAGAGATGGTATCCACGTCGTCCATGGTTCCTCCACCACGACCAGTGGCGACACCTACACGAGCCTTACCACGAGCTGGAGGACTCATAGGAGGTTCTGGAGCACTTATGGAGGCAACTACTTCCGTGTGGGAAGCCTCGTTATTTTCTGCTAAGGTGTTGTCACAGGATGGCTTCAGTGTGGCAGAGGTTTTCAAAAGTGTAGCCTCAATGTGTGAGTTGGATAACTCCACGGGGGTTGATGTGTTGAAGACAGAGATAATCCAGGCAGAGGAGAGCTAGAGTGACAATGTGGAGGGGCTGCTTTCAGCAGCCATGCGTGTGAAGACAATGGCCGCTAGACCTGCGATTGAGAGATCATCCATTACCCCTGGTGTGGTAGTGGTTGATAATTCCCGAGGTATTTTCCAACTCGTTGGGCCTAAGGGGAAGATATTTGTACCTCGACGTGTGCTTCTGGATTCGGGAGCTCTACCTTTGATGCTGGGAGCGTCTGCTATGGAAGGGTTGGGATTAACTAGGGATATTTTGGAGAAGTGTCCCTGGACCATTAGCACATCCATGGGGGGTACAGAGCACGCGACAGGGATCACAAGGGCTGAGTTGGTGTTACAACTCAA
This sequence comes from Bryoerythrophyllum caledonicum, assembly GCA_963971425.1. Lineage (NCBI taxonomy): Eukaryota > Viridiplantae > Streptophyta > Bryopsida > Pottiales > Pottiaceae > Bryoerythrophyllum > Bryoerythrophyllum caledonicum. The sequence continues at coordinate 5,915,370 of OZ020515.1, forward strand.
CCAAAGTGATGTGGCATATGCCAGTTCTATGAAGGTGAAGGCGATCGTTATGGAGGCCAAGTCATATGATGTCTTGGTGGGCTCGGCGGTGCTATACCCTATGGGATTCACCTTGGATTTCTGGGAGGAGTCAGCAAGCTATAGACCAGGATGGCAAGCAAGAGATGGGCGGAAGGCTCAGCTGCCAGCTCGATTTGTTCGAGTTCTTACTGGTAACTTTGCTGACGTTTTTGCCTTCTCTGGAGGTATGAATATGAAACCTTCATGGTTTCAGTCAGGTTTTGAGGATCCTTCTATGGTTGACCACATTTCAGAGACGGTGGATGCCTACATGGGCAACACGAGTGGTGGAGAGGAAGAAGGATATAGACCTGGGATTGAGGCGGCATGGAGTAACACCACTCAGTTGAGGAAGGCCGCGGAGTTAGTAGTGGAAGAAGCATGGCAACAATCATTGCTACCACAGACGCAACAGGAGACTGGAATTGATCAAGACATGGGGCCTCCGTTAGACACTGCTACCATCCATTGGAAGGCACCAATGGATGGTATCGTATTATTGGAGCTCTTTGGAGGAATTGGCACAGGCTTGGCAGTTGTTTTACAAGCCGGGATCAAGGTTAAGCGCTACATTTACGTGGATGTGGATGAAGCAGCAAGACATGTGGCCAAACGTCACACACGGAGACTGAGGACTCAATTTCCAAAATTGTTGGCCACTAGTGCCATCACAACCTCTTTCTCTACTCTTGTGGGTAATATTTCTCTGTTGACAGATGATGACATTCACCGTGTGGGTCCTGTGGACCTTGTCATTGCATGATGGCCTTGCCAAGGCATGTCTATGGCAGGAAATCAGAATGGGTTAAAGGATTCCCGTTCTTCCAGGTTTTTTGACATGATTCGAGTGATTCGATTACTTCAGACTTCTCAAAGGCAACCGCCTGGTTATATAGTGGAGAACGTGCCCGTGGTGAGCAGTTCGAGGTCCAGGACACTCGAGAGTATGCATAGGATCCATCTGACTCTGGGATTGCCAGTGTTAATTGATGCGGCTGTAGTAGGGTCCAGAGCACATAGACCACGCTTGTGGTGGACAAACCTGGCACCAGCAGAATTGCTACGGTTCGCGGTGGATCGTATTAAACGCCCAGATGTGTATATGAGTGACATTCTGGATCCTCACAGGACACCACGGTGCGTATATCACGATGACCAGGCACCATTAGCGGTAGTTAACCGCAAGGGGGAACCACGTAGGGCCTTGCCCACGTTGGTTAGTTTTGCAAGGTCTTATGCTTTCAAAAATAATGGACCTGGACTTGTTTGGGATTCAGTGTCTCAGGAGATGGTAGAGCCCAATACAGATGAGAGAGAGAGAGCCATGGGATTTCCCACTGGCACCACCGACGTGCCTGGGATTTCAGAACTACAGAGACGATTTTTACTTGGTCAGGCCATGGACTTAAATTGCTTGACTTGGATTGTTTCACTAGTGGTTGCCGAACAGAAGCGGTTAGCTTCTAGCTTGACTAGTTACATGGGTTATTATGAGTTGCGGGCGGCAGGAGAACCACTTGCCTCTGTCAGGGTGACAAGCAAGGTGGTTGGGGGCGATAAGGCCTCTGCACCTCATCCATGGAACATGTGGGATAACGCAAATATTTTTGCGACCACCAAGGCATCAGATCTTCACTATGGAGGGGAGAACTGGAGTGAAGGGAACAGATTGGCTCACCAGAGGATGGATTTGGAGGATGTTGTGGAGAAGATCTTCTTGGAAGAACACACAGCTCTTCACATGGAAGAAATTGACAAATTGGGTCAATTGGAAGGACTTGGGAGTGTTATTGAGGAGGAAGGAGGGGAGTCTCCTTCATAGGGGATTCAATAGCAACCAAGGGTGGAAAACCCTGCTCCAAAGGAACCGAAGGAGGTGGTGACTAAGGACACTTGGAAACCAAGAGTAGGCCTGGCGGATGGAGCAGTGGAGGTGGAGGAACATGAGTTCCTGAAGGAGTATTTAGATTGTTTTGCTTTTAGTTTACATGATTTGGGAGTGTTGAAGGGGTAAGAAGTGCGTATTAACTTAACCGACGAAGCACCAATTTATCGAAAGCCATACAAGTACAGCGACATGGAGCGGAAGATGATTTGTGCTCGCACTGAAGAATTGATGGCTGCAGGATTGGTGGAGTTGGCTCCTCCAGATTGTGAGTATGCATCAGCAACGGTTATGCCATCCAAGAAGGACATTTATGGTAATTGGACTGAGAAAAGGATGTGTGGTGACTATAGGAGAATTAATAAATTCACTAAGTCAGACCGTTATGCAATGCCAACTCCTGAGGAAAATTTTGAGGCCATTGGCCATGCCAAGGTATTTAGTACGTTGGATTTACGCTCTGGATACCACCAGATTGGATTGAGAGAGGAAGACAAGGAGAAAACGGCGTTCTGGGCATTGACAGGGATGGGAAGGACCGGTTGTTTCAATGGAAGTTTCTACCGTTTGGATTGAAGAATGCTCCAGCAGAATTTCAAAGAGTCATTGACAGAGTATTCTCGGGGTTGGATTTCGTGAGATGCTATATTGATGACATCATTGTCTTTAGCAGGAATCGAAAACAACATAGACTACACTTGATGGAGGTTTTTGCTAGATTGAGGCTTCATGGATTAAAGTTGCACCCTGGTAAGTGCAAATTCTACTTTGATCGCATTGAGTATTTAGGCCACATGATTAATCCAAGTGGATTAGGTGTGGTAACTAGCAAAGTGGAAGTAGTGATGTCTATTCCTAGACCACGAGATGTTAGTAGGTTGAGAGCATTTCTGGGGTTGTGTAACTATTATAGAAAGTTTGTCAAAACTTTCAGTGCTATTGCCAAGCCATTAACCATGTTGACAAGGAATGATCAACCTTGGATCTGGGGAGATGAGCAAGAGGCGGCCTTTCAACAATTGAAAGACCGTTTGGCATCAACACCAATACTTCGGAGGCCTATAGCAGGAAGGACATACCAGCTACATACAGATTGGAGCTCGTTGGGGATTGGTGCAGTATTGACGCAAATGGATGATGATGGCAAGGAATTTGTGATTGCGTATGCCAGCCGGTCCAACAACAATGTTGAGGCTCAGTATAGCTCGTATGAGGAGGAATGTTTGGCTGCAATATGGGCAATTGCTCATTTTCGGTGTTATCTTTACGATCACGAATTTCTGTTAGTTACAGATCATCAGCCGTTGAAATGGTTGATGGAGTCTGATAAATTAACAGGAAAATTGGCACGGTGGGCCTTGATGTTGATGGAGTATGACTTCAAGGTGGTTCACAGGGCAGGTTTGGTTAATATGGATGCAGATGGCCTTAGCCGCAATCCAATTCCAAACCAAGAAGATGATACAGGTGCTAGATGGCATACTGAGGGTGAAACCGACTCATTGCCAGGGTGGCATTGTTCGGTCTTTCTAGGGATGTTGGCAACGAATGGAGACACCACCGGGGAAGCTACTGTGGCCACAATAGATGAGGATGGAGGTGAGGAGTTTGGGGGCGCCAGAGATATTCATGAAGACACAAACGTGATGCAGTTTTTGCAACATGGAGAAACGGTGGCTTCATGGTCTCATAAGGAGAGAGATAGGGTTCTACAACGGCTAAGAGGTTTGTATGGGAGAGGACTCACCTTGTGAGATTGTGGCCAGATGGTACTAAGAAGGTAGTACCAACTTCAATAGAGAGAGTGAAATTGATTAAGGACACACATGAGGACCTTAGACACTTTGGAGTGCGAAGGACTTATAGTCTACTTCAGATTCACTACTGGTGGCGTGGAATGCAATCCCAAGTGCAAGCTTTAGTGGCTCGGTGTATGGTGTGTGACCGGGTACGAGCGTCTTTTAACGCTCCAATGCCTCAGTTACAACCTTTGCCAATTATGGGCTTAGGATATAGATGGAGCTTGGATTTTGCCGGTCCATTGCCAGTAACACCTCGACACAACAAGTATGTGTTGGTAATCATCGAGCATTTCTCGAAATGGATAGAATTAGTGGCATTGCCTGATAAGTTCAGTGAGGGAGCTGCTTATTTGTTTCTTGACCGTGTTCTGAGTCGCTTTGGAGCTCCAGCAGAGGTACTTACAGACCAAGGCAGAGAATTCTTGGGTGAGTTTCAGACGTTGTGTGAGCAAGCGATGATTGATCATCGCACTACTTCGAGGGATCACCCCGAAGCAGATGGATTGGCGGAGCGCATGGTGCAAACCGTCAAGAGGGGGCTCCGGAAGTACAGCTTGAAGAAAGGACATCACCAGGATTGGGATTTACAGCTACCATGGATAGCAATGGGCTATCGGTTCAGCAAACAGGCATCATTGGCGTCTTTTTCACCTTACTATCTATTATTTGGAAGACACCCGGTTTTACCGAAGGCCATTCAAGCAGATGCTGACACCGTGTTGGCTAACATGGACAATCCAGACACGTGGGCTCAAGTGTGTGAGCAACGTGCAGAGTTGTTCAAGAGGGTGATGCCTATGGCATTGGAGAACCTTTCCATTGCTCAACATCGGGATACGTTGCGCTATGCTACAATACGAGGAGGTGGTTATCGACCGCAGGTGCGGCGTTTCACACTTGGAGACTATGTGTATTTGCAGCAAGCAGCGCCCACCACCTTGGATGTGACAGCAGGAAGGGTAATCTTGAGAGTTCGTGAGGTGAAGGACTCAGGAGTGTTAGTGTTGGAGGGTCGTGATGGCAAGAAGTGGAAGGATCACACACGTAATTGTGCACCTTGCCACTTGCCACACATTGATGGGACAGTACACCGTGGTCTCTCTCACATCTCTATTGGATTACGTTGTCGGTTATGTGGTAGTGCCAAAAGGGCAGCCACTATGGTTATTTGTGACTTATGTTCTGCGGGGTGGCATTTAGAATGCTTAACTCCACCTCTGTTGGAAGTACCAGTGGATCAATGGTCTTGTCCTGAGTGTTTAGCACGTTGAGGGTCTGAGTGGACAAAGTCTAGCATTAAAAATATGTTAGAGGCGATTAACGATGGGGCTCTACTTGCACCCGGCCTACCCTTTGTTTGTTAAGTCTTTTAGCGTCTTTTCATGTGGATTACAGTGATTCTGTGGTTTTGAGAGGTTTTTCATTCACGGTTATCATTCAGTTTACATGTAAACTGTGTGGTTCGCCGGTGTGAAAGGGGCTTCAGCACGGGCGAAGGGGGCGAGTAAAGGGGTACTTGGAGACCGCTTACTACTTCTTGGTGTACGAGGTCATGGGTCATTTATTTCTTTTCTTCAAGTCAGGATTGCTGAAAGTGTGTAAGTGTGCATTGTATTATTGTTTTATAGAGGTAACGGTGGTGGTTATGTCACCGTTACTCTCGAGTTGTCTCTGACTGTGCGTTCTCACCTAATTAGCACGATGTTATCTTGGCACGATGCGGTTGTGCACGACATGGAGAAGAAGGTAAAGCACTACCTTCAGGAAGCAGCTCTGGCGGTGATGGGCCGGAAACCGACGGAGGGTATCTTACCTCCCAACCCGAATACAAGTGAGATCCTGAAGAAGCTTCCGGATCTGCTGTCGCCACCTAACATGAGCCTGCTAGACCCTCCGGCCGAAGACGACCTTCCGGCGGCACCAAAGTCCGTTTCCCGGAGATTGGCGCCTGGACCAAGGAGTCCTTCCGAAGCTACAGAAACTCGGTCCGGGAGACCAGGTCAGCTTCAGAGACGGAACCACCAACGCCTTCTATTCCGGAAGGTTCACCGGAACAGCCACCTCCATCGCGGGCCTCTAGAACTCTGGTGGCAGGGATTTCTCCAACGGCCGGACCATCCACGCAGAAGACCAACTTGTCCCCCGCAACATCGAAGAAGGCGAAGGATAAGCAGCGGACTTCGGTGGAGATCTCCCCCTTCCGTCGGAGTGGGAGAAACCGGGGACCAGGTGCTCCGACTTAGATTAGTTAGGTTTAGTAGTTCTTTGGGTTTGGATTCCGGATCAGCAGCGATTAACGATGGGGCCCCAAGTGCACCGGCTGCTAACGGAATCGACTGCCAGTTTTGTAGCTAGAGTAGGAATTCCGGAGCCGGAACTATTCCGAGATTTTAGGATCTGAGATCCGATCTGGGACCTTTCCGGATTTCTCCGATCTTTTAGATAAGATCTAGCGGACTTCCCGTAGGGTAGCTAGGAGGAAGGCTAAGTTTAGCAGGGACTTAGTACTTAGTAGTGAGGTTTTGAAAAAAAAACCTTTCATCTTGTCTTTCGCACTTGGTTAATATACAACACTACTTTGTATTAGACTTGCTCTCTTGTACTCTTGGTGTGAGGTGTATACTTTGTAAATAGCAGATCCATTCCTATGGGAGAGGTTGTCTCAGTATCTTTCCGAAGTGTGGTGATGGTTAGTTCGTTAAAGAGAGAAACCGGTCAAGGTCCGTGTCGGGAGATCCCCTGGGAGAGCTGGAGGGCTATTGCAGAGGTGTGCCTAATAGACTCCATGGTCCGGAAGTAGCCAGGAGGGGAGGGGACGAACTCTAGAGGTGTTCTTGGTAGTCTCTAGGAAACGGAGAGATCCGTTTTAACCTACATACCGGTCAAAGCCGGAGTTTTCCGCCAAGATAGGAAAAAGCCTGATGCGTAGGTCTAGACGGAGTACCCTGACGAGGTAGTAACACCACTTCCGGAGGATAACAATTGCACTCACCGGAATGTCGTTGTAGTCCGGACTTATCTCTGTGTGACCGCCTCCTCAAGGCCTTCCGGATGTCGTGAGAGTCTAAGTCGAGCAACAACAATCAAATCATCAGTTAGCAGAGTAGGGAGAGTGGCGTTCGGTCACTATAAGTTCCAGACAGTGGGTGCCTAGCCACTTTAAGTCACATGGCAGTGAGAAATCCAGCCACTTACACAAAATAGGATCAGTGGACTCCAGCCACTCGCTTAAAAACTCCAGGAGACTCTCTGAGAAGGAACAGAGACAAATCAAACTACCCTCCAGACTTCCGGAAACTACTTTCCGGAAATTGTTGTATAAAATCCGGACTCCGGAAGGACCCGGATCTACCCTACTTAAGTAAAGATTATAGCTATCTTATTTACAAATTAATGTGATAAGTTTAGTAATTCGGAGTATTTGGAAAAGAACATTAGGTCTTTGTGGAAACAAAACCGGAGCGGTTACTTTGGAAGCACTTAGTGACGATTGGGTGCATTCCGGAGGGATATTATCTCTACAAACTGCAACAGAACTCCGTAAGGACGACGACGAGGAACATGAGCGAGTAGGCGGGAGGAACATCACCAACTCCGCGACGCAGCAAGGAGCATACGCAAACTAAGAGGACATAAGCATTGCCATCATTACAAATATAGGAGGGCAAAGGCAAAGATGGAACCGTGAGGGCAACCATCACCAAGAGGGCTTGGAACGGACTCGGACTAAGACCACCACAGTGCGGACCGAGCTTGGAGGCGGACGAGTAGTAGAAGAAGACCGCGAGCAGCAAAGCAAGGAGCAAGCGCGGCGCAAGCAAGAACAAGAAGAGAGCCCGGAAGTGAGCCGAGAAGAGAGCCTAGAAGTGAGCCCGGAAGTGAGCCCGGAAAGTTGTCCCGGGAGTCCCGAATCTTGGGAGAGGCATAACTCCCTTGATACTTGTCTAAATGAGATGAGTGAGGAATCTATCGGCATCTACTTAACAAGAAGATGTCAATTAAGTGGTTGATTGTCCCGTTTGGATGCGGGACAAGGAAGAAACGTTGCTTAGAAGGTTTAGGAACACTCGGAGCTCGGATTGAGAGGGAGCTCGGAATGAGTGAGAGCTCCGATGGCGAGAGAGGACGACCACCACCGTGAGGACAAGCCTAGACCAGGAAGGATAGGACGAGAGCGGACCCGAAGGAGAGGACGAGCCTGGACCCGGAAGGAGAGGACGACTCCGGACCGGGAAGGATAGGACGAGTCCGGACCGGGAAGGATAGGACGAGTCCGGACCGGAAAGGAGCGGACGACCCGGGACCGAGAAGAAGAGGACGAGCCCGGATCCGGAAGGAGAGGACGAGCCCGGATCCGGAAGGAGAGGACGACCCTGGACCGGGAAGGAGAGGACGAGCTCGGACATGAAGAGAGGAAGAGACTCGAGGAGTTGGCCCAGAAGTAGGGTCAGCATCTTGGTTCGTAGATCATTGTTCATTCCGGGATTTGGCCCCCGATTTTATTTTGGTTTTGACTTGATTTTGCCTTGGAATTTGTGTTTAGATGCCTTTTGACTTGGTGCGTAGAGTTGGTGGGACGGTGGCTGCGCCGACAAGGATAGTTAATGCCGCCATGTTTAGTTAGAAGGCATCTTTTGCTTTGGACGTTTGTGTGTGTCTGCAGCAGTATAAGCGGGGAGCCTCTTGGCACCTCTCTTTACAACTTGATGTGTGTATTTGCTTTTAGTTTAATTCTAAACCCACGCTCTCAAAGCCTTCTATGGTTAGAGAGCTCGGATTCTATACATGACTGTGTGTTAGGGACCAAACTCAAAACTAGGATTGAAGGCAAGAGAGAGAGCTAACTTGATATTAGAACAAGAACAAGGTACAAGAAGGCCTTGGCTAGACCACAAGAGTGAGTTGTCGAGACTGAAGACACCTTCAGCCTCGACTCCTATTTATACTGTTGGCGTAAGGACCTTATGGAAGCTTCTCGAGCGACTTCCACACAAGCTAAGAAGCTTCTCCAGTAACTTCCTAAGAACTACGAAGCTTCTCTAATAACTTCCTATAAGAAACTTCTCTAACAACTTCCTATAAGAAGCTTCTCTAATAACTTCCTAGAGTCTCCTAGAATCTTCTAAGATTTTCTAGAACCTTTTATAGTCTTCTAGAATCTTCTAGAGTTTTCCAGGGTCTTCTAGAGTCTTCCTAGAGTCTTCTAGAAACTTCTAGAGTCTTCTAAGACTTTCTAACGTGTCTTCTAAGGTATGTCCGTGACACTGTGAGTACCATTTCAAGTAGTCCGCTCCTCAATTCGAATGGGATGTTTCAGGTTTTGGGAGCAGCCATGGGATTTCAGAGACGACGCAATGGTCCGAGAGTTGCTGGATGGGATCTCCAACGAATTCAATGGCACCATCCGGGGAAAGCCGGAGAAGTGGACTTCAACAATGTGGAGCGAAGTCTACGGGTTCCCGATTTGTGGAGAAGGTATGTGCTCGTGCCGGGAATGTTTTATTGACGAGAAGTTTGCGCGGAAGGCAGATCCGAAGGACGGCCTGGCGGTGGCAGACTGCAAGGATCCGAGGGCACGAAAGGTGTACAAGTTTCTACTCCTCATCTTGTATCGGCATCGGCCATCAAAGACCACTACAACTCCGACCAACACGATCAAGGGAGCGTACACCGGCGAGCGCAAGGTGGCATGGGGAGACATCGTGGGGGAACTAGTAAGTAAGTTCTTGACCGGATTGGGGAAGGTACGACCTACCCCAATCTCTCCATTTCTGTATCATTTATACGAGCACGAGAACTTGCTGCGCGACAACGAGAAGACCGCCTACGAGACGGCCAAGCTGCTGGCGAGCCATGACTGGGAGGATGCAGAACCGGATGCAGAATCCGAGTAGGAAGCGGATTTGGACTCGGATTCCTCCGATGATGACGACCCGCCAACGATAGTCAGCCCAAGGAAGAAGAGGAAGTAGACAGAGAGGAACAACACGACCCCTCCTATTCGACGGAAGAAGGTGAGCAAGGAGAAGGAAGAGGAAGATCCTTTCGACATGATTGCGGAAGGGTACGAGAAGGCTAAGGAGACTTACGAGCGGATCGAGGTCATCTTGGCTGAGGCGTGCCGGATTGCGCATGACGTAGGGGCAGACAAACTTTGCGGACATCTAGAGCGGAACTTGCAACCTCGAAACGTGCAACCCCGGAACGTGCAGGAGCTAGAGGCTCGGCTCATCTCCATGGAAAACAGGATCCGGAAGATGAAGACGACCCTGAACTAGAAGGAGGTGGACCTGGCTGCAGCGATGGGTAGGCAAACGATTCCGCGATTGCTCTCACCCGGGTGACAGAATTCGTACAGCAGCCGGGAGATGTGTTGTTGTAGGCGAGGTTGTTCGATGCCGAATTCGACGAGGCCTGGAAGCTGGACGGCCCGGTGGCGAAGAAGCTTGTCGGAGTATTGGTGGAGTACATTCCAAGATGGAGAAGGTGCTGGAAGAGTGCCAGAAGATTCACCCAGGGATCTTCCGAGATATGGGGAAAGGTAAGCGGAAGGTGTCTCTTGAATCCGAGCCGACGGAGGCGCTTCCGGTAGTGCTGGCGGTTTCGGATCCGGAAGCCGGATTCTGAACCCTAGGTCCGGAATCCAAGAAGCGGAGGGATGTGCTTCCTCCGTTGTCTCAACTGAATATAAGGGTTCGGCAGGGGAAGGTGAACAAGGTGGAGATTGACACTCCGGATTCGCGAGTTTCCAAGAGGCGGACCCTGTCCGTTTCTGAGAAGGTAACCTCCATCCGGCAAGCTCGGTCGGCTTTGTAGACTATCACTCGTGAGGCGAAGGAGAGGACACCTACAAGTCAGCGGATTGGGGTAGAAAAGGCGGAAGACAAGATTGAAGAGGAAGAACCGGCTTCACCTCAAGTCGGAACGTCAATGGTAAAGCTCTTGGATTCTTTAGAGGAAGATGAAGGTCAGGACCAAGAAGACAAGGAGTAGGATGACTCCCTTGCCTTGTGCGCAAGAAACTAGCTGTAGGCGGTTAGGAGTCTAGTGGTAGAGTTAAACGGTCACCGCGGTGACCCGGTTATTAGGGTTTTACCCGGAAGCGGAACCTGTTCCGGGAAAAGTGGATTGGATCCGTAACTTTCGGATCTGGTCGGGATTAGTTAGGAAGTGGCGGACAAGTTGTCAGGACCCGTTTTTATCGTGGATTCTGGGTTTTGTGTTTTGTTCCCGAAGGTAGGGTATTTAGTTGTTAGTTTCAAATCGGTTTGGGTTTTATTAGTTGACCTAATCCTAAGAGCAGGGAGGATTACGGACCCGGGCAATTTAGGGTTCTTGTGTGTAGGTCGGACGCCTTGCATGGCCGCCGCTGCAGCTAGAATCCGGTTCTCATTATCTTAGTGTTAGGAAGAGGGTTTGCTAGCACCCAACTACGGGGCTTTATTTCTTTACGTTGTATGAGATGCGTTGTCCATTTTTATTGTTAAGTTTGTGTCTTTCTATCTTGACACCTATCTATCTTTTTTTGTGTGAGCTCCGAAGTGGTCCTTGTCACGGACGTACCCCATTCCAAATGGTTGTGTAACCTTCATGAAGCCTGGATTGGGATGAAAAGGAAAAGGTGAGGGGTCCGGGTTTCTTTGGGATTCCGCGAAAGGGTTTGAAACCGTAACTAGTCATAATCGGATCCGGATACTCTAGGATTCCTGTTGTTGTAGTAAGCGAAGGGTTGAAATACCTCTGCGTGACCGGCTGTCCGGTAGCAACCCTATAGTCGTGAGGAAGTAGACACCCCCTTGGTGCGCGTGTTTGTCATGTGTAGAGAATGTTAGGATCGATAGTGGATTCCTTCGCCACTCTAATCTATGAGGCGAGAGTTTTGCACATCGTCCCTCTCCAGATAGGATGCGTCCTCCGATAGCTATCGTCATGAGGGAAAACTAGAGCTGATTATTGTTGTGTGTGGTTTGATATTCCCGGATCTGGATTCAAAACCGGAAACAAGAAAGTGAGGAGAGGCAATCCGGATAACTAAAAATGTAAGATAACTCGATTTAGCCTTATTGAATAAGAAGAATAAGAACAAGTATAGGAAGGAGTTATAACTGAATTGTCCTAATCTAGTGAACTTCACTAGAATCCCTGGAACAATACACAAGTCACCACTTGGGGTGTTTTGGTCATTTAAAACACTCAAGGGGATGCACTTGCAACAACCGTGTTCCGACAATGAGTCCAGAGTATTCTGGGGTTTCTACCTTTACAGTGGATGAGGTCCCTTGATGCCCGTGGAAGGTTGTCTTGCTCTTGTTTGGCTCTTGTTTGTCTTTTGTTTGTCCGGGTAGTCCTTTTTTCAGCCATGGTTCAAAAACCGAACTTTCAATACCTCACAATCCCTCCGGTCACTCCTGCACGCACTGACCTCACAAAGAGCTCTCAACTATCGGAACGGTTTTGGACTATCACAACAGGAGACGAAAGGCAGAAGAGGGAGAGAGAGAAAGCAAAGAAGTAGGAAACGACAAAATGTGTGGACCCCTCTTATACCTCTAACGGGGTACGGATGACAACTAGGTGACGTCTCAGTCACGATGGCGTTTCCGGATTCCGGATTTATCCGAAGAATTCTGGACGTGACTGACCAAGTCCGGCCATCTGGATTCCGGTCTAGCACTCTGTTAGGGCTTTTAAGAAATCTGTATGTCACCTTGGGTTCTTATTTACTAATTCTATTTTCCTACTGTATTTTATTCCTACTTCTAAATGTTCTAGTGCTATTTTTTTTTATTTTTCCGGATTTTTAGGTCGAATCCGGAACCTTGTGGAAACAGATTCCCACAACCTACACTTCCAAAATTCCAAGAGCTCCCTCGACGCACATACGAGTAGAGCTTTGAATGAAGTTACAATGCGCCTTATATGGCGGAAGAGAAACATCCACTCCTCCTCTAAAAAGACAATAAATCCATGGCCTTATAGGAAAAGCAGCATCTCTAATTAGCTTGTAGGGTAGCAATTGTCCTTCTATGCATTTTCTACCAACTTTTGTAAGTTTAAAAACTATACAATCATGCATGCTCCCGCCCATCCAAACTCATAGTCCCAAAAAATGCCATTTGTATCAACTATGTCTTGCAACAATGCAGTGTGAAAAGATTTCTGACAATAATAATCTTCACCCCTATTCACTGGTGCTATAATTGGTATGTGAGATCCATCCATAGCTCCTACTACATATTGAATGCCATGTAATGCTTCAAAGTCCTTTGCTAATTTCCGGAATTTATATTCACTTGAAAACATCACAAATTTCTTTTGAAGATGTAATCTCACCATTCTACAACAGTCCCTCACTATCTTTGAAACGGTGCTTTTTGCTACTCCAAATAAATCACCAACAATTTGCAACCCATTTCCACTTCCAAGCCTCATCAATGACATTGTCACTCCTCTCTCTTCTGTAATAGAATTTCTATAATTTATATCTTGTTTCATCAAGAAAGGACCCAATTCTTCACAAAGATATTGAAAAGTAGCATGTGAAACTCTAGTTCTTTCTCGAAACATTAGCTCTGTGTAAGAGCCCATCAAATGCATGTCACAAAATCCATCTTGACTATCAATGCTCCACACCTTCTCTCCTTTCTATCACACAAGCCACACAAAGTCACAATCAAAGCTGAATTTTGTAGTTCAAAGCCCAAAATGAGAGTTTGCATGCTCAAAACATATTGAATCAACATATAAAAGCACCAATACATAGCTAGTACAACTAGAGCTCGTTTTCTTCTTTCCGTGATGCCAAAAATCATCATAAACGGCCAAAATTTGAGAGAGATAAATCAAAACAACACTGGAAGATGTAGGGCAGCATTGATTGCAAAAGGTTCTATGACTATGGAGTAAATTTTTAAAAATCTTCTGTAGATAACTCTACTTTTAAAAATCAGCCCAAACGCACAATGGGCCATGGCTCAACTCTTTTGGTTTACACCGAATGTTAGGGCTACTACCTACTTATTAGTCCCTTGTTTCAAGCATGGTACCCTACTTACAATGGTCTCATCCCTCGAACAAAGTACCACTTGTGTTCATGGATTGAAGCCCAAGCTTTTTGGTAGAAACAGACCCTCAATATATATATTATAATTGAATTATAATAATATTATAGAATTTTTGATTAATTAATCAAATATTAAAAAGAATTTATATTTTAAAAGAAAGAAATAAAGTTTTGATACTACTCATTTGAAATCATAAAAAAATGAGAGATACTAAAAAGCATCATGTACCTACGATTTTTGTTGTTCCACCAATTAGATTGTCAAGAACTCGTACCATGGCCACGTCGACGGTGCAACTCCTATTTTTGATACCTCCTTCATTATGAACGGAATATCTTCCTCAATCAAATGTACTTGTCTCGGCACTGTTGCCAAGTACATTCATTGTCAACTTCATCGAGAAAGGCCGCATTGACATGGATTTGCCTAAATACCCCGATCGAGCGTTGCACCAAGCTTCAGGCTTGGAAGGGTGGGGGAAGGTAGGGACATAACCGGCCCTTGTTTTTATATTTGGGAGGGGCTACTTGATCCAGAGGGGGCTCGTCAGGGTTGTATAAGGCCGCAGGCCCTAATTTTATCAAAAAAAATCCCAAAGAAAGCCTCTAGAACTCTAAATCGGGCAGGGCCTGAAAAATGGTCCCACCCAAACTTGGCGCCCGACCCATGCTCAACCAGGGTGAATAAGGAGATCCCATTGACATTCGCCGCAAACTCCTTCCAGTGATCCTTATGAACTGGCCACGATGAATATTGTAATACTTATCTTTAGACATCTAAAGAAGAAATTGCGTACTATTCACTGATCACTCTCTATTGACCTTTCTCTTACCCCACTTATCTTCTTGGCTGACCTGAGAACACTGCCCCTTGGTCCATAAGTTAACAAAACCACGACCTGGAGTTTGAGCCATGATAGCAAAACTTTCAAGTAGAAGTGTAGCACGCAAAATGAAAGCGCTCAAAAGTGAAGTAAAACAAGGAGAAAAAGGTGAAAAAAATATGATGGCTACTCAAACCCTCGTTGTTCTCAACGCCCAGGGCGAATTGACCCCTCGTTGGCAATTACCCGAGGTGGGCCCGTCTCAATTGCATGGGGTCATTTTTCTGGCCTTCTTACTTTGGGAGGTCTAGAGGCTTTTTTGGATTTTTTTTTTGATAAATTTGGGGCCTACGGCCATTGTTTACCTTAAACGTCCCTCTGTGCTATAATTAGGGCCACATCCAAAAACAAAATAGGGGCCAGGTTTGGCCCCATCACTTGGTGGCCCCCTCGGATAACTCCCAACGAAGGGGTCAATTTGCCCTGGGCGTTCTCAACATGCAAAGTGTAGATATATAGTATTACACTAAAGATCGCTTTCAGTGTAGTGGACACTAAATACGAACCCATACACTAATTGTAAAGTTTACAACTAGTATAGTGACAAAACTATATACTAAATGTCAATTACTACACCAAATGTCAATTCTAGTAAATAGTGGAATATAAAGTTTTTTACTTGTGGACATTAGTGTATGAAACCTAGAAAATGATTATGTATACATTTTGAGCATCAGAGTAAAGAAGATTTTGAGTGCATGTAGAAAAACAAGAACTTGCAAGAGAAATATTCGGAAAAATAGATAGTACAGTGGTGACCAAAAGACTTCAGACAGTGAACCACCCCTCTAACAAGTGTTGACTGTAGCTTAGTTGGTGGGTTAGTAAGAGATTTTTTAGGCCAATTTTAATTTGTACACCACATGGCACCTTATTAACATTGACTCCCTCAAAATTTGCCACTTCTAGAGATTATGCATGCAAAAAGCATGAAGGGGTGTGTACAACTTAATATGCACATAAGTTGTGCACACCACTATTTTTTCATTACAAGTGCACTTGTGAAGCTTTTTGTTTTGGATTTTTTTTTAAGATTTAAGGAGGCTTTAGATGATTTTCTATAGCTCCTAGAAGATATGAGAATCAACGTAGGGCAATTCTTGAGATGTATGAGCGAGGGAACTCATATGGTGAGGTTTCACCAGTTTTGGACATTCCTCGAAGCACTTCTTTTGACATAGTGCGAAGGTTTTGTGAGAGAAAGAGCCTACTAGACAAAACTTCACCCGATAGACCTAGAATTCTTGATGAACAAGGCAACCGTGACATTGTGAGGAGATTAAATGATCCCAATACTAGTACAGCGGCAACTATAGAAATTATGTTATGATCTGAGGGCTTGCAATTGATTGATAAAACGGTTAAAAGGAGTCTTTGGAGACAAGGGTTGAGAGCATATGTGAAGACCAAGAAGCCACTTTTGACAAAGAAACATCAAGCACGTCATTTGCAACGGGCAGAGAAGTGCAAGCCTAGAGATTGGGAGTTTTGGGCTCATGTCATTTTTTCTTATGAATCTAAATTCATTCTTTTGGCGTCAATATTGATGGACAAAGAGTGGAGAACGTCTTTTAGATCAGCATGTGCAATCTATAGTCAAACATGGAGGAGGAAACATTATGGTTTGGGGTTGTATGAGCTGGGAAGGAGTTGGCAAGCTTCATTTGATTGAAGGGAAGATTGATAAATATGTATATTGCGATATTTTAGAGACAAAACTTATGGGCACTATACAGATGCAAGGTTTAGAAGAGGATGAGGTTATTTTTCAACATGACAATGATCCAAAGCATACTGCACATTATGTTGTAGATTGATTGCGTGCTCAAAAATTCTAGTTTATTGGACACCCTCCACAATCACCCGACCTCAATTCAATAGAACATCTTTGGAATGAAGTAAATCGTTGTCTGAGAAGGTTTAAGAGGAAACCCACTAGTAAAGGTGACTATTGGAAGAAGATCCAAGGAATTGGGAATAATATAGAGCCTGATGTTGTTAGGAAGTTGATACTCTCTATGCCTCAAAGAGCTCTTAATGTCTACCAAGCAAAAGGTGGCTACATACGGTGGTAGTGTTGTGGGTGCTTATGAATTGAATCATTGACTTGTAAAGGTGTTTAGTAATCTTTAGTCTTGTTTTCTACAGTTGATATGCAATAAAAATCAATTTGACCATAAAGAATCGTACAGGCTTGTTGCACATTTGAATTATTGTGTGTTTTTCTAGTTCATGTTTTCATTGACAACTTTGTGCTTTATGCTTGTTGCAACTATTTGTGCTTGTGGTTGTGTTCTTGCTATTTTATGAGAGCTCATGTAGATTTGGTAGTTGATTTTGTAAAAAAACTCCAATCGTACAACTATTTTTGGTCGTGACTGGAGATATGGATCAAAAGGAAAATTCCAAAAATTGGACAAAGAAAAATGTACCTACAGAGGGAAAATAAAACTGCAAGTACAAGATTGGAAAAATAAGAACTTTGATTTAGAAGGAAAGTGAGAAAAGAAAGGAATATTGGAAAAGGAAAAAAAACATAAATATACAATAAATACACAATAAATATACAATAAATATACATCAAATACTCATTAGATATTCATTAAATATGTTAAGTATGCATTATACATTCATTGAAAATTCATTGAATATTCAAATACACATTAAATATACATTAGAAATTTATTAAATATTCATTAAATATTCATTAAATATTCATTATGTATAAAAATATACATTAAATTGTCATAAAATATACATTTAAAAATCATTAAAAATTCTTTAAAAATTATTTTAAAATAAAAATATACATTAAATATTATTTAAATATACAAATATACACTAAATATTCTTTTAATATTCAAAATACATTTTATATACAAATATTCACTAAGTATTCTTTTAGTATACAAATATACATTAAACATACAAATGTACTTTAAATATTATTTATATATTCTTTAAACATTCATTAAATTCTCATTAAATTCTCATTAAATATATAAATATATAAATATACATTAGATATTCATTAGATATTCATTAAAAGTTTCAAGGAATGCAAGAGATGTGAATGGGAATAGTTGGAAATGGGAGGATAAGGAGATGAGGTTGGGGATGAAATGGGGAGAATAAATGCATGACGGCCAGTAGGTGGTTGATTGGAGGCTAATACTATTTATCAACTTTATCAACAAATTTTTGTACTAGGTAGGTGGTTGATTGGGGGCAAATACTAAAGGTACTAGGGTAAGTGGGCGATTAAAGGATAATATTCATGAAAATGGCGGCTAACACTAATTGCCAACTTATTAACAAACAGTGTACTAGGGTAACTACACTATTTGTACCATTACACCAAAAGCCATCTTTAGTGTAGTGAATCCTTTGTTTGGTTCTCAATGGGCAATCCCAATTGAGTCCCCATCCCAAGTTTAGTCCATGTCTTCTTCCCGGTTATCTCCTGATTATCTCCCAGCTAAGTCCCAATCGTATGTCTGTCACATGTCATTACAGGCTTTCCTGCACCCTTTTTATCATTCCACTAGTATATATACCAACACATTGTACTCAATGATATTGTCAGTTTTGATAAGTTAACTACAATTGGACAAGCAAAAGTAAAAGTAAAAATAATAAATGGGAACAATTACAGTCCCCTGCAAGGAACTCTTGGCCTGTAGGAGTTAAATTGTCAGTTTTAATGCAAAAAGTAAAGAAGATTGTATGAAAAGTTAAATCTGTCCACGTTTTGGCTATCGAGCAAGTAAAATAATCGGAAACTGGCACTACCAGAAGTAAAAATCCAAAATGAAAGCACTGACTCAACCTCACCAAACTGAATTAAGCCAGACAACGTGACAGTAAAGGAAACATCGAACAATATTTGAAGCATGGACACCACCGACACACATGTTTTACTACTTGTTAAGATGGAGCAATATACCATAAAAGAGATACAGACTCTAGGGAAACCAAAATATAAGAGAGAGCAAACATAAAGGAAAGAGCAAATAACACAAATATATTTGAAATATATTAGCTATGGAGAAGTGTGTTCAACTCTGTGGGAGAGTTGCCTTACATACTTTCCTTCCACCACAAAGGTGGAGTTCAGTACAAGCTCACTTTACTTTGAGCGGATGTAGAAACATAACCTCCTTTCGTCTTATGTGGATATAGAAACATAACCTCCTTTTGCCTTGTGCGGATACAGAAACATAAGCTCCTATTACCTTGTGTGGATATAGAAACTACCAATCATTTCTAAGTTGACTTTTACTTCAACACCACTCAAAGTGATACACAATCTTAACGGTTGAACAACAGAGCGACACTATACTTCAAATGTAAACGTCCATCTCCTCCATCCATCACCATGTCCAAAACATTGGTGATTATTTAGCTCCAATAACCACATGTATCAGGCCAAAGCAACAAACTGGGGACAGGAAGAAAAACGCTGCCTGCAATCTCCAACATGATGCTTCACGACTCCAACAACCTGCCGTATGCATCAGATGATGCTGTTGTGAGTCGTGATGTACGACTCCGGCTCTTAGCCACTCTCAGCTCCGGTTGCCTCCATCCCCGGAAGTTCATGATCTAAAACGCACCATGACCCTGGAACAAAGCAGTAACAAGGATGAGAACCACCTCCAAACTTATGAACTGTGAAAGAAGAGATAACCTCTAGGGTTGGAAGGAATTATAGGAAAGTGACCTCGCATCTTCGCTTCATCAAAGTGCCCCTCGTTGAGCTTAGGGATGTCGATCGGCCGGGGTAGGTCTTTGGGGATTGGTTGAGCAAGACCGCAATCGACGTCCATGGTGGCTAAATTATTGATGTGGAAAACTCACTGCACCATCAGAATCACGAAGCGTGTGTAAGATTATCAGTCACATCGTTGTCCGGTACAGACAAGAATTGTACAACTAGGGATGTTACCACAGCGATGCTACTAACAGAAACAAATCAGAGAACTGTCCAAGGACCAACCATGCGACACATACCTTTCCAAAGCAAGTCTTGTGCACTCTGTCTCTCTCTCCAACCCGTTTCCAATGAAAATTGGCGTTTGAGGTCCCCTCAAATACGAGCGAGGTGTCTTGGACACCTGTCTTGGACAATGTCTTGGACAATGTCTTGGACACCTGTCTGGACAATGTCTTGGACACCTCGCTAGTTCATTGAGGTGCAGAGACGAGCGAGGTGTCCAAGACAGCATACCTCTCCAAAAACAAGTCTTGTGCACTCTGTCTGTACACGAGCGAGAGGTCCAGGATCGGGCAGAACTCGTTCAACGTAGCATTGTAAAAATCATGACGTAAAAAATGGTAGCTAAAGCGTCCGGTCATCATCTAATTTGAAGATAAACCCAAGGATTTCGTAGAGATTAGTTGAATTGATGTAGATGCGGTAACGGAATGATCAAATTTCAAATATCTCCTGTATTATTGAAGATGGCCACGTCAAAACTCACCCTCCCACTTGCGCTCTGGGCCCACAAATCCCCAACTTCCTGCATTGCAGATATGCTCGACATACGCACCATCCATCTGCAAGTCAGCTACTGGACCGACCTGCCAGCCGATAAGATCGAATCCCTTAATCACACTATTCCTGGCGTGATCGAGGTGCACGCCATCCCACGAGTGTACCTGCAAATGGCACTTTTTATTCCAAAGTCTGACGTGACCTTCACACATATCGAGAAACGCCACAAGATCCTTGCCCAAGGCAATGCAAGGCCCCACTGTCGACTTAGCAGGCTGGCAGCTACTAAATTAGAGTTGTAAAGATAACAACGCATTGTTACCACTGTCAAAAAAACGACGACGACCTCAAAAGACACGCCTGTCAAACGCAGCCTGTTAAACACTTCGGAACACATGCATCACCATGATGATGCTTAGAATTTTGAAACACGCCTGTCAAAGCAGCCATGCAACCTAGACTTCATCTCGTGACAGGAAAAGGGAAACTTGAGGAGGTGGCAAGCGAACAAAGACTCACCGAGTCCCTGGAGGGTGTGTGGAGCACCCACTCGGAATGGAAATTTTGAAGATCGGTCATAGTTTACAGATCGCAACTCGAGCTTGGGGATGCCGACAGTCTGGTCAACTAGGGACGTCAACAATTCCACAGACGGTGCAGGAAATGAATACAACAATAACTACACAAGCTGATACTCATCGTACCTCCTCAATACAAGTTTACAAGTTCTGATATGCACAAGGTTGTTTGTAGTACGTTATCAGAGAACTACTAAACTTATGGATGGTTGTATCACCACATGAGAACTGGAGCTGCAATTGCCTCATCAGTATCACCACATGAGAACTGGAGCTGCAATTGCCCATCAGTATCACCACATGAGAACTGGAGCTTGCAATTGCTCCATCAGTAGCTAGAGGCAGAACCAAACGCAGGAAAGGGAGCTGGAGCTGAGCAAGGAGAGTCACTGTGAGAGAATGGAAAAGCAGACTTCACTCTTTATATAGTAGGAGTCGGCACCGTTCTCCCATTCAAGTTCGGGGTAGTGCCGCCTGCCCGGCTGCCATAGCTGCCCGTCTCTCCTTGGCCCTCCTACGCTCCCTACGCTCCCAGACGCTCCCTACGCTCCCAAAGTCTCACCGAGCCTTCCCGGCTTTCCTGCTTAGAAGTTACTCTCTCCTTCCTTCACAGCAGCTCTCACTCGGCTCCAAAAACTAGTAACCCTAAAACCCTCTGAGTGTTGCGACATGTACTAAAACCCTGGGTGGCTTCATCCCGAAATTCGGACCAGTTGAAATGAGTAATGGAGTGGGCCATCGGTGGTGGGCCGGGGCGAAGACTGCGGGCCAGGGGGCGGCAAAAACAGGGCCCGGCCATTACGAAGACTCCGGGCAGTCGGGGCTGCCCGAGGAGACTCCTATACTGAGCTCTGACATGACACATCACTCTGCCGTTCTTTTGGAATGGATCGAACGATGCAATAAGGTACTGGTCCGCGGGTATAGAATTTGGTTCCCGGTGGGCCTATATTAATAGTTTGTCAATTCTCTTGTCATAAGTGGCTGGAAAGATATCGCTGGCTTCTTGGAAATTCCGCTGGCCCACTTATTTCAGCTTCACGACTCACCGTACGGTATACTGTATATTGTTGGTCCACATTTGATTATGACATTAGTTATAGTTTTTAGTGTACTTGTTACGAGATTGTTTTTATTGAATCTTGGTATGCACACAATCGTGGCGCGGACAGGACATCCCCACGCTCGGACTTACCCGAGGTGGGCCCCATCTTAATTGCATGCGCTCATTTTTCTGGCCCTCCCACTTTGGGGGGGTCAGAGGCTTTTTTTGGCTCTTTTTTTAACAAAATTGGGGCCTACGGCCCCAATCTAGTCTTCAGGTCCCCCTTTGGCTAAAAATAGGTCGTCATTCAAAAACAAAATAGGGGCCAGGTTTTGGCTCCACCACCTCGTCCCCCACCCAGTAAGTCTGAGAGTGGGGGATGTCCTGTCAAATCGCACAATCGTGCAGCTATCTGTGTAATTGATGACTTGTTGTCCGGCACATGTTGTGTATGGATCAACTCTTTCAACGGACATGGGTTGGCCATGGGAGCAAGGACATGAGGGTGAGGATGTGGAACTACAGCGAGGGGCATGGATTCTTGGTTATCCCCTAAAGGACCACAACCACTTTCGCTCTAAAACCAGTCCAAAAACTGCTGCTGCCAAAAAGAGACATGAAAATCACATTTTAAAGTGAATTTTGGATTCTCAACCGTAAGATCTTAAAAAAGACTTCTATACAAACATGCCATGAAATTTTGGTTGCAATCCACCGCACGGATTGATAGATTTTAGTGTTCAAAGTCAAAACAATGGTTCATATCCTTCCCTGCGTTGAGTAGATCAGCAGACTTTGACTTCACTTTGTATCAAATTTTTGCATTGTACAAGGTCTAAATCTTTTACCATTGTCTTAAGCATGATGTTATTTCCCAACACACCAATTTTTAGAGGTAAAAATGGGGTGTAGCATATTCAAAACAAGTGTGCAAGGAGTGGAGGTTCAAAAATTGCCATTTCACGTTTTATTTTTTTGTGAACTACGTATGTATTCAAATGATAATCCAAACGGTCAATAAGAAGGTTTTCACCACATATTGTTGTTGAAAAAATAAAAAGTGAAAAATATGAAGATCTCTAGGTTTTATGTAGAAAAGATGAAGTTTTTTTCCCCGGTTGCCCGACAATGTGTGAGAATGTTTGACTTGGAATATAATGCCTTTTTACACTAAAGAAAAGATTTTTTTTTTGAAAATTTCCAGAATAGGAAATATTCTTTATGTGTGTGAAAAATCTTAATGTCAATAGAAACTTTTGTCAAAAATTTTGGAGGTGCCCGGTGTCCCCACTTTTGGCTTTAAGTGGTACTAACTTTCAAACCACAAATCCAAAAAATCCAAATAAAAATATGTTCACAAAGCTCTTATCAGAGGCAATCTATGATAAAAATTTCAGAGAAAAAGGATTTTTTTTTCAAATTTTAGGAACTAGCCCAAAATCAGAAATCCCCCCGAAGGAGACTTTGGTCCTTTAGGGGTTATGTTGGCCTTGGCCACAACGCACCTTTCACTAAGGTACATGAAGTAAGTTGTTTAGAGTATTGTCAAAAAGGTAATAATGCCTAAATATGTTACAATAAGATATTTGCAACTTTGAAAGAGCCTATCCAAGATATTCGAGGTTAGGAATTAGATGGCAAGAACTTGGAGTTTGGATGTGTTTGCAAATATTGAGCAAATTTGAGATATAGTAGTTAGTGCTTGGAATATTTGTAATCTTACCATTTGAAGACCAATAAACACCATTGATGCCTAACCAAACTCATACCCAAATTTCCAACCACTGTTTTGAATACCTACCACTGTACATGAAGTAAAGTTGACAATGGAGTTGAGATCTTACTTTTGGAATATATGAAGTTGACACCTGTAAGCAACCCTGGGCTTTCTGTATAAAAATAAATTAAAACAACTGCACAAACAACAAAAAAGTAGACCTCTTGTAGATAAGAAACAACTCCTAGTAGGTGATAGACTTGAGTTCTCGACACCTTCATGTACGTGGTGTTGATTGTTAGGCAAAAGATGACTGTGATGAATGAGTGAGTAAGGTAGCGGTTGATATTTCCGTGCAGTTCCAATTGTCGCACCCTACATTCCAGGGCTGTGTGTCAGAAACCAACCAGCCTGGCTTCAGAACGTGTCCAAGCTTGTTCTAATTCCGCCCATGCTTGGGAAAATTGAGAACTTCTGATTGGTTCGAATTGGTGCACAAGTGCTCTATTTTCAAAATCCAACCTCTCATGAACACCATGACTCTATGAGCGGTTATTGGCCACTCTAGGCCTTCGTTCTTAAAAATTCATAGAAAATTGTAGAAATGCTCAAAAAATGTTTTTTTTTTGGGGATGCCTTTGCAATAGCTTTGCAAAGCATCCAAAAATCATAAATTTTTTCTTTCACAAGTCTAAATATGCAAACCTGAAATTCGCACGAAAATATCAACCTCTACCTTAATGGGCATAAATGGGTGCTGCTACCTTGATATGCAGCTGACGAACAAACAATTGGGTGAGGTGATCCGTCTTTTCATGTACACTCATCTCTCCCATAAGTTATTCCTCTGATAAGTTATACTGTCGCTAACTTATAACCTCAGCAACGACGAAGAACTCCGGTCTCCAAAGTAGACCAGCGTGAATATAGTGTTTGTTCATTCTTTTCACTAAGCATATGGCCACGGGACATAGGCTAGTGTAATAGAACTACTCCCTCCTCTCGAGGGTGAACACTTTTCTACACTAAGTGCTTCCCTACACTAATTGCCTTAGAGACAACCGACATGTCATCTCCCCCAAGGGCTTTGTGGGTCCCCATACAACGAGGCCTTGGGACACCCCACCATAATTGGGTGGACTATGGTGGTAGGCACCACGCCGGCAATAGGACTTGAACTCACAACCACCTCACCGATAAACCTCAGCAAACTATAACCTCACCTAAGTTATAACCACTCTTGATGTAATACATTCATCCCTCCCATAAGTTATAGCCAAATCTAGCGCGGATGGATGGAGGTGGTGAAAACACAATAGAGGTTAAAAGTTAGAAGAGGATTTAGAAGAGGCTTGGTAAGTTCAACCAGATTTCACCTCCAACCACCCGCACCATTGAGAGGCGCTCTTCTTCTTCCTCCTACCATTGCTCACTCACGATACAATCTTGCCGCCGTCTCTTTGCCAATCCCCCCCCCCCGATTACCATTCCATCTGCGCAACATCGTGCTCCGCAACACCCATCTTTCTAATTTGCCTTCTAGACTATAGTTGTGATGGTAGAAGAGGGGAAGTGGGAGGGAAGAACTTGGGAAGTCGGAGGTTTCCAATCTACTCTTGCAAGTCCCACACGGATGCTTTCGTCTCTCTGTCAAGTTTCTCCATTCACAACAATCAATACTACAACAATCAACGTCAAAAAAACTTTGAATCGTAAGCGGAGCAGAAATTGTTCTAAATGAAGAAGCCAACTTTTGTGTGTAAGTTGAAGCATACCATCTGCTTGGAATTGGTGTACAACTTGCGTGAGGTAGAGACATAGCTAAAGCACAAGCGCCATCCTTATAGCCGTCTCCATTTCAATTTTTCTCCTTCATCTCAATTGCTGAAGCAATTCTTTCATCTCGCAATTCTAGAGGTGAATGTTGTCACATCTTGGTTTTGCTAAGGCGAGCGGCACGATTCTTGTGTGTTAGAACAAACATGCATCTTCCAGTAATTTTGTCATGTTCACACAATTTATCAAATGTGGACCTACATTAGCCAACAACTTAGGTTATAACTTAATAGAGGTATAAGTTAGCAAAGGTTGTTACATCAAGAGTGGTTATAACTTAGTTGAGGTTATACTTAGCTGAGGTTATAAGTTAGCGGCATAAACTATAACTTATAACTTATAGGTTATAAGTTATAACTTATCATAGGTATAACTTATGGGAGGGATGACTGTAATATCTGCTAAGTAATACCCCGGCTAAATTATAAGTTAAGTTATACCGCTGCAAAGTTATAACCTAAGTTGTTGGCTAATGTAGGTCCACATTTGATAAATTGTGTGAACATGACAAAATTACTGGAAGATGCATGTTTGTTCTAACACACAAGAATCGTGCCGCTCGCCTTAGCAAAACCAAGATGTGACAACATTCACCTCTGGAATTGCGAGATGAAAGAATTGCTTCAGCAATTGAGATGAAGGAGAAAAACTGAAATGGAGACGGCTATAAGGATGGCGCTTGTGCTTTAGCTATGTCTCTACCTCACGCAAGTTGTACACCAATTCCAAGCAAATGGTATGCTTCAACTTACACACAAAAGTTGGCTTCTTCATTTAGAACAATTTCTGCTCCGCTTACGATTCAAAGTTTTTTTGACGTTGATTGTTGTAGTATTGATTGTTGTGAATGGAGAAACTTGACAGAGAGACGAAAGCACCGGTGTGGGATTTGCAAGAGTAGATTGGAAACCTCCGACTTCCCAAGTTCTTCCCTCCCACTTCCCCTCTTCTACCATCACAACTATAGTCTAGAAGGCAAATTAGAAAGATGGGTGTTGCGGAGCACGATGTTGCGCAGATGGAATGGTAGTCGGGGGGGGGGGTGATTGGCAAAGAGACGGCGGCAAGATTGTATCGTGAGTGAGCAATGGTAGGAGGAAGAAGAAGAGCGCCTCTCAATGGTGCGGGTGGTTGGAGGTGAAATCTGGTTGAACTCACCAAGCCTCTTCTAAATCCTCTTCTAACTTTTAACCTCTATTGTGTTTTCACCACCTCCATCCATCCGCGCTAGATTTGGCTATAACTTATGGAAGGAATGAGTGTATGCAGGTGAAAATCAACGTGAATATGAAGAACGCAGTGTCAGTGGCAGAGGATGGCGCCATTCTAATATTATAAGATTGTGTAGAACATAATCTACATGGAAGATACGTTTCATCACAACCCCACCTTACGGAAATCATTCTTGCTTACCAATGCTTGCATCAATTGTTGTGGCGCTGGTCTCGGTAGATGATCATCTTGCTTCACCTCTAAGTCACGGTTTGAAATTTTTGTGGAGGTGGCATGTAACACTTGCTACAAGTGTTAATGTACAAAAACGACCTAAAAATGGACATTAGGTCTTAACCCTTGAAGGACCAAGTGACCCTTAGAGGGACAATTTTTATTTCGGACAGGTTCCTTAAATTGGAAAAAAAATCTTTTTAAAAAAATTACTTAAGATTGTCCCTGATAAGAGCTCCATGGATTTTTATTTTTTTTGTTTTTTTTGGATTCATGGTTTGAAAGTTAGTACCACTCAAAGTTAGAAATGTGGACTTCGGGCAGCTCCAAAATTTTGCTAGAAGTTTCCATTGACATTGAGATTTTTCATACGCATAGAGAATATTACCTTCTTTGAAAATGTCAAAAACAAATCCTTGTCTTTGGTGTCAAAAAACATATTAGCTCAAGTCGAACATTTTTACACATTTCTGGCAAGCAAGGGAAAAAACTTCATCTTTTCTACATTAAAACAAGAGATCTTCATATTTTTCACTTTTTATTTTTCCTACAACAATGCGTGGTGTAAACCATCTTATTGACCGTTTGGATTATCATTCTAAAACATATTAAATTCTCCAAAAATTTTTGTTGAGAATTGACAATTTTTGAACCTCCACTCTTTGCACACTAGTTTTGAATATGCTACACCCCTTCTCTTCCTCTAAAAATTGGTGTATAGGGTAATTACATCATGCTTAACAAAATGGTAAAAGATGTAGACCTTGTGTAGTGCAAAACTTTAATACCATGTACAGTCAAATTCTGCTCATCCACTCAACGCTGGGAAGAAAATGATCCATTTTCTTGACTTCAAACACAATAATCTTTCAATCCATGCGGTCAAAGTGTATGAAGTTTTGTGAGTATGTTACTTGGTAAGTCTTAATGGAGATTCTACAGTCAAAAGGACAAACATAAGGTTTCATTTCCTTCCTTACTCATCGCACTAGAATCAACAAATTTGAAGTGTTCTAGTGCAAAATTGTCACTGTCCTTTAGGGCTTAAAGGATTAATCCCTAAAGAACAAATTGTTCTTTGGAGACTTTTCCCATTTTCAGCTGGTTTCTACAATGTCAATTTTGATCACAAATTTCTAAATTTTTTTTGTGAAGATGGAGGCATAGTAGTAGTTTCATGAGAATTTCAATTTCTTTTACATGGGACCATTAGAATAACGTTTATGCTATTTCAAGTGCAATTTCTTAGACTTTGAGCAACTCCAAAAACATTACTACGCCCTTATGTAAACAATGAGATTTTTTTATAGGAATGTAGAATATTATTTTCTTTGGTAAAGTAAAAAAAATATGTCTATTGTGTAAAATTCCATTTAAATTTTTACACATTGTAAAGTAGGGAACTATAAACGCTTCCTATTTTCTACATGATATTAGAGATCTTGATACTTTTTAATTTTGTTTTTTTTGCTCTAAGATGTGGTGTAGACCTTCTTATTGACTGGATTCCCCTTCAATTAGTTGACAAAAAATTTAAATTATTGGCAAGTTTTGAGTAGCTACTCCTTGCACAATTTGTTTGAATATGCTACGCAAGTCCACAAAATTGGTCTACATGCAATTTACCTCATGTAAAACATATTGGTATAAAATTCAAACCTTATGTACTGCAAAATTTCACACCAAGTGAAGTCAAAATTTGTTGATCTTCTCTACAGAGGGAAGAAGAAAAACCCATTTTCCAAATATTCAAGCTGCAATGAAAATCTATGCAGTGAGGTGTATAAAATTTTGAAAATTTACAGTTTCACAAACTTGACCGCTCAAATTGAAAACTTGTGTAAATATGCAAAAAAATAGTCAATCTGTAAAATTATATTTCTACAAAGCCACTACATTGATTTTGGAGTTTAGTGTCATGGGCAGTAAATGACTTGTAAACGCTATAATTTTTCACTCTTTATGAATATTTTTACCAACCATGTCCACTATGATCCCCATCTTTGAGTAGTATAGATTGTTGTGCTCTTAGTAAAAGTTTATATCAAAAGTAAAAACTTACAACATTTACAAGTCATTTACTACCCATGACACTAAACATCAAAATCAGTGTACTCCTTTCATCATAAGAAATAATAAGAAATTACAAATGGAAACTCTAATTTCTGCTTTAATATGGAAACCCACAAGAATGACCAGAGATACTTCAAGCTGTATGGAACCAAATGGCTATAATTATCTTTGAAATATGTTTTTTTAATCTATTTTGTCTACTTTGTTTGAAAAAAATCATTTTATTTTCAACTTTTACTTTTTTAAATAGATGTAAATGATCAAACCAGATGAAATAGATGACATACTTAAATGAGTGTTGTTTTAAATTATAAGAAAATTAATATTATAAATTTTGGTTTGAACTAGCTTGTAATAAAAAGACATTCTCAATAATATCTAAAAGGCAAATTTTCACCTAGGAAAGTTTAGATATTTTGAGCCGGTTCCTACAAGGTTAGTGTAATTAGAAATCTTTACAGTCTTTCATAAAGATTTAATATGGAAGTAGCTTTATTGAAATTTTGTTTTCAATCAATGCTAAATCTCTAGAAACAACGTAATGTTATTGTATATGCAATTTTATTAATTCCGACCAATTTACTATGTTTGCAAGAAAATCCATTAAAATATCATAATGATCTTGTAAAAACTATTTTTTTTTCTTTGTGATCATTTTTAAAAATTAAAAAATCACTCTATTGTGCAAGAATTTTGTTCTAAAATAAGTACAAGCTTTCTATACCCTATTGTCCAAAAAACTGATAAAAATAATCTTTTTCCATCAAGAAATTTATTTTCTTTTGATTTTGAACTATTGAAGATAAGAAGTTAGTACTGTATGTATCAATAACCCGTTCTTACCACTTTCTATAAATAATTAAGTTCACAAGATACTGGAATGTGCATTAGCAATTCTAGAATTTTGAAAGTTTGAAAATGCTACAACCCTTGTCTACCTCTAAAAATTGGTATATATAAAACAAAGATCATTGACTCCAAAATGGTAATAAACTTAGAGCTTTTATGAGCCAATTTTTGATTAAAAAAATAAAGTTGAAGTCTATCTAACAATAAAGATAATTAGTTTTTAAAGTTTTTTTTCCCATTTCAAACCCTAAAATCTTTCAATCTATGTGGTCAAAATCTATTGGTTCATTAAAGAAATTTTCTTTTATTGGTCTTGATTAAAATTCTATTGTTAGAGATGAAATGGTTTTAAAAAATTATTCTCTTCTTGCTCTAAAATGGATGACTTTTGGTGAGAAATTGTCAAGGATTTTTAGGAGATAATTATAGGAGCTTACTTTACTAAATTTTTTTTGAGATAATTCAATGATTTCATTTTATTTTTATTTGAAAATATGACCTCAAAATTTTAAATAAACACAAGATAAAGGATTTTTTTCATTGTACATTCATATACAACGTTACAATATAAAGATCATCAATGGAACTAAAAGAGAAGATTTATGCTCAACATTTGTATTCAAGTATTTATTAGATAAAGATTTTATCTAAAATTAGATGATATATAATTAAGTATGATTTCCACTATAAAATCCATTTTCTTCAATTAATTTTATATAATGAAAAGATATGATGCATTAATAGTACCAATATTAATCCAGAACCAAAACATATCTTAAAATCTTAAATCCATGTCATACCTTTATAATTGTGATATTATCATGATCACAAATCATGTTGAATTAGTTGAAAATCACTTCCTCATTGTAAATCTTCTCAATGGAGACATGTAGTACACTCTAACCTCTTTAGGATTACTTGATGTAATATCACAAACTACTATATTATTGAAGCATATGTGTAAAATTGCGATACAATCTAACCTTGATGATGTCACCCTTGTTAATAGAACACCTTGATATTGTCACCCAAAGGCTTGAAACCAATTTTCCTAGTTCAAAACTCCCTTGTTAATATCCCTATCATCCTTGATAATATCACTCTTTTTTTTAAAAATCCGTAGTGGAAGTGTGACAATAACAAGTTATAGAGATGAATGAGTGCCGGACGGATGACAGAGATACGCGCTTTTGTCTTGTTGCCCTTGCCCCCTGTAGACTCAACCGAGGCTTTTTTTATTGGCGGAAAATTGACAAATGAACATTGTTGTCAAACATGGATTTGGTGGTAAATTAAAGGGAAGTTCCATCGGTGGCCATAAGAGAATCTTGCAAAAAAAAATTTAAAAATAAAAAAATTGGACTCAACCCTCCATCTTGCCGAAAATTTCTAAAACCGTAAAAAAATTAAATTAAATTGCAAAATTTGTAAACCCTTGCTCACCTCGACAGGCCCTACCTCTTAATTCTGCAAGTTGTCTTCTCGTTGTCAAACCCTTCCTCCCTCCCCTTCCCACTTGCCCCCAAACCATGTCTCCAAACTCTGTCTACAATAGTGGAATCTAAGACCAAACCCTTCCTCAATGCAGCCCATGTCCCTCGCCGAATTGCACAGTGCATCACCAATTCCGCCCCTTGCTCCCTAACAGTTATTCCCTGTTAGCAGAATCGCTCTTCCTTAGTTGTTGTTCCCCAATCACTACCCCTTGCCCCTTGTTGTCACGTCAGGACGCCACCTTCGCCCATGTTACTGTCATTGATCTTCATCTGATTTGGTCTTGGATGGTCATTGAAATTGCTACGACAAGTACATGATGGGGTCTTTTAGAGAGACTTTAGCTAAAAATATTTGTCCAATTCATTTTCCATATTCATAGGACATGTGCTATGTAATTTATAATCTCAATAAATTATCGTCAATTTTAGTCATTGAGCCTCATCAATTTGTTCAGCGCTTTATTTTTGATTTGCTAGATTTCCTTGTGGCCATTGACAAAACTACCTTCTAGTTTATTATCAAATCCATGTTTGACAACAATGCTCATTTGTCAGTTTTTCGCCCAAAAAAGAAAACCATGGTTTTGTTCACTCATGGTCATATGATGGCCATTGAAATTGCTACAAGGAGTACTATACATGATGGGATCTTTCTAAGAGACTTTTTCCAAAATTTGTCCAATTCATTTTGCATATGCATTTTGATGGTCATATGATGCATATTGCCAAATATCTTGTCTGTCAAGATGTTTAACCCCTAAAGACCCAAAGCATTTTCACACCAAAAACACTTCAAACTGCTCGTTCTAGTGCAATGAGTAATGAGGTATTCAAAACGTTTTATTTTTACATCTATCCATAGGATCTAAATTTAGACTTGTTGATTAACGTCCTCACAAATTTCATAACCTTTTACCGCATGAATTGAAAGATTATAGTGTTTGAAGTAGAGAAATCCGTTCTTTTTCTTCCCTGCGTTGAGTGGATTATCAGACTTTGATTTCACTTGGTGTCAAATTTTTGCACTACACAAGGTCTGAAAACATTACCATCATGTTAATCATGATGTTGTTTCCTTGCACACCAATTTTTAGAGGTAGAAAAGGGGTGTCGTGTATTCAAAACAAATGTACAGTACAAGGAGTAAAGGTTCAAAAATTGCCAATTCACGTTATATTTCTTTGTGAACCAAATATGTTTTAAAATGATAATCCGAATGGTCAATATGAAGGTTTAGAGCACATCTTGTAGTAGAAAAAATAAAATGTAAGAAATATGAAGATCTCATAGTTTTATGCAAAAAAGAAGATTTTTTTGGTACCTTGCCTGACAAAGTGTGATAATGTGTGAAAATGTTTGACTTAGATTATTATGCTATTTTCCACTTAAGACAAGAGATTTTTCTTGAAAATATGAAAGGAAATAATATTATTTTCTGGTATAGAAAATCTCACATACAATAGAGTGTTCTAGCAAAAGCTTTTGGAGGTGCCCGACATGCCCGCCCTCCCCGTTTGAAATTCAAAATGCTATAACTTTTGCATAGAATGTCAGATTTTTAAAAAAATTGGACTCACACAAAGATTTTTGCAATGTCCATTTACAATAGAAATTTAAAAAAGGAATGTTACAAGTTGACACCATAGGAACCTGCCCAAACCTTCAAGAGTCCCCCGAGGAGACTCTTGGGCCTTTAAGGGTTAAGTGCCGGATGGGGGCAATTCAATGTGAAATTTTGTTATGGTGTTATTTTTTTATTTGTATTAAAAAAGTTACCTTTTTCATGTTTTCTACCTTTTTTAATAATATCACATTATGCATAAATTTGCCAAATGTGATATTATCAAATATGTCACACCTTGTTTATATCACACTTTTTGGTGAAACAGAGGGTGTGATATTAAGAAGGTTAGATTGTATGAGGCAATGTCACAGACATTCTATACTAAACCATGATTCTTCTCATTAGGTATACATGATAGTGTTGATCCACTAGGGTATGTAGAAAGATGTCCACGCCGTTGTAGTGATTTGGATCATGGCACACTAGTGAGGTGGTTGTCAGTTGAAATCCACGCGCCGGCGAAGTACTTACTACTATAAACATGCAATTAAGCAATTATGCACTTAGCCAAGTGCACTGGTTGCTGGTAGAAAGCCGCAAGTTATTTGCTCATAACTTTTTTTTAAATAAAAAATTGGCAAAAGTTTAGTATGATTTTTGTCAAATTTTTTTGGTGTTTGTCGTGTCATACCTTGGCATCTTCATGTTCATATCATAAATATATTTTTTATATTTGCTACCTTTTTCTAGAAAATATATGATTTCTAATCTAGTTTTCAAATCCTACTACAAAATTATAATCATGTGCCCAAAGAGATTATAAATTTGTTATGAGTTATTATAGGATTTTAGAGTACTGCACTACAAATACAATGTGTAAGAGATACAAAAATATATATGCAATTTCCTTAGACAGTGTAAAGTACCTCACTGTATTTTATAATGCAAAAACATACATAATCAAGCAATTCCACACTATTGCCGAGGAATTCTAAAATCAAACATATCATATGGACCACCCAATATATAAATATATACCACCCACCGAACGATAGACACATCTCAAACTGCATTATACTAACGTACTTGTCACCTAAACTGCGTGCATGCTCTACTATAGTATATAGCTCCAGGGCTCACAGCTCATCTTCTGGCGGAACAACTCCCTCCACGTGTCCAATGGCGCTACCTACCATAGCGGACAGTTCATGATCCTGCACTGGACGATCTCCCACACCTTCTATGCCAATGGACGCACACGCAACATATCGGTAATTGCCAGGAACACCTTCCCGTGTATGCCTTACCCTATCATCATTGTAGAACAAGCCATCCTCTGGATTGAAGGACATCTCTCGCTCTAACGAGAAGGCCCCTTGAAATGCAATGATGTCCTTGGATACGCTAGATCTTGGAACGGAACGCAAACCTGGTCCGGTATCACTCTGAGTACCTCCGAACGTCTCTTGTGTCTCCGATACAGGCTCTGATTGAGAAGGCATCGAAGGCTGTGGAATCCTCCTCTGCATCGAAAAAAATTCCAATGAATCCAATTCTTCTTCCTCTATCTCCAGCCTAGGACCATCAAATGTACGTCCCCCTCCTGCCCCTACCGCCAAACCAACATCCACTACACCGGTATCTTGCATCCTCTCTGTAGGTGTTGCAGACGTCTCCGCTGAAGTATCTCCCACCGCCCGCTGCGTTGATGGAATCCTCTCCTGGAGGAGACTGGTTCACTCCATCTTCATCGGCATCTGAACCACTGCGAGATGAGAAATCTTCAGTGGTACCTGAACGTGGCAATCTCTCATGTAAACCACCTCTATCCTCATTGTCGTCTTCATTCCTCACTCCACCAACCGCCTCTTCGGTCTCACGTACGATGTTGCAACCAATACTTGTTCCACCAGTCCTGACCAACAGTTGTTCTTGGAAATTGTCGGACAACTCATGGTACAAAAATGAAACTCTGTCTGTACAATCGCCAATGATGAAAACCTTAGATCCCTGGAAATCTCCTTCAAGGATCGTGGGAATGGCCGTAGATATGTTACACGCCACTAAACCCCAACCACAGGGCAAGTATGAGCCCACTAGTCTTGCCAGCTCTGATGGAGATATCTCAAGTGAATCAACTTCAGAGGGTTGGCGTGCCTCACTCCAGTGATCCAAGAAAACAAGTGGAAGTGGAACGTCTCCAGAAACATAGTTCGGGCCAGGAGATGTACCCACACCGTGCTGCATACAAATCACAACATCGCCAATCGGTTGTACTACTTGCTCCAGACGCCCATTCTCTGTAAAATCGAGAGCATAGGGATTAACCGAGTTGGGATCAAATGCCCAGCATCCACGTCGCATAGTACATCCCTCTGGAAGCTTCACCTTTGTGAAAAACTCTTCGTTGGCATACACGGCCGCTGGTAACAAGAAGATGACGTTCCATCGTTCAATATTTGCCATCCATAATGCCAGCTGTGCAAAAACTGTGGATAACTGGGCGTCTCCCCAATGACCATCTCCATGGCTCCCACCGCCACGTCGACAATCAATCACCCACAAATATGGTTTCCCCAACTCTATGTAGTCGGTGCGGAATAACCCTCTTCTACACCGAACCGGAAGAAGATTCTCTGTGTCGCTCTGCCCTGGCCTCTTGACTTCCATCTGCCATTCCCAATTAGCAGTAGCCTGTCCTCCCACATCCAAGGACAGTCCAATGTATCCACGCCCCCCTGCTGCAATATCACCATAATGAAACCTGATGGAAGGGGGGATGAGGTAGCCTATGTCTTCCGGTTTAGACACCTTCCCCCGTACAGGAGCAGTCCAAGCTTTTTTCGTGGCAACATTCAAAAGCTTCCCAAACGTATCAAGTTGTGCGTTACTCCTCGGAAAATACTTCCCTACACGGATACGAAAGAAATCCTCCATGGAATCAGGTATACTTTCCTTGTTCTCCACCATCAACGAACGGATAGAATTCATTACAGCTTCTCGTCTCTGATATCGGTCAATCACACCGGCAATCGTACGAGGATGTGGATTTGGGTCTTTTACACCGTCGAAGTAATATGCTTGACGTGGTCTTACTCCATCCTCCCCCACCGACTTCGCTGTAGCAGACTTTGCCAAGCGAAGATAATATGGATTCGGAACCCTACCTAATGGCCTCAACCAATTCTGCGTCATTTCCTTTCTTGTTGGTCGTACGTCCACATTTGGATCCAGTTCTTTCTTCCTCGCCATGTCCTTCCACTTGTCCTCTTCCTCCTTGCTGTAAAAGAGAATGTCGTCTTCGTAGTCCTTGCATACTTGAATGATAGCTTCAAAGCAATCATTACTCGGATTCCATGCATGATTGGTCAGATCCTCCATGTTTTTGGCCAACCTCTTCACCGTGACAACTCCACCCCCCTTGGGCAACTTATGCACTGCACTTGCCGCACTCACCAAAGCAGCAGCCCTGCGTGCATCCTCCGCACGTAGTGTGCTATCAGGCCTACCATATAGATCCCAAATTTGACGGATCTTCCTCAAATCCTCGTCTATGGTAGAATATGACTGTCTCTGGAACTCTGCCACGTTGATCCGTGCAGACTTCTCAATGTAAAAGCGACGATCATCATACACCACAAAAGAGGCCTCCCGTCGCTCGAACGTGTCGAGATACTCATTTAAAGGCATAGTACCATCTCTCCACTGCTGCTGTGCAAACTTACAAGCTGCTACTATGTGTTGGCCGTCCACCGGTTCCCAAATGATATGATCTTGAAGCCAAGAATATTGGGATCCCATGGCACCCTGTGCAGAAGCACTCCCGTGTGCAATGAACATGTGCTCGAACTCTCATGCGGTTTCTACTAACGGAAATGGCAGCTCCTCCTTCTCAATGACACCATCATCAGTGGTAGTATGCACGATGTATCTGATCGGTCGAAGTACCAATCTACTCACCCGACTCGCAGATTCTGGGTCTCTTAAGCGGTCAAATACTTCTCTGGCCCTCTTCTGTGATAAAACCCGGTGGTTCGTTTCCGAGTTCTCCACAGAGACAATGCGGTCTATGTGTGCCTTAAACACAAAATTCCCCCACACTGATCCTTTCGTAATCTCCTTCGTTGTAGGCACTGGTGCTTTTAAATACATTGAAGTTGGAAGATCCTGTGGTATCTCCGCATTGTCTTCAAAATCCTCTGGTATACTGTCTAGAAGGTTGTGAAAATCTTCTTCCTCCGACGCCATGGCTGACAAATCAGCTAAATCTCCCGGTGTAGATGTAGGGGCCCTACGATGACCATCAGGCGTCCTGAGCTGCGACTTAGGAATCCTGCCACCCGATCTTGTACTTCTCCCAATCAACCTCCTCCCGCTTGGATCCAAACTTGATGGGCCTTCTCTTGAACCAGAAGCTACATCAGTGTCAACACGTCGTGGCCTCTTCGTAGGACGTCTACTCGTTAATGGAGGATTTGGTAATGTCTGTACCTCAGAAGTTGTGCTGGGATGTTGGCCTCCACTTCCCCTCTCCCCCTCCAGTGGTCGCCAATCCAGTTGCAACGGCTCAGCAAGAACTCGATAAACTTCTGTTTCTTCTAGTTCCGCTGCTGGGGCTTGAGTTGTCGCACGTGATAGGTCCCTCTCCCGAAATGCTTCATATCTAATATGTTCCTTCATAATCTTCTTAGCCTTGAGCACCATCTCCGGTGATAACGCTAAACAGGATAAGACGTTGTTGTGTCTAGCAGTACATACCGCAAGAGAGATGTTTAACCAAAACGTCTGCAATGATTTGAGGAATTTCACTTGACCTGGATTTTGAAGAAAATTCAAAGGTACAGGTGCCAAAAGCAACTTCTTTGAAAGAGAAGTCTTCACCTCCGATTGACTTGGACCCACTACACAAGTAACGTATACCATATCATCACGTTGAAGAATGATTGCTTGGATTTTGCCAAAACTCTTCCCCAACGCCGATGTACGCTTTCCCAGCTCAAAGGGATAAATCCGTCACCCATAAGAAGGCGCTCGACTCATCCACTTCTGCAATCCACCAACCGTGGCTCTCCCAGATTCTATCAATATTTGGTGGTGCCATAACGCCACACTCAAAAAACCTGTATATCATTACAAAACAATAGTCACTATTAGTATGGAATAAGAATTTTTGAACCACCACTCATTGCACAATATTTTTGAACATGCAACACCCCTTGTCTACCTCTAAAAACTTTTGCACTACACGAGATCTAAATCCAAAACCATCGTGTTAAGCATGTTCTTAGTTCTTTGGTGAAATAGCATATTAATCCAAGTCAATTATTTTCACACATTGTCACACATTTTCGGGGAGAGTACCAGAAAACTTCTACCTTTCCACATAAAACTTTGAGAACTTCGTACGATTCACTTTTGATTTTGCCTATAGCATTATGCGATGTAAAACTTCTTATTGACCATTTGGATTATCATTTAAAACAATATCAAATTCACAAAAAAACATAACGTGAATTGAGAATTTTTGAACCTCCACTCATTGCACATTTTAGAAAAATATGCTACACCCCTTGTCTACCTCTTAAAACTTTTGCACTACACGA
Organism: Bryoerythrophyllum caledonicum; assembly: GCA_963971425.1. Classification (NCBI taxonomy): domain Eukaryota; kingdom Viridiplantae; phylum Streptophyta; class Bryopsida; order Pottiales; family Pottiaceae; genus Bryoerythrophyllum; species Bryoerythrophyllum caledonicum. Next base: position 5,953,768 of record OZ020515.1, read on the forward strand.
GATCTAAATCCAATACCATCGTGTTAAGCATGTTCTTAGTTTTTTGGTGAAAAAGCATATTAATCCAAGTCAATTATTTTCATACATTGTCACACATTTTCGGCCAAGGTACCCAAAAAAATTCTACCTTTCTACATAAATCTTTGAAATCTTTGTATGATTCACTTTTGATTTTTCCTACGGCATTATGTAATGTAAAACTTCTTATTCACCATTTGGATTCTCATTTAAAACAATATCGAGTTCCCCAAAAAATATAATGTGAATTGAGAATTTTTGAACCTCCACTCATTGCACAATTTTTTAAAATATGCTACACTCCTTGTCTACCTCTAAAAATTGGTATATAGCAAACTAACATCATGCTTAACATTATGGTAATCAATCGAGACCCTTTAAAATGCAAAAATTGGACACCAATTGAAGTCAAAGTCTGCTGATCCATAAAACACAGGGATGAAAACAAGCCTTTTCTCAACTTCAAACATTATAATCTTTCAATCCGTGCGGTCAAACTTTATGAAATTTTTGGAGTATATTACTTAATAAGTCTTTATTGAGATCCTACGGTTAAAACTACAAAAAATACTTCATTTTTTCATCCAAGCTAATTGCACTAAAACAAGCATTTTTAACGAGTTTTGTTTGAGATATTCTCTACACCATTTATGGACTATGGTACTTTGGGTATCAATAGCGAGGGTATCACAACCAGGGTATGATTTCATGGGTACCAACATCCGGTTATCAACATAGGTACTTGATAAGGGTATCAATTAGGGTTTGAAAATTAGGGTTTTCGTTTAGAGGGTATCAACTGAAGATATCAATCCTTGGGTAGTCCAAGGAGGGGTGTGCGCGCACACACCCCTGCCATAGTGGAGAGGAGGCTGCAAGTGAGAGAGAGAGGGTTTGGAGGAGGGAGAGGTTTGTGGGTTTGTCAGAGAGGAACTTGTGAGGGCGTAGGGTGAGGAGAGAAGAGATATGAGGGAGAGGAATGGAGGGGAGGTGTGAGGGAGAGAAGGTGTGGGCGGCTAGGGTTTGGGAGAGAGAAGGAGACGAGTTTGGGTATGAGAATAGGTGAGAGGAATGGAGGGGAGGTGTGAGGGAGAGAAGGTGTGGGCGGCTAGGGTTTGGGAGAGAGAAGGAGAAGAGTTTGGGTATGAGAATAGGTGAGAGGAATGGAGAGGAAAAAAAAAGTAGCCGCAAGTTTCTGGAGAGAGTAGCTTCTGAAAAAATAGCTGCCTCGCGCCTGCAAGCGTCGCCCCGTGCCTGAGAGAACACGCGCCGCGCCTGCGGACACTGAGTGTGCCGAGGGCACCAAGTGCGCCTGCGGGCACCGAGTGCGTCTGTGGGCACGAGTACGCCGCGCCTGCGGGTGCAAGCATCGCGCCTGCGGGCACCAGCGCCGTGTGGTGCCTACGTGCAGTGATTGTACCTGCCGCGCCGCTAGGCCACACCGAGGTTGCGCAACAGGGTTGTGTCGCTTTAACTTACATCCTAAATTTTAATGGAAACCTTCAACTCACGAAGCTCTTTCTGACCGTCGTGAAGAGGTGACACGCGATGGAAACTCACGAAGGCCAGGTCCATTTCGAATTGATGGAGGAGCACCAGCAGTTGGGGGTGTGCGCGCGCACACCTCTAGTCTACAGTTACTCCATGAGGTGACGTGCGAACTCCATGGGAACGGTGGCTAGGGTTTGATTGCGGCAACTAGGGTTTGGGTGCGGCGGCTAGGATTTGGGTGTGGCCGCTAGGGTTTGGGTGTGGCGGCTAGGGTTTGGGTGATTGGGTGTGGCGGCTAGGATTTGAGTGCCTGGGTGTGGCGGCTAGGGTTTGGGTGCCTGGGTGTGGCAGCTAGGGTTAAAGGTAGTGCATTCATGTGCTATTCTAAAGATTTAGTGCCATACTGCTAGCTACTTTCTTGACATCAATTCTGTGTGGTTTTGGTGTAAAAACTTCATTTGAACAAAGGCTTATCACGAGCTGTTGACTGCTACATGTGTATTCACTCAACTTTGTTGAATTTGCAGTTTTGTACGTACTAAAGTTGGTGTCCTCATTTGTGTATCAAAATACTTGTACTCATCTAACACTTGTAACTCTAACTGAACTTCAAGGATCATGAACCTAACCCTGGAATTCCCTCATTTTCAGAATTGAAACAGACGAAAAAGCTTACCAAAGTTGCAACAATCTCCTCGATGTGCAAATTTCCTCCGATCTACACAGTACACAAAGTTTACAGTAATTAGTGAATGAAGTAAAAATCACATCGCCTTGAGGCTTCGATTGCAAGAGAGCTCACCTTAGAAACTGGGAAAAGAAATGACCTCCACATTTGCATAGAAACCTTATATCCATGTTGTAACCCTGTGCCTCAAGTTTACTAGTGAAAATTTGACTTTTGAACTTTGGACCTTTTGCTTTGTTTCTCCTTATGTTCCCACTTTTTACATATAATATTAAAATTTCGGGCTTTCTGTAATATGAAGATACTTAGGAGTTTTTATCACATAGTTTACCATCTAAATTTTATGCATGTGTTGCAGGTAAAGTGGGAAGAGTTGAAAAACATGTTCAAAAACAACGGAATGGTGATTTAATGTTGAATGCCATCAAGCAACAGTGCGTGTACCACTAACACCTGCAACGTATCTTGAGGTAAACATTTGTTTTTATACAACTTTAATATTATGTGTTGATTGAGTTTCTGTACTATGTTGTTTGTAGAAGAACCTCTATGTGGATGTACAAACCCTTTCTTTTATTAGCGATTGTAACAAGTTTCAACGGTGTCAGTAATAGCAAGTAGAGAACATGGTTCATTTTCTTCCCTCGGTTCAGTGGATTCCCTTCGTTTCAGTTCACTTGGATTCAAAAGATTGCATCACACATGATCTAGATTTATTATCATTATGTCAAAAATGATTTTAGTTCTATTTTATACCAATGTTTAGGGATGCAAAAGGGGTGTAGCATATTTAACCCCTAAAGGATCAAGTGTCAAAAATGGGCTTCTTGAAAGTTTGGTCACGTTCTTATGGTGTCAATTTCTAACATTCATCTTTGAAAATTTTACTATAGAAAGGCATTACCAAAACTTTAGTGGGAATACAATTTTTACCTAAATTGGACATTTGATCAAAAAGTTTTAGGGTTTTGAATTTCAAATGCGGAGAGCGGGCAAGTCGGGCACGTCCAAAATCTCTTGCTAGGACACACTGTTGAATGTGAGATTTTCAGTACTCGCGAGTAATATTATTTTCCTTGATGTTGTCAAAATAAGTTCTTGTCTTTAGTGAAAAATAACATATCAACCTAAGTCAAACATTTTCACACATTGTCACTCATTGTTGGGCAAGGTTCCCAAAAAACTTCTTGTTTTCAAAATAAAACCTAGATATCTTTTTATTTTTCACTTTTTATTTTTTTCCACAACAATATGTAGTGTAAACCTTTTTATTTACCATTTGGACTACCAACCTAAAACATGTTAAGTTCAGAAAAAACCACAGTTTAAAAGTTCAAATTCCGAACTTCCACTCCTTGCACAGTTGTTTTGAATATGCTACACCCGTTCTCTACCTGTAAAAAATGGTGTACAAGGAACTAACATCATGCTTAACAAGATGGTTGTGGATTTATACATTAGGTAGTGCAAAAATTAGACACCAAGTGAAGTCAAAGTCTGCTGATCCACTCCACGCAAGGAAGTAAATGAACCATATGCTTGACTTCAAATACTATAATCTGTCAATCTGTGCGGTCAATTTTTATGAAATTTTGTTTATATATTACTCAATAAGTCTTTATTCAGATCCTACGGTCAAAATTAGAAATAAAAGTTTTTGTTTCCTTTTTTGTTCATTGCACTGGCATCCAATAATTTTGAAGTGTTTTTGGTGTAAGATTGTCATTGTACCTTCAGGATTAAAGACTCCGTGCAAGAAGTCATGCTCTATAAATTCTTAATTTTATCATTTCAAAGTTGTTTTATCAAAAGTTCCAATATCATCATCATATTTTGAACAATAAATATGTGTTTTGAAACATATCTTTTATGAGATGAATGGTGCTTTGAAGGTTAACAATTAGTACATGTATTTTGACTAATGTGCAGCCATAATGTTCCTATTTTTTCAATACTGATAATGGAGAGCCGCACGATTGAGACTCCTTCGATACGGCCACACATCCATAGGGATAATATGCATTCCAATAGCTCTGTGGGGGCTCGATTAGTACGAGCAGCACGTGCAAGGCAAATTCAACAAAGATCTGTTGGAATCATGTCATCTGAATTAGAAAGGGCGGTAGAATTGCTTTCTGAGAGAGGAGATGTAGTGGGCTTAGCAATCAGGGAGCATGCATTCAAAAGTGGCATGAAATTGAATGGGTCGAAGTTGTTCCCATTCGAGGTGGCGGTGCGTATCACTAGGGTTGATGATGCATTGCATTGGACCGGAGAGACTGTAGGAGAACGCCTTGGCATGTGTGTGGGCTTGATCATTCGTTGGCATCGATCTTTGCTACGTGTAGTGGCTATAGAACCTGATATGACAGGTGTCCATGGTGACATTGGATCACAGATAGCACCTACACAAGTGATGGCCCCAGAGTTTGATTTTCCTGAGTTCATCAACACACCAGGATCCACCGAGAGGTCTCGACGTAGTAGTCATGCTTCAAATGCCGTAGATGAAAATTCGCCGTTTTCCCAATCTACTCCTTCAAACATCCAAGATTTGCCCCATGTAGATGGATTTGCTTATGTTAGACCGGCACGTCGTCCATATTCTATGCAAAATAGGAGAAGAAGAGATTCAAGAGAGACATCATTGACAGAAGCTGCACCATCTAAGGTATCGCTTAGAAGCGTGCAAATTGCAATGGCACAAGGAGGATGCAAACGCAATTGTTTGAGGGACGTTGCAGCAAGGTATCTATTGGACATGCGTTATAATGCATGGGGGAATGAGTTTTCAGTAAGAAGTACGTGGATGAGACAGATGCTGGTTTCTTTTTACACAAGAACGGAAGGAACTCGTCGAGACAAGTTTGTAACAAAGTTAGATGGGAAAGAAGTTTGCAATGCTTGCTACGCTTTTGGGGTTGGATATTCACAGAAGCGCTTTAAGCAATTGAAGAAGGATTGTCTCATATATGGAAGAGTGACATGGATTCACGGCAATACCCTTTCAAATCCAATCAAAGAGAGCAGTAGAATGTCTGCGGCAGAGGCTTGCTTTAAATCGTTTGTCGATGAAGCTGGTTGTCCTCAACCTCATCGTTGTATTCGACGCAAGAGTGACAACGAAGTGGTGCCTCTCATTCTCCTTCCTATGAATACAGCCAAATTTGATGTATTCAATTACGTGAACGAGGAGGTCAAGAGAATTTGTAATGGGGAAACCATTTCTATGAGTTCGTTCCGGAGGATGTGGCGCATGAAGTATCCCCACGTTCAGGTACCTCCATTCTCGAGATTCTCAAAGTGTTATCATTGTTGGGAGTATAAATGTGCCATGGAAGGAACCACCAATGTGGATGCAAGGATAAAGATAAAGGAGTTGTTTATGTTACATCTACACAACCAGATGGAAGAACGTAGGCATTATTGGATATTCAAGAGGTCGTGTTATATTAGCCCTGAGTTGTACATGTGCATCATAGTGGATGGCATGGACCAAAATACGACCATGGTACCGAGGATGCGGCAGACTGTGAAGAACATTGAACATCGGTTTGTGAAGACCCATCTGTGTGGTGCTCTTGTACATGGCATTGGTTTATATTGCGACGTGTGGTTTGGGGCTCACCACAAACACGATAGCAACCAAGTCGTGAGTACATTGTTGTACGTGATAGGGGATGTGCTGCGGAGGAGGGGCTTTTTGCCACCAACATTGCGAATCCAGGCGGACAACTGCACACGGGAGAACAAAAACATTTATATGTTTGCTCCATGTGCTACATTGGTGGGATTGGGGTTTTTTCAGGAGGTGGAACTATCTTTTCTTATAGTAGGCCATACATACGAAGATATTGATCAACGCTTCAGTTGTATATCAAATACGTTGAAGAGGTCGGACGTGGACTTGTTGAAGGAAATGATGAGTCTTATAGAACGAGGAACATCTCCTACGGAAGCATTTGTTAGCGCCCGGCTGCTAGAGAATGTATGGGATTGGAAATTGTTCATTACTCCTCACTTACTGACAGGTCAGGATTCATTAGTGGGCATAACATTTCCGCAGCACATGCGATTCTATATGGACAATCGAGAAGGGACTCGTGAGGTTCGAGTACAACACAAGCATTATTGCAAGGATCCATGGGGACCGGAGGCAGGGACGAAAACTTTGAGGTCGTTGCCAAATAGGGATGAACGACCATCGTTTGCGGAAGTATTTGCAGCGGACGAACGGGAGTTGAAGGCGTTGGATGACTTCATTGCATATAAACAAAGGTGCATTCAAAGGTTGCAGCATGAGGACAAGAATCGTGAGGCAAAAGTAGAGGCTGAAAGATTGAAACTCTATTTAGCTGAATTTCCACAGAAAGATCGTAGCAATGAGCATCGTTCCTTACCGTTTTGGCCTTCAGAGTTCTCCAACACCGGACCTACAGAGACTATATCTTTGGATGTAATGGAGGGTACAAGTGAAGAAAATCGCGAGATAGATGTCGTAGAGCAGGTAGTGGCGATGCTTCCAAATGCTGAGGCTCGAGGATACTTTGGTCCTCGTAGAGGAAGACCCTCTAATCAAGCACTGCGCAAGGCACAACGAACAGAGCGCAACTATGTTGAGGAAAGAGCCGAAGAAGGAGCAATGAATGAAGGTAACCACGACCCATTTCCACCATTTAATCCACAATCTGATATCCGTTGTGGACAATTTGTAGCCTTGAGTGTTGATCGAGCAGAAATAGAAGGCGGTGTACCATTCTATGTGGGAAAAGTGATTGAGGAAGGAAAAAACCGATGGAGACTTAAGATAAAGGTTTGTTGGTATTGGCCCAGCATCCAAAGGGGGGTTGTTGATGGACATGGGTCTTCTGCACAGCGGTATGCAAATTGCATGGACTCAATCTGGGAGCCATCTGGGGAGAGCCATAGTTGGGTAGAGAAAGATGCATGCATTTTTTCATGGGTTGACTCTCCGGAAAGAACCATGTCAGGGGCCAGCGGGTGGACAAAGCGCAATGTATTTGGAGTGCAGGTTGAAAGTAGGATTCGCATTCTTCAATCGGCAAAGGCTCACATGCTACAATATATTGCAATGCAAACCGAAGCTATCGATGACGACCGTTTGCAAGCAGCCCTAAATTCTATGGAGTAGATAGTGTGCCTTTATGAGAGTATACAAGTTGTGTATGGTAATTGATATATAGTGTATGTGTAAGAGTAGTATATTCTAAGGGTGATGTAAGACGTTATGTCATTAATCCTTTACAGTAAAGTTGTGTTTATTATTGGTGCTAAGTCCAATTGTTGAAGCATCTATATTTAGTTTCCACCATTGTATGCATTATGTACTATGTAGAATATCTTTTAATCAACTGCCAACCCTTGCATAAAGTATGTTTTTTTATAATTATGCCTGTTTAAATACTACAATCCTCCAAATCTATTTTTGAAATATTGTGAAACTAAATTAAATACATATTTATCTAGTATTAACGAGGGGCCACCACAAATTAGTTGAAAATGCCAAAAAATCGCTTCCAATATTAACAACCATGATTGTATGTAATATTGTTGCAGAAGCTCATTTTTTTAAACTTTGGAAAACATTTTTTTTAATGATTTTTTTTTTTTTTTCAATTTTGCCACTTTTGTTCGCAATGGCCGCCATTGTACCCAAGTGCACTTTTAAATGGCCAAGTGCATAATTGCTTAATTACGTGTTCTTAATGGCTCTCAATGCTTTATGAGTTAGACCGGAGTCTACCATAAGCAAAGCAAAAATACCCGAATTGAAGTAACTTTGAATCCTTTCAAGAACCTTCATCTCAGCGATATCTTCAATAGATGTTCAAACGGTCCAATTTTGCATAGCTCGATCTTAGCCCAAACGTCGTTTTAATATGTCACTTGAACCCTGATATTGAATTGCTTCCATTACATCTTCATCCCCAATTTGGTCTAATGGGATTCCCGTCACAGCTGATGCGGAGTAACAAATGCCTAACCACCATTCTCGCTTCCGACGAGTTAGGTGTCCCCCATGAGCTAAATCATTCATATGTTTTCTTGCCCTTGCTTTAGGTGCTAAATTTTCACCTTCCCTCAAACCCCCTCTATTGTAAACATCAAAGAAATCACCGACACCTTCCATTGTGTTGGCCTCACAATCTTCATCAACTTCATTCAAGATTTGCCCATGCATTAATGATAAATCATTAACACATCTACTAGAAGATGCTACATTACCATTGTGTGCATGGTCATTTTGAATCAATGATGGTTCTCCAATTTGTGATAAAGGATAAATAGGTACGTCATTGCAAGATGAAGATGGAATAACAATCAATGGTGACCTTTGGACCCTTGAAACACCAATAGTCTCTGATGATGATAACGAGACATGATTTCCGCCTCCATGAACCGGAATAGATGATGATACAAGAAAACCCGTTTATGAAGGTCTAAAAACTCCGAGCTGAGGTGCACGGCGTCGAACTCCACCCAGCGGTGTAAAAGTCAGTGTACCGGTAAATGGAGGTAAAGTTGGAATTGAATTACACTCTTGACTTGTACGAGTACTCGACGAAGGTGGTGAATGCAAATGATCTCTCACGTTTTCCATTGTATATGCCTACACATGTGTAAAGAATATAGTTAGCTACTGAAAATTATAGATGGTTTAAAATCAAGTTTCAACCATAGAATAGTGTAAGTAAGACAATCATTAGAAAGTCAAAAATATGAACACTATGCAAACCAAAGCACTATACTTCTCACCAAAGCACATCGTCTGGGAAAGGAAGTCCAACCTTAAAATCCTCCATATTTATTCTAAAAGTTATGAATATTTCAATTGGTAACATGGAATTGAGGGCCCAAAACCATCTTGGCCAATCTCCACCATTGCATCTTGTTGTTACAGTATTGTGTTTAGCATACATCTATTCTAATCCCCTAAGTCCAAAACAAGCATTTGCACATCACATGCTTTCAATAAATTGAGTACTTGCATATAATTGATTTTGTCTTTATTCCTTTACATATGTACTTTATTGGTTGGTGGCCCACACTGTAGTTTATTATTAAGTGTTCTCAATATTTTATTTTTTACAAATTCACTAAACAATATTTTATTTACCGCAGTAAATGTTATTTCAGAGTTCCCGACCCGTTCCCAATATGTTCCTTATAATGTTCCCTAGTATGTTTTCAAATATTTATGCAAAAGTTTTTCTTTTGACATGCCACTTCATCATGCATTGACTAGGTGCTTGCTTTTAAAAGATACAGTAATCCATTTGCCAACTACTTTTGCAAGTTGGAGGAATAGTTCTAATATTTTATTGTAGTTGCCATTTGGAGTGTAGTGCATGATTTCATCATGCACACCATGTCGACCCATTTTTAGGACGCTTTTAATGCCCTATGTTGACTTTTATCAAATTCATGGAGTATTTTGGCCACATGTCGGTTTACTTTGTCTTTTGAAGGAGGTTGTGACTTGCAATAGAAGGTTTCTAGGTTGTTTTTATCATTTTTTTCCGGGTTTTCACCATTGTCATCCCATCTTTTCCTCTCAAATTCTTTACAGGACGAGCCTCTACTCTTTGTAGATGAAGAATCATTCGCCAATTGGCTTTTGATTCTTTTGGCAAGAGGTCCATATCTTCCATCTACTTAGGGCCGCTTTACACCTAGAGGCCGGGCCAATTCATTGTGTCAGAGGCTTGAAATCCTCACTTCGGATTGGCTAAAAGGCTGAAATTGGCCCGAAGCCCTTTACACCTAGAGGACCGGCCAACTTGGTTGTCAAAAAAATTTATTCTAAAAAACTATGATCTGACATGGCCCGAGCATGGCCCGAGCTTGGTGAATTGGGTGCGCCAAGAATGGAAGGCCAATTCTTGGCCTAGAGGCCAATGTCAGATTCAAATTAAAAAAACTTTTTTGAATAAAAAAATATATTTTTTCAACAAGTCATATCCAAAAAAAAAAGAGAAGGGCTAAAATTCTCTAGATTTATTGAGTCGGCCCGGCTTCTTGGCCCCAAGGGCTTTACATATGGGAGAATTGGCCCCGGTTATAATCTTATTATAATGACTACTTGAGGTCGGCCTCTAGCCCAAAAATGGGCTGAAATTTTGTGCAATCGGCTTGGAGATGAATTGGCCCGGCCTCTAGGTGTAAAGCGGCCCTTAATATTATGTGGGTCAATGAGCAAGAGCTAAAATAGCATCGCAAATGACAACATCATCATTTGATGGTGCCTCATCGCAGTAGGGAACATCGTCATTATTGGCAACTTCATAGTCGCCATGTTTATATTCTCCATCGCTACCATCTGTGGTCCAATAGCCCTCGACTTCCAAGTTTTCATTTCGAAGCTCCACAATTGTTTCACCATTGCAACGTGAGTCAAAAGAAAAATAACCTTAATTGTGTGAGGCCTCACAATCAAAGCACATTGGATAAGTTTATGGATAAAATGCTTCACAAAATTTACATGATTGTTGATGATCATCATCATACAATTTGGTTTGTTTTGTGAAATTTGTACAATCATTGACCGAGTGCATGTTTATGGAAAATCAAGATTTATGTTGATTTTTTTCATTGAACTAACCTTGATGGAAATATAATGTCTAATTTTAGTATCTAACCTTACAAAATTGAATTTAACAAAATTGACTTAAATTTGGAGAGAATTTGTGTAACATCCAACAATTAATGGTAGATTAGATAATAGTGTTAAAGGTTATTGAATAACATTGGTATTGAAAATTGTGGATTTAGAAAGGTGTAGTTATTTATCAATCAATAGTTTCATGCAAGAAAATTCATACTTTTGATGAAAGAGGTTCAAATGTGTACTAGGTTGATAAGTTTTCATGGACACATAATACATGAAATAAACATTTGTGCATGATTTTTATGATTTTTGCGTTTGTCTACTTGATGTACAAAAATGTTCCAAAAACTTTCGAGAATTTAAATGGAAGTTTTGTATGCGATAAGAGATCAACAATCACATATTACCAATGAAGAATCTTTTGGAGACAAATTTCAATCAAATTTTAAGATCACATTTATTGTGCATGTGTCAGAAATACAACATAGTACGTGGTATTGTATTTGTAGCTCCTCATTGTAATTAAGTGAATTTGACGTATTTTGTGATGTATTCCCACCTTTTCCATCAGTTCTATAACTCCAAATTGTGATTTGATTTTTTGCAAAGTATGCTTGTAATGTGTGCAAATCTCAACTTCAAATTACACAATTTCATGCAAATTGGGATTTAACACATCCACGGACCACATTTGGGAAACAACATTCACTTGAAAAATTGGCAGAAATTTCCGAATTAAGTGTAGATATCTACACTCTTTTCTGATCCCTATTTCTGTAACAATGAAATATATGACTTCAAATATAGGCTACAAACAAACATATGAATAGGAATCAACTATAAAGCTTTCAAGTCTTTATACCTTATGTATTAAATGTCCCAACGTGCTGCCGATGGTCATGTATTCTACATGTATGGTGTCGAATTTGAACATGAAAAGATTCACATATTCAAATGACCTCCAAAATGAAAGATGTAAATTGAAGAATCCTCAATCCAAAGGTGTAATCCAAAGGTGTACGTCTTGCTAAACTTTAATACATATTTATATTCTACAGAGTAAAATACGTGACCGTATATGGGGTCGTTTAAGGCTTAACAAAGAAAGGGCTTCAAAGGAGAGATTTGTAGATTTCATACTAAACTCCTAATTTCTACTGAATCAGAGAAGTAACTCTGTACTTTAAGCTAATCAACCAGAGTGATTTACAACGAAAGAAATTGCTATGAAATCTGCCTCAAAGCTAAACTACAACACCAACAAGGTAAAAAAGAGATGCAGGAAAGGTGACATAACGTATAAAAACAATCAAGCAAAAGGCAACTTTCATATATTGGTAAGCAAAAAAGCTGCGGAGAAACCCACCGGAAAACGAGACTACAAGACTTGGGAGATATATGTACTAAAGCTAGGTGAACACCACAGAGGCCCGTACCTCGGGTAGTGGATAAAAGAATAGATGGTCTTGAGAGATCAACAGGCAAGTCGAAAATTATCATGAGTGGTTATGATCAGATTGCCTTTCATCGGTGATGTCCACTTCATCCCTGTTGTCAGCCTGGACCGGAGGAGAGGAGAGTTGAGCAGAGGCTTGCTCCTTTGGAGTCAGCAGAGACGCCAGATCATGCGCCCGTGTAGTTGCGTCTGAGGACGAGGGTGGGATTATTTCTTCATCTTTCTCGCCGACAGGCGCCTTCCCCTTCACATCCACTACGGGTGTCTCCACGTTCTCCTGCTGCGACGATCCCAGCCCGGCCTCTGGAGTGATGCTGCTCAGTTGACGCTGCAGGACCATTGCTGATTGCAGCTGCTTCTGCGTGGTCTGCGAGAATAAGGGATGACTGGTAAGTGCAGGATCAATAATCAATGACTGACCCAAGGTGGTGATCAACGATTACACGCAGACGTGAGAAATACTTCAGTGTAATGCTTGATGGAGAGCAAGATCAATGATCAAGGACTGACCCACATCACCCAAACCACAGAAGTAGTGCACAGAACGACATACCTCGATGTAATTCTCCAGATGTTTGAGCTGGATCTGAAGCAAGGATGAATTTATGCTCGATCCAGTCTGACGTTCTGAATCTGCAGGGGCTGGTGATGCTTGGGCATCTTGAGCTTGTTGTTGTGAAGGAAAGCCAGCCGATGGAACGTAACCATACATGTACATTTGACAAAACTGTGCGGAAGCATTTAATGTTCTTTGCTGCTGGCTTGAGTTTGATTGGCTGTCCGAGGTGCCGCTTAGCCCAGCTTCGTTACCCGGCTCTACAGAAGCACCGGAGTGACCAGCTTGAGAACCACCGACTAGAGCTGCTTGGGGAATCATTGGTATGTATACCGGGCACCTGTACACAAAGTGAATGAATCAATAATCATGAGACTTATCACGAAGTACGCATTTCAAAGTACTCCTAAGTAGACGACATCAGAGTAGAAATCAGAATATCAAAACCATATTTGAATTAGTTGGAGAAATCAAGATACTCCAATCCCGCAATATTTTCTTTGGATTAACAGGCATTCTTTCGGACTGGCAACAAGAATTCGTCGGTTATTTTTTCCGTATTCCCACGTCTGCCCTACAACGTGATAGCGTTTGCAGGTGTTCCACTGCAAGACACTAGTAGTTGGACTTCTCTAAGAAATTCATTGGTTGAATAACGTCTCGAAGTGAGTTAAGATTCACTTGCAACATCATCTGCATCCAAGTTAGGATCGATCCATCTACCCCTACAGAGTAAATTTTAGGTGTTATCATCCACTTTATATCTTTACATGGAAAGGCCAAGAATCGGATACTCCCAACTGGTTCGCAAATTGTCTAAAGAATGAGAATGAAAATGACGTACCATGCCATGTTGCCATGCTGCACTGCAAGAGATGTAGTTCCTGAGCGAGACTGATTGTTGGCCGCCGCAGCAGCTTGCATATACAGTGGATGTCGCATGTAAACAGATGGACCAGTCCCTGGCCATTGAGCCACTGCCTGTCCTTGAAAAGGGCGCCTATCAGGAGCACCACCTTGCCCTGCCCACCACGTTCAAAGTTGATTAAGACATTTGCTTTCCATGAGTACGTGAGATGCAGAAGGAAAGAATGCAAAGTTCGACATTCAGACCTTATCGCAACAGACTAATCTTCTAGTTTAGATAACAAACCTTCAACTGGTGGCTGGTCGTGCTGAAGACCGTGCTGATGCGCTGCTGGGGCTTCTGTTGGGCTTGCTGGAACAGGATCAGCAGCAGAAACAGGCCCTCGACATGTGGGGCAAGTCTGTTGCCGCTCAAGCCAGGATCGCAAGCAATGGACATGGAAAAAATGTCCACATGGGAGCTTTTTAGCCGCCGACATTTCCTCTCGACATATAATACAGGTCGCATCACTACTGTACAGGCAACAAATTTCATCGGAGAGCAGTCAGCAACAACATAGTGATTTGATTACAAAAAGTTTATTTAGAACACCTTCATAGTGCTGAATAGCAACTCCAGTGCCTCGTAAAGGGCGTAAAAATAGAAGGTACACATTATAGGCTATAGATCAAACAGTAAGTTCAAAAGCTGTGACTCGTAAGAGAGAGCTTAAACATGAAACCAGAAGCCATACCGTCCAAGTTCTTCCTCAGTAGCATCAGGGAATCGATCATTCATGTTGGAGGTAATCTTCCGGTACCGTATAAAATCTGCAACTCGAGCTTTGAAATTTCTGAAGGTTTCATAAAGCTCACGTACAAGGTGCAGAGGAAGACCATAATGTCTACAACCACAAAAAAATCAACGACAAATGTAAGGAAATAATATTCCAACTCCAGTTAGCACGAACAGCTATGTTAACAATGTTTCACTAATAAAAGGAGAGAACTTCCAGTTAAATAAAGTGTGAAACGGATAATGTTCTGATTTAGTATTTAAAACACTGGATAATCTCCCTATCGATACACATTACAACATAGTCAATGTGGAATCGTTCACATAGCTTGTGGTTAATAAGCAACGACAGGCGAGACCTAACCACACTATCCATGGAGCGTCAAAATACTGTCAGAGGGACACTATAGAGCGGACAATGCAGAGCCATAGATAAGCAAAAATAGGCAATAAACCCAATCACTCCACACGAAGACATAGCTTAAATCTCATCTCAACTGGGAAGAGTCGGCTTACATGAATATCACAAGGAAGAAGAAAAGATACAGAGATAGGTGCAGCAGGTCTCGCACAAGCTCTAGGTAGAAGATGTACACAGCTTTGTTGTCCCACTGGCCCTCCATTACCATGTCTCCCACGTATAAAACATATTTAAAAAAAGTCGCTACTGTAGATGTGGCCAAAATCACATACCTGCAGAGAATTGCACAACATGAATTCAGAAACTCTGAGAAAGTGAACTAGTACTGAAGCTTAAAAAGAACCTAGTTGGACAATGTAATGGCTACAATCTAGTATACGAACATCGATGCCGGAGTGATCAAAGCGCTGGAGCGTAGCTGATAACTGAAAGGATCCTTAAAAATCTGTGATGATAGGAAAACCTAAATATCTCACATAATAGCACGCGGTCCAACAATAACTGATGAATTTCTGTAATCCTCGACGTTCTCTAGAGATGAATACGGAAGAAAATTCTAAATTCATGGCGACAACAGAGCACGGGCCATATGTCAACGAAAATAGTTCTCTACTAAAATTCAGCTACTAAAATAAATAAAAAGATGTGCAACCAATCCTCCTAGCACAAGCGTTGTGCCCCGCTATGAATGTCAATATGAGATACTAACTCCCATTCTCAAAGGCAAGAACATCCACATCAATTGACAAGTACAGGTAGGGTTACTCACTCAAACGCAAAGAAGAGCGACACTGATGCTTTCCGCGTACGCAGAAGGTGCGCGACAGAGAAGTGAAGAAACAAAATATCAAGAGCTAGCAGGAGTGCCATGAATGTAATTATTCGGAAATGCGACAGCCTCGATACGGACGGGGTGGTTTCAATATACTCCACTCTCTTTTGCGAGAGCCAGTGGAAAGCCTTGATGAATAGAAGCACGGTGATCATAGCCACGAACGTCACATTGAATTCTTCTCTGAAAATCGTCATCGCAAACAGAATCTCCATAACCTCACGCCACGACTGCTCATTCAAGCGCTCCACCTCCGCCTCTCGCAGGCTCCCAAGGAACACGGTCTTCACCGCTTGCCACAATATGCACATAAGCACCAGCGCCATATTCAGAAGCAGAACTAGGCTGATCTTCGACGTCGCCAGGTACAGCATTGCAGGGTAGAACTGCTCTCTACTCCTGAATGCATGAACGATAATAGCCAACGCGCTCCCGGCGCTGAGCACCGCATACCGCCCTAATTGCACCATCCTCGCAAACAACTGTAATCCTCGAATCTGCTCACACCCTACACCAAATCCGCCTCCCGCAACACATCTCCTCCTCCTCAGATCCCTACATCCCGCGCCTCCCTCGCCATCCAAATTCACTTCCTCCACTCCACTAAACCCTAACCAGAGATCCAAGTACTCACTGAAGCCACCAAACCACGCGCGCCTTCACACCGATCAACTCCCGCGCCAAAAAGCACCGCATCACTGCGTCCACCGCTCAACCAACCGGTTCCCCACGCCTTCACTCATCAAAAATTCACAAAAGACCCTCAAAAAAAACATGCCAACCGCTCAATTCCGCCGCTCCTGCCCTCTCTCCACCATCGCCACCACCATCGCCTCCCTCCTCACAGATTCACGCTCCATCGCGCTTTCCCCAACCCCTTCCCGGGGAGGAAGACGACAGAACCGTCGTCTGCAGCCCCGGAACGGTCGTGAGAGATCCTGGAACCGGCGTGCGGCAGGGAGTGAATGGTCGTCGGGAGTGTGGAATGGTCGAGTCGTTGGGTGGAATGGGCTCCAAGGTAGATGATTATCGTCGTAGTAGATGAACGCATGGATGAAACAGTCGCGAACCAGTCGTCGTTTCTTTGTTGAAGAGCCGGTGTTTAGGCTTTGTTTGGCCAATGGCGTCGCGCGAGCGGGTTTGAAGGTCCAGTGGGCGCGTGCCACGTGGGATAACGGGATGATTGGCATCACGACGGTGTGAACGCGTCTCGGGTTGTATATCTTCGTACCAACGAAGATTTTTCTAGTTTCAGGATTTCTTGTGGATACGTAGATTTTAGCGGTTGTCTTCGGAGATCATTTTTTTTTGGCTTCTTTTGTGGTTTGGAAATGTTAGAGATACTTGTTAACCCTTTAGCGTTGGGTTGGCTATGGCACGACCATCAAATTGAGTGTGGTAGATAATATATTTCAGATTCTATTACACCCGTAGATGATGGTCGCGCCATAGTCAAACCGACGTCAAAGGGTTAAGGCCGATGAGCTCACAAGGTCTGGGAGAATCTATGAGTGTAATAGATGAAAATATACACATGGGGTATCTTTCATCTTGACTCCACTTCATCGACATCACTACAGCTCGCCAATGCTTACATTGATTTTGTTGGCGCCAGTCCTGGTAGATGTTCATCTTGCTCCGCCTCTAGATTTTTCTCGGAAGTGGATTGTAGCACTGGTTATAGGCACCGTGGCCTTGGTGTAGTGGTTTAAGGCATGGCACACCGGTGAGGTGGTTGTGAGTTCAAGTCTCCATGCTAGTGTGGTGCCTACCACCAAAGTCCACCCAAGTATGGTGGAAGGTCTTAAGACTTCGTTGTCTGGGTACCTAGGAAAGGCCTTTGGGGGGGACAACATGTTGGTTGTCTTTAAGGCACTTAGTGTAGGAAGCACTTAGTGTTGAAAAGTGTTTATCCTGGAAAGGGGTCCCGTGGCCATAGGCTCAGTGAAGAGAATGAACAAACACTATATTCATGTCGGTCCCTGTCGGAGACCGAAGTTCTTCTTCTTTTAGCACTTGCTACACAGATTGACTCCTCAAGGACCAAGTGTTAAAAATGGGCTTTTTGAAAGTTTGGTCAGGTTCCTATGGTGTCAATTTCTAACATTCCTCTTTGAAACCTTTACTATAGGAAGGCATTACCTAGACCTTAGTGGGATAACAATTTTTTCCTAAATTAGACATTTGATGAAAAAGTTATAGGGTTTTGAATTTCAAATGATGAGAGCGGGCACTACCGGCACCTCCAAAAACTTTTGCTAAAACACTCTATTGAATGTGAGATTTTCAGTACTTGCAAGTAATATTGCTTCCCTTCATATTGTCAAAAAATATTTTTGTCTTTAGTGAAAATAGCATACCAACCCAAGTCAAACATTTTCACACATTGGCACTCATTGTCGGGCAAGGTACCAAAAAAACTTCTTCTTTTCCACAAAAAACCTAGATATCTTTATGATTTTCACTTTTTATTTTTTCCACAACAAATATGTGGTGTAAACCTTTTTATTAACCATTGGATTATCAATCTAAAACATATGAAGTTCACAAAAAATTAAAGTGTGAATTGGCAAATTTCAAACCTCTACTCTTTGCACAGTTGTTTTGAATATGCTACACCTGTCCTCTAGCTCTAAAAAATGGTGAACTAAGAACTAACATCATGCTTAAAGATGGTAATGGATTTAGACCTTGTGTAGTGCAAAAATTTGACACCAAGTGAAGCCAAAGTTTGTTGATTCACTGAACGCGGGCAAAAGTGTGAACCATTTGCTTGACTTCAAACACTATAATCTTTCAATCCGTGCGGTCAAAGTTTATGAAATTTTGGTTATATATTACTCAATAAGTCTTAAATAAGATTCTACGATCAGAACTAGAAATCAAAGTTTTTGTTTCCTTCTTTGTTCATTGCATTAAAATCCAACAATTTGAAGTGCTTTTGGTGTAAAATTGTCACGGTACCTTAAGGGTTAATATTTCCAAAAAGACCCAGAAGTAGTTGTTAGGCATTAACCCTTAAACGACGGAGCCTATAAACGTGGCATCAATCTAAATTTTCAATCAATTGTATGCTCTAGTTTCTCATCAAATATAAGTGGAATTTTTTTTTAAAAAAATTTGAGAGATGAGATCATATGTCTCAATTGTGTTACAAAAATCACAAATTTTTTTGTGGAAATTTGAAATTATTGTGATTTTCTGAAGAAAAAGTGAAGAAAATTCACATTAAATACAAATTATGCTAAAAAATTCTGAAAATTTCACCAAAGGTGGACATTATAGTGCCAAAACTTGTGGTGCAAATGAAAGTTCCGTGTTTGGCTAAAATAAGAACCACGGCTATAGATCCAAGTTCAAATTGCAATAACTTATTCAATTTTACGTATTTTAATTTTTTTTGAAATGGTATGAAAACCAGACATCATTAGCTTCATTTCATTAGTTGGACTCAAATTCAAAAAATATCATATTGATGGCTTGAATTCAGATCTAGAGCTAAAGCTAGAAGTTTCTCAATTTCACTATATTGAGATCCGTGTCACAAGCATTTTCTTTCTTAGATAAAACATGATTACCTCAATGAGGCCAGTTTCATCATCATCTATTGCTTGTACATACAAGGAAGTCTCCTAAAAACTAATTGGATGAAAAACAATTGTTTACGTTGATTATCATCCAACAATGTCATCCGAGAAGCCAATTTCTAGCTGCTTCGGCATTTAAGGGTTAAAGGGTTAAGACATATTAGAAGAAATACAAATTTGTTGGAAATAGAATGAGGTACATATGTTTTTATACATATTCTTTGAAATATATGGGTATAAATTATAAAATATTTTATCATTTTTGTTTTTCATAGTCTTCAGTGTAGCTTTTAAATTTTATATTAGAATCATAAATAGTTGAATTTTACCCTTCCTCAACTAGGTTAGGTTTTGTAAGTATAACATAAGGTGATTTATGGTAAATGAACAATTCCAGATTGTCCAAACTTGATAAAGAATTTTTCACTTTTTGTTATCTAAGACATTTATTGTTGACAATGGTTATGGTTTTTTGTCCATTAATAATAATATCATCTAGATATATGCATAAGTTTATTATCTATTGAATATTCTTTGCTATCATAATTTAACAAAACTCTTTTGACATTCTACAACTTTAAGCAATTTTTGTAGATGTGGTTGTGTGAGTGGAGTTTTGTCTTACAATAGACATAATTTTGGAGATGTGGTTGAGTAAGGGGCGCTTTACACTACGGACCATGGAGATTGACCACAACCCTCTAAAATTTGTGATTGGCCAAGGAAGTCGTCCCGGTCGAAGTTCCCTTTATACTAACTTGAAAATAGGAGATTGACCACGGAGTTCGAGGTTACCTAAGTATGCTATTTTTTACCGAGTGGGTAATGTATCTTGGTCCAACGGGTTTTTAGTTGGGTCGAGGCAAATAGGCCGACTTGACAGAAATCAAGGGGACCGTTGAGCTAAAAATCAATGATTGGCTGAAATTTATTTAATTTATTATATTTAATTAAGTTTTTTCCCGGATTTGTAAATACACATTAAAAAATCAGCCCATACTTGTCCCGGTCCAAATCCACTTTACACTGTGAGAAGTGACCAAGACACTCAAGAAATGTTTTTTCATTTTTCATGGTCACGGCTCTAGACCAAGAGCCGTGACCATGAAAATAAATGATTTCTCTTGGTCAGTCTTCATGGTCCATAGTGTAAAGCGCCCCTAAGTGTTATTGATTTGTAAAAAAACATTTGTAGCACATTTTTAGAATTGTTGTAGGAGAAGAGTTTGATTTTGAGGTAACATGAAATGACATATAGAAGTAACAAGTGTAAGAAGCGGTAACAAGTGGTGGTAATGGTTGAAAATGGATCTTGAGCACAGAAGATGTTGATGTGCAACTTTGTTGACATTGGTGCTTGCTACTACCAAGGATTTAAGTAGCAAGCGTCAAGAAATGGTGAGAAAGGATGAAAGTTAGATTGTCACTTGATTTTAAAGGTCTTGATGTTATATTGGATTTTGAAAGTGAGAAGCCGTTGGTTTGAATAGAGCAAAGGGGACTGAAGGAAATGGAAATTGATTCTTCCTACAAGGAAACTAGGAAGAATTTAGGATCTATGAAGAAAATGGTATTCATGAATAGAAGGTTAAGGTCAAATTTCAATTTGCTAGCAATTTCAACTTGATATCAAAAAAATCTTAAAATGTTGGATTTTCTCATAATATGGTTATTGCAAAAGTAGAACTTGTGCTTTGCAAGAAATACGTCAATAAAAGCTATAGTCATATGTAGAAATGTTATAAGTTATTTATCTTAGAATACTTTATGTTTATCATATGTGTTGGCAGTTGTGTACATAATTAGTTCACAATGGATGATGTCCAAAAAAATTGGAAAATTCGAGATATTTGTCTAGGTGGTATCCATGTAATATCATGTAATACTCATTGTGATTAAACCATTGTGATTTGCAAAATAAAGAATTTGACAAGGAGGTGCCAAAACGGACCAATGTGTATGTTAGTTTTCAATAACTATATTTAGTCTTTTAAGGAAATTTTGTCCTATGGGAGACTTTTGCCATTTTGGGAGGGTTCCCACGATGCCATTTTTGTCCACAAATTCCAAATTTTTGTTAACAAACATGTGGCAAAGAAATATACCATTCTTTGAAGATAGTGTGGACCAAAGTAGTTTGAGTTTCTACACTAATTGAAAATTTACATCCAATGGGCGACTGGCATACAATTGCTTGAAAACAAATAGCCAAATCAATTATGACATGTATGTGTTTGATGCAGGTTAGTGTAGGTGATCTACATCAATTATGAATCCACACCTTTAATCCCAACCGATACACAATACTCTCGTCAAGGTGGACTTAATTACACACACACTAGCCTAATTGATGGATTTTACATTAAAACAGCTAACCATACTCGATATATATCTATCACCAATACCACAACCAACTTAAACTCGGACCACTTCCCAATCCAACTCAACATACCTCATAACACCCTTATAAGTAGACCTCCAACAACCATCAATCCAAATGTTATTAAAATATTAAACCCATCCCAAAAGTAAACCTTGATAACTTTAATACAATGTTCTTTGAAAAAAACTCAATACAAATAGACTCCCTTACAGATATTCTTTCTAACCACCAACACCTCACACACATACAATGGCAAGAAGCTTGCACGTCTCTTGACAAACTTATTAATGAAATTTCTACTATATTAGAAAAGACTTGTAAAGCGCCCCCGATTCCACAACTCACTCCTAGAACCTCGAAACAAGGGGGGTATCTCCCGAGAAAATTAGCCAAAAAATGGAACCAACATCTTGTCACATACCACACTATTCGTAAAACAATTTATATTGCTAAAACTAACCAAAATTGGCGAACCCACCCCATACTCTCCAAACTACAAAACCTCCGTCACCCTCAAATCCCACAAGTACCACTACCCAACACCCCTCACGAAGACTGGCTAAAAGACATTGCAATCATTGCAAAAACCGCCAACAAAGAAGCTCGGAAAATTACTACATAATATGCAAGAGAATGTGTCAAAAAAGCCATTTCTAAGTATCGTCAATTATACGAAACTAGCCCAAAAAAAATTAATAGAAAAGTCTTTAAAAATAATACAAACCTGCCACTAGACTGCATTTAAGATCATAACAATAATATTCTAACCATCCCAGATGACATCGCAAACGAAATACATTCTCAACAATCCATAAACAACAGACCATCCACCCCCCCATGTCACTTCCAACCACAACATAGATCAACATGCACGTGCGGAGTTAGACAATACCCGTGGCATGATTTGGACGGATTTACCATTGATAAAAGAGGCGAACCAACAACACTTCTCCACACATATTATAACAGAGACACATACAACATGTGCCTAAAAAATTTGGGAACCAACAAAGCCCCCGGCCCGGACCATATACCCAACTCAATTCTAAAAAACATGCCCCCAAGATTCCACGACCTTCTATCATTATTCTTCCTTCATTGTTACAAACAAAAATCCATTCCCGCATCCTGGAAAACAAGTTTAACAATCTTATTATACAAAAAAGGCAACCCATCCATGTTGCCTAACCACCGACCTATTGCTTTAGCTAACACCATTTACAAATTATATACTAGTACACTAACATCAATATTATCGGCCTATGGGGAAAAACACCAAATATTACACGAAAGCCAAGAAGGGTTTAGAGCCGAGAGAAGTACCACACGACAACTTCAAACCCTCATTGCCGCTCTTGAGGACGCAAAATTCACTAATAAAGACATTTACATACTCTACATTGACTTCAAAAACGCATTCGGCTCCATTGACCATCCCAGATTGCTAGCCATTATGAAAAATCTTGGGTTCCCGGAAGACGGAGTCACACTGGTTGGCAATATATACTCCCAATCTACCACTACCTACACTGGAGAATTCTTTGGTAAAACGCGCCCTATCCCCATCCAACGTGGTACCATTCAAGGCGACACATTGAGCCCATACCTCTTTATTATTTTTCTAGAACCTCTACTGAGATGGCTTCAAAGAGGTAATAATGGCTACACATTTGGCACCTCAAAAGTCACCGTAAATTCGGCCGCATATGCCGACGACCTAGCGGCTATCTCCGGATGTCTTAAATCACTTCAAATTCAATTAGACAAAATAGACAAATTTTGTTTATGGACCGGGATGGAACTTGGGGTCCAAAAATGTGCCGTAACTGGATGTCCAAACAAATCCAAAATAAACCCGACCGCCTTCAAAGCCCTTATCCAAGCTACCAATATCCACTATCGTAACCAACCAATTCCGGTACTAAACCAAAACCAACCCTACATATACCTAGGAATAAACCTAGTCCCATCGTTAAAATGGAAAATTCAAACTCACGCTACTACTATAAAACTTATTAAACAATGTATCGAACTCGCACTATGCGCGGCAACATTGCAACAAAAAATAAAAATGATTGATACCGTCAGACGACCGGGTATCTCATATAGTTTCTATGCGGTCCCTTATTCCATGCCTGCCATAAACAAACTTGATAAAAAAATCATAGCCATACAAAAGAAAGTATGTGGACTCCCTAATTGTACGCCCAATGTCATAACACAACTCCCCCACGAACTATTTGGTTTAGAAGCTTTTTCCCTCAAAAATGCCTATCTACGTTGCATTGGAGAACAACTCCAAAATGCACTTAATGACAAGGGACGACTAGGGCTAATTTATAGTGGACTCCTCCGGCGCATCCTTGCCATATATGGAGGAGCACAACACCTCCAAAGACTTAAAAAATTTGATTGCCTTCGGTCCCCTATTACCCGCACACTTTTTCTACTCAAAACAGAAGGCCAAACATTCCTAAAAAGCACACTAGAAAACTTTCTACTAGACCCTGCACCGCTTGAACAAAATTGGGCAAATGAAATACACAATCTCCCTAGACTTGACCGACAATTATCTGCCAAGCTCCTACAAAAACTTTTTTCCGCAAACATTACTGACCTAAAACAAATCACACTACCAAATGGAACACAACTTGTGGACGACAAGTGCTACAAAACATTTTACGGTACCCCTCACAAATTAATAAAAAGTGCACTAAATATTGCTAAACAATTATTTTGTCAACCTTCATGCCTCCCTATATGCCCGAACCCTTGCACCACTCACACCCCACCTTACACACTCAAAGACCAATACATCATTAGCCACAATGACATCCGCCCCAACATCAACCCCCCACTAACCCCTCCAAACCCGCCACATTCATGACCATCTGCCCCTCCACCACATATATTAAAAAATCCTTCCATACACCCAATAAACAACATAACCGCGCACAAACATAGAAAATACATTGACTCCAACAACATAAACAAACAATATACGTCATACCTATGCCACTGGCACCACAATAACACCACCTACACCAAATGGCTCCTGCAAAGAAATCTATTCCCTTGGCACAACCCAAACGCTTCCTTACATAACTCTGAAATCCTCACACAATACTACCTTAGAACTCAAAACAGTTATTACCTGAACATCATACAATTACACCACCCCCAAGCACAACCTCGAGACAGAAGATTTGTCATGCCACCACTTATTATCCCCCTCCTTAACATCTTTACAACCGAATGTAACCCCGAAACTGACATCCTAGCACAAACAAATACAATCAGAATACAACAAGACAATGCCGACATATACGAAGATAATGGTAGACACCTAATAACCATACCACTCGCTAGACTACAATGGTTGTGGAACCAATATCACAACGCACTACAAACCCCCATTAACATTGAACCAATACCCCAAACATTTGAAACTGAAATAGTTTGGCTATACCAAAGATATAAATACCGAACTCCCAAAAATGACCCCCTTAAAAATGCACACTATACCTTACCCGATTCTATATTAGACTACCTTATTACATCTATGAATATCACACATTCATACTTCTCATCCCCCATCACATGCTCCACAAAAATTTCAAAATTCTACTCTCCATTTGAACGAGACAAGATCTTTGGTTCTCTTGGTAAAGCTTTTGATCATTGGTGGAGCGGAACTGGCCTTGCACACCCTCACAACGAAGAAGAAACACAACAAGCAACACATTGGGCACGTCTAGCGGCAAACTATGATCCCAACCACAACATCACCATGATTATTACTCCCGACACTCATTGGTACCACAATCCTAACCCACACTTAGGCCCATTCCCGGACTCCCACATCATAGTACTATTTGAAGCGGACTCTATGACATACAAAGAACCCACTATACCACCGCAAATACAAACACCCCGCCTCAAACCAGCAACCCTACGTATTCTATGTATACATCACCAAACTCGAGAAATAGGTACTCTAGAAAACCTCACTCATCTCACTTTGATAGCAAAAAATCTAAACATCAACAAGGTATACACCGCAATTGCCCCTCCCACACCTACTTCAATCCGTATAAACCGTAACAAAAAATGGTCTAAAACCCCCCACACAAACATCTCCGCACTACCAGTTACCGAATTGAGCCTCCCACTTCCCAACTACCAAATTAATACCGTCCCTGAATTTGACCCCAACTTCAGCTACTATACTGACGGATCCTTTGAAGAACCAACCGAGGTAAGCCCGGGACATTGGCACCGAGAAAAAACCGGATATGGGGTATACAACTCAACCAAACAAATAAAACTAGGTAAAAGACTACATGGACTCTAAAATATTCTAAGAGCTGAAATGATGGCTATACACAAAACCCTTAAGATAATCACCACTCAATACCCAAACAAACCGGCTCATATTTTTACAGATTGCATAAATGTATTATATCTTCTTAATACACACATAAAACACCCCACTTTTCACAACAGTCACCCAGACAAAACTATCCTCACATCTATGGTTGTAATGCTCCAAAAACGCACACAAATTACTACACTCCACAAAGTCCGTGCTCATGCCAATATTGACGGTAATGAACAAGCCGACAAACTAGCAAAGGAAGGAAGAGAAAAAACCCACAAAAATGCCGAACACCCATACGAACATGCCCATGCCACCCCATATTACTTTCATAGATATGAATGGCCCTCTATGGGCGAAACTCCCGACAAAGGCCCCATACGATTCTTGGACAAATACCTCAAGAAATATGATCTTGTAAATAACCTGGAAAAACTCACAGAAAATTTCCCCAATATTGATAAATGGACCGGCAACCCAAATATTCACAACGCACTGTCTAACAATTTTTGGAAAAACCCCAGTATTACGGACTCACAAATCACATGCCTAATCAAATTCCGCACCGGACAATACATGGGAAATGCCCGCAAACAACTCTTCTTCGGAATAGAAAGATTTCCTACAATAACATGTCCAATTTGCAACACCACGGACCCGGACACATGGCTACATGTCTTACTCAAGTGCCAAAACCCCCATATACACTCACTAATTGTCAAAAGACACAACAAAGCCGTATGGGCTATTCGTAAACTACTTGTATTTTCATCCAAATCCCAGTGCTTCATTCTCATGAATGTCGGAACCTTTAATGACAACCCACAAGAAAACACGGTCCCTCCTTGGCTATTACCATGCATATGTTGCACTCAAAGATGCCACTGTAATGCAAGATTCAAACCGGACCTACTATGTGTTAGAAGACTTTCATACAAAGACCCCCCACCAAACCACATTGACCCTAGTCTCACTATTCAGTTTATTGAATTCACATATTGCAAGGATAGATTCTCTCCGGACACTATTGCAAACAAAACAAATAATTACCAACCACTACTTGATGATATTCAAGCACTAGGATGGAAAGTAGACCCCCTCATCGTCATCACCGCGGGTGCTAGAGCCACCACCTTCATTCCGTCAATGACAACCCTTGAAGAAACATTTAAAATCCCCATCACTTCAATCAAAACCACCTTTTCAAATATTAACATTATTGCAATACAACATGCTATGTCGATACTCTTACATAAACGTAAACTTGAAAACAACCAACCCCTTCCCGACACTTCAAACCGCCTTCCATAGACTGCATATGCATTTCACCGTACATGCCCTCCCCTTTTTGGAAACTTTTTGGGACCTATGGTCCTTGCTCTTGGCTACTTGTTATTGGGTACATAGTGTCCGCCCTCGAAAGAGGGAAGTAGTTCCATACTACTAACCCATGTCCGGTGGGCATGGACTTAGTGGTGGAATGAACAGACATTTTATTCATGCCGGCGCCCTCCGGGGACCGGCGTTCTTCTTCTTCTTCTGAATCCACACCATTTAGTGAACGGTGTAGCTTACAGAAAATATTTTCTTCCACATTATAGTCTTGGAATAAAAGTCATGCCATTGCAAGTACAATTTCATGATCTTTGAGCAACTTCATTTGTTTTGTTGTGCCCTTCAATATAACATTAAAAAAAATTATACAAGTAAATAGCATTTCTTTCTATGAAACCATGGACAACTTTCTCCAATAAGTCATTTAAGGTTTATCCCACCATAGTGGGAAAAAAGTTACTACATAAAAATCACAAACACATACTTTTTTCAACTTAAGTTATTGTATAAAGGCTTGTTTGGGCAATTTGAATTTGATTTCATGAGGAATTGTGGTTACAAAACAAATAGACTAATGCTTCTTGTTCAATTTGTTTGAATATGCTACATCCCTTCTTCTCCTTTGAAATTTGGTGTACAATCAACTTACATCATGTTCGTCTTGGTGGTGTAAAATCTTGATCTTGTATAGGTCATAAATTTGATACAAATTAAAGCCAAAATTTATTAAGACTCATTAAAACAATGTTATCAAAGAATTTTAGGTGTAGTTTTTGTTTATATCAAGAAACATTTCAAACATCAAAATTAATCCACTATATATTCACTTTATAATTGATTAGAAGTATAATGGTTTTTTTTCAATTAAGAATAGAAAAAAATTGAAGAATGTTGTGGTCACTAAACTAAAGTAAAAGTAGTTTTAATTAAAACCCTAGAGTGATAATAGAGTTTGTACAGTACAATATGCTACAATGAATATTTGCTATCTTCTTCATTAAAAGTAGGGTTTTTTAAAAATAAAATTCCGGATGTTATTACTAGACTTGCTCAAAACTTGAAAGACTGGATCAAAGTCCGGGTTAGATCCAACATCTTGACCAGCCCAAGGACCAAGTTCAGAATACTTATAATATTGTTTTTAGGATTTTTTATTCCCTCTTTCAAGTGGGTTAGGCGGTGCTTAAGGTATCATCAAAGATTTAAGCTTGAAGCTCACCAATCTGAACCATAGATAGATTTCAAATAGGTTGGGATTTTAGGTAAGTTAAATCTGGATCAAATAAGATGCAAGACAATCCTGATCTACTTAAATCAATAACCCTTACCACTAATACAACCCTTAAACAACAAGATCTTACAAACAATCATTTGGCCGTTGCTCAAATACACATGTAGGGTTTCAAAAGAATTGTACACATTCACAAACCCTCAATCAAACCCTAATCTACAAGCTCCTACACTGCACCATTCTCCGAAACCCTAGCCTCTTACTCTTTCTACACTATACTCACATCAACTCTACTCCAAAAACAAGAGAAGTTGAGAAGAGGATGGCCATCTAGCCCTTACTTCCGTCCAAACCCTAACGACCTCTATCAAATGAGATACTTGCCATAAAACGGGTTTTTTATTCGTCTGACCATTTTTCATTCAAAACAATCATCCAATGTTGAAACTACGTTTCACCTAGCCATTTTTATTGCCTTGAACTATTTTTTTATTGCACCTACAACTTTAAACCGCTCCGTAGTTTCTTTGATCAACATTATCCCCCTTTTAATCTACGTTTGCTCTAAGATGTTTCGGTTTTCTTTTCCACTAAGTCTCTGAAACCATATCTTTGTCCAAATTAAAAGTAGGAATGTTCAAAGGAACACTAAGTAACAAAACAAGGCTTTGTCTGGTTCGAGTCTTAGAAGATACACATGGTAGCCATCCCGTCTTCTTTCTCCCGAACTTCGTTGAAGTCGACCAGTCACAATTTGGCGGGCTGCTGATCTAGACCCCAAGCTATCTCTGGCAACCTGTAAATACTACCTTCAAACCATTGAATGTCCAATCTTCGCCTTGTGAAGGCCCATACTGACCTCCCAAACATCCAACCTGGTCCAGTGAATTTTTAAGCTAATTCATCAAACACTTGCATCTTTGCAAAATTTCTTACCCAATCCACATTCCTCATTGCCATCGGCTCTTGCTCTTGCCTTGGGTCTTAGTCCACGTCCTCGTCTTGGTCTGGGTCTTGATCTCAATTTTGGTCCTACTCGTGGTCCAGCTTGTCAGGATCGGCGCATGGAGGTGTTTGTGTAGATGGTATTCGGGTAGAAACCATCTAGAGAGTTGTGGAGTTACCGGAGAGCCCAAGACTTAGTGCTAACGGGAGATTAGGGTTAGGTTTAGTGCCGCGTGGCGGCTAGGGCAACGGTGGTGTCTTTCGACACCTCATCTTGGGACTTGGAACCCGGGTGACCTCCACGTGTGGTTGAGGGAGACTCATCTTTCTCAAGTTGAGTCTCCCACGTGATGAGGTGAAGGTGTGTGCGTGTTGCACATCGTTAGCCTCATCCATATCATGTTTTCACTCTTGAAGAGTGGCATGGACTTGACTTATTGTGATTTGTGAGTGTTTATCACTTATTTGTTACTTGAGAAAGATCATGTTGTGGAAATGGGTGTAACTGCAACATTATTGCACACCTACTAGGGTTTTTGTGGAAGCTGGTGAAGCCGTCGGAACCTCGTGGAAGATCACGGTGAGGAGCGGTACAACGACCATTACCGCAGACTCGGCAAGCAAGGACGAGATCCAGGCACGCATCGCCAAAATCAAGAATGAATTGATGGAGACGGACTCTGTGTACGACCAGAGAAGCTGTCGGGAGGGGTGTGCTTGTGAACAAGGAGGACGAGCCCGAAGTGGCAGGAGGCCAGGGCGGTCTGCTTCAGTTCGGCTCCGGCACTTCAGAGTTGTGGTGAAGAGAGTGAATCTGCGATCAAAACTTGAAGAAGCAAGCTCACCTTCGTGACATCTCGGTGGGAGTGAGGAGGAAGGGCGCGACGTACAGCGGGGGATCAGCGTGTGCCTCCTGTGCATCCAGAACGCGTCGGAGAAGCTAGGTTCCGATCAAAGTATTCCATGCGAAGAGAATCCATGCCCGACGCAGTGTAGCGATGACGTGAGTGTCGGTGGAGGCGGGAGCTTCAGGAGGAGGTCGGAGTCTTGGCGTAGGGTTTGTGCTCCACCGCCTGGACCGGGTCGACCCACGAACCTCAAACTGCAAGACTGTGAGTTTGAAGGAGTCGGGGCGGCATCCGGGAGGTTCTGGAAGTGCACAGTGACACAAGCTGGCTGTGAGCGGGGGTTTCATGGTGAAGCGCCGGAGTGCTTGCGGAGCATCAGCAGCCGAGGAATGAGTGCAAGCGCATCCAGGACCTCGAGGAGAAGTGGAGAAGGGCCGTCGAGGGCGCACAGACATCGCAAGACGTGCGGCGCTTTACCAAGCGCTGGGACTGGAGAATGGGCGCCTAGCGCACGTTGGAGGTTGACGGAGTTACTGGCGCTCGAGTGCATGAGTGAGGAGGCGAAGTCGAAGATTGTCGTATTGAAGGTGACGATTTTCCGGCGTTCTACTACTACACGAGATACAAGTTCAGGTCAGTATTGCACAGACCCTACTTCGTCCCGGACGACGACGAGGAGGTGCATGAAGCAACGAAGAAGTTGCTGGATCAGTGGCTAATCGTGACCTCCTGCCGGAAGATGCTCTTCCATTCAAAGTTACGATTTAGGTGGTTTTAAGGGCAATCGGCAGAAAGGGGAGTGTTAGGGTTCTGTGCAAATTGTACAACCCGATCAAGCAGATGATCACCATCTGCATGAACGATAAGGACAAGCTGTGGCCAATGCTGGCAAAGCGAAACCGGGCGAAAATATGCTGCGTCTCTTGTGGTGATGATGCGGTTATGAGTACGACCGGGCGGCACCAATAATCGCTCCTCTCGATTTCCAAGGGCATCATTGCTACCATAGGAGTGGACGGCTGTGGTGGTGTGGGTACACTGCTGATATCAGAGACTGGTGGCGTGACTGGAGAGGATCATCAATTCTGAGGAGCTCGTTCAACGCTGTGAAGAGACTTGCACATCTTGAACAAGGCTGATCGACTGCTGAGAGAAGCGATGGTGGCGTGTTCAAGCTCCGGGTAGTTCTTGGAACAAGAAGGTCCATGAGCGCTATTCGGGCACCGCGTGAAGTGGTTGAATGAAGCGCGGAGGTGCTCATTTGGCTTTGCAACATCTACAGTTCAACCGGGTGAGTGGTTGACACTTGTGGTTATCTAAATCTTTATTGAATCCACTTGTAGTGGTGTGGATTTTTGCGGTGCTTTTGGCGATGCGGAAGCGTTGCCAAAATTTTGTTGGAATTACATATTGCAATTGTGTCAAGGCTGTCCACTTATCTCAATGTGGGAATGATACATGCTTGAGCACATGTTAGCTTTGTGCACATTTTAGTGCAAAAGCTGCCCGTTTCTAGTGATTTTGATCACTTAGAATTTTAGGGTGTTATCCTAGGACTTTGTGTGGTTTTAGAGAAAAGCCAGCTTCTTTTATGTGGCATTATAAGGCTTTGATTGAATTTAGGGTTTTCTCTAGGAGTAGCTAGTGGTAGCCATTTGAAGGCCCAAGACAACTTCAACAAGGTAACGTATCCGGACCCGTGTTGGGAGGGGGTAGTCGGTTGCCTGTGGGAGTGACAAGTTTGTATGTTGCATCTTGTTAGTAAGTGGTGAAAGTGCGGGAGAGCGGGTGCCATAGTCACCTACTTCTTGCTCTTCGTCATTCTTGTAAGAGGTGAAGGTGTGGGATAGTGGGTACCATTGTTGCCCACTTCTTACCCTTGCCAATTTGCTTGTGAGAGTGATTGGAAGAGTTGTGGGATATTGGGTGCCATAGTCACCTTTTTCTTGCACTTTTCCACCTTTGGGGAGTGACTAGTAGAGGTATGGGATGGTGAGTGACATTGTCGCTTTCCTCTTGTACTTCGGCTAGGAATTTGGATTGTGGGGATCATGAATGGCTAGACTTTGGGTTGTTCTCATCAAATTGTTGTGCACACTATTGATGTGTTGCATCACGTGAGCTAAGTGTGGCATATGATAGTGAACAAGAAGTGAAATTCTAGCATTCCCCTCATCTAGCATTCCCCTAACATCCATTGTGAGCCCACTTAATACAACCACATAAAAAGAGTGGGTTGCATTGAGCATATGGGACATGGATAGTGGAGGAAAGAAGAAGGAATCAAAAGAGTCTAGTGCATCCACGGTAGAGAGTAGCACCGAGACCCTTAGTCAATTGATTACTTGCCTCCAAGATTTGCAAGTTAAATCTTCACCTTCCCAGGCAAGCTCTAGTGGTAGGGATTTTGAGTTATCTCCCATAGCCAAGTCTCGAACCGGGACTCAAGACTTGCGAAAGCCAGGCACGAAGGTGCTAAGCGAAGAGTCCGTGAAGTATTGGACTTCACTTGGTGGGGTGCGCAAAGTTCGAGCGCTTCGGGCTAAGGAGGGTGTTCGAGCTCCTCTTTGTCGTGCACGAGGCCAAGTTGAGGCCGTGGATCTTGTGGTTGGAGAGAAGGCCGTTGTCCTCAAGAACGTTGGGTCAAGATACACCGTGGAGGTGGTGGATTTCCGCCGAGGGAACCAATTGCCCACGTTCTCCCTCATCTTTACCGAGTTTGAGAGTGAAGGCTTCGTATTTCATACTACGTGGCAGTGGGAAGTGGGTACGTGGCGAGAGCGGGCCAGCAGTGTGTGGGACACACTCACCTTGGAGCTACTCGATTGGGAAGTACCACCCACCATCTACGCTCCGGAGAAGAAGGGCACTCATGAAGCATGGCGCTTCTTTGATTGAGCTAACCAATTCTCAATCTGGAGACGTGGAAGGGGCCCGGTTTCACTCGGAGAAACACCCCATTTGCGGTAGGCGTTCGTGAACGAGTGGTGGAGGAAGTTACCACTCAATCGAAGGAAGAGGAGGATACGGTTCAACCGATAGTAGAAGAACGTGAGTTTGTGGTAGAATCTTTGGCACGTAGTGCAAGTTCCCCACCAAGCAAGCCTTTGCAATCAATTTTTGATTGGGAGGAGATGGCTTCACCATATGGAGGAGGAGGAGGAGAACGGGGGGTGCGACGGTTTTCGGGTGCCACGGGCACTATCGAAGCGGATGACTTCAAGAGGGAGTTCACCATGTGGTGTGAACTCCAGAAGTCTCGCAACCCCAACTTCAACCCTTACATGGTGTGGAGGGCGTTATTTGGATGTCTAGAAGGAGCTCCGTTAGCGGATTATGGAGAATTCGAGGCGGCTCACCTCACGGAGATATTGGCATGGAGGGATTTCTATGCACCGAATTACGCGGATGTATTCGGCGGAGCGCCGAGTGTGCCATCACGTGTGGGAAAGGGGAAGCAGGAGGAGGGCACAAGTAGTGCCGAGGACTTGAGCCAACCGATGGAAACGGTGGCTATTCCACCTCCGTTTAACCCTACGGCCATGTTCTTCACACAAATCCGTCGAGACTATCAAGGTCAACGGGCGGATAAGATGAAGGCATTGAGGTCTTTTGCGCGAGGAGGAGATGAGTCCTTGCGAGAAGCTCATGCGAGATTGCGGAGACTGATTTCTGCTACTCACGGAGTCACGGAGCAGCAAGCGGTGCAGCACTGGTACAGCATCCTAGAGAAGGAGTTGAAGACCTTAGTTCGCAATGAGGCATTGCGATTGGGTGAGCCACCGACTTTGAGATTTGTATTCGAGACTTCTGAGAGAATTGAGATCAATTTATTGGAGGAGAAAGCGGCCATGGGATTTCTCAAACGTGAAGAGAAGATTCCTGAAAAGGTCAAGGTGGCCAAGGCTTCGGTTCCCTCCTATGCCACCGACACTGAAGCATTATGCTTTAGTTGTGGCAAACCGGGGCATTTGAGGAAGGATTGCAAGGAAAGCAAGTCCTCTAACCCTCAAATTGGTGACTA
Organism: Bryoerythrophyllum caledonicum; assembly: GCA_963971425.1. NCBI lineage: Eukaryota > Viridiplantae > Streptophyta > Bryopsida > Pottiales > Pottiaceae > Bryoerythrophyllum > Bryoerythrophyllum caledonicum. The sequence goes on from OZ020515.1 coordinate 5,988,232, forward strand.
TTGCTCTGGTTGTGGTGCCAAGGGGCATTCCGAGGCTAAGTGTTGGAAGCTTCACCCCGAATTGAAGCCTTCTGGAGGCAAGGGAGCCAAGGCAGGCAACAAGGAGAAAGAGTCCAAGTCTTCGGGAGGAGACAAGAAAGGTTGGAAGGCCAAATTCGCGGAGTTGGAGGCCAAGATGGCGGCCATGAGCGCGAATGCTGCTTCAGTAAGTGAGAAGCCCCAAGTCACTCCTAGTTTTCATGCTGGGGGCGGGTTTAGGCCCGATGATGACGAATTCGGGGACTATATGCTAAGTGGCATGGCACTTGCTATTACGGAGGGCTCACGGGAGGCTTATGCCCTTACGCGGAGTCAAACACCGGTGACCAAGGAGGTTCCACGTGGAGCAAGTCCAACCTTGGATCCTCAACATGGAAAGGACAACCGGCAAGCTCGATTGCCCGAGTCTTTCACGTTGGAGGAGATGGTGCCAACATCTTCCATGGTGCCTCCAACGCGTCGGGGGGTGCCAACTACTCGCCCTAGCGTTGGGATTGTAGAGCCATCTAGTACGGTGGTGAGAGAAGCGGCAAACGTGGTTTGTGAGGCTTCACTATTTTCTGCTAAATTGATGTCACAAGAGGGCTTCAATGCAGCGGCGGTCTTCAAGATGGCGGCTCAAATGTGTGAGTCCGGTGACTCCACGGGCGTCAATGCGTTGAAGACGGAAGTGATTGAAGGAGAGGTGGATAAGAGTCAAGAAGACAACGTGGAGGGGCTGCTTTCAGCAGCCATGCGTGTCAAGACCATGGCCGCCAGACCTGCAATCGAGAGGTCATCCATTACACCTGGTGTGGTGGTGGTTGACAACTCCCAGGGGATTTTCCAACTTGTTGGGCCCAAGGGGAGGGTATTTGTGCCTCGACGAGTGCTTTTGGATTCAGGAGCTCAACCATTGATGCTGGGAGCATCTGCCCGTGAGGGGTTGGGTTTGACTGGGGACACTTTGGAGAGGTGTCCATGGACAATTAGTACTTCCATGGGGGGTACGGAGCATGCTACAGGCATCACAAAGGAGGAGTTGATTTTACGACTCAACGAAGATGATGTCGAGGATGCAAGCTTTATGAAGGTGAAAGCTATAGTAACGGAGGCCAAGTCATACGATGTCTTGGTGGGCTCGGCGGTGCTATACCCCATGGGGTTTACCTTGGATTTCTGGGAGGAAACTGCAAGTTATAGACCAGGATGGCAAGCAGGAGATGGGCGGAAGGCTCAGCTGCCAGCTCGTTTTATTCGAGTTCTGACTGGCAATCTTGCAGACGTGTTTGCCTTCTCAGGAGGTATGGATGTGGGACCATCATGGTTTCACAAGGGTTGTGATACTTTCTCGATGGATACTCCTACACTTCACGAGATGGATGCCCAAGTGGGTGACACAAGTGGTGGAGATACAGAGACGTATCAACCTGGCATAGAAGCAGCGTGGAGGACCACGACTCAACTTCAGAAGGATACGGCACAGGTCATTGAAGATGCTTGGCAGCATTCAATACTCCCACAACCGGAAGATGATTCTCGAGTGGACCAAGACTTGGGCCCACGTCTAGACACTTCCACCATTCAGTGGAAGGTACCAGAGGATGGTATTGTGTTGTTGGAGTTGTTCGGAGGGATTGGAAGTGGCTTGGCGGCAGTGCTGCAAGCAGGGATGAAGGTCAAACGCTACATCTACGTAGATGTTGATGAGGCAGCAAGGCACGTGGCTAAGCGGCATTCACGGCGATTGAGGACCCAATTTCCAAACCTGTTGGCCACTAGTGCCATCAAGACTTCATTTTCTACTCTTGTTGGTGATATTGCTTTGCTTTCAGCAGAGGATATTCAACGTGTTGGCCATGTGGACCTTGTCATCGCGGGATGGCCATGTCAAGGATTGTCAATGGCTGGACATCAAAACGGGTTGAAAGACACTCGTTCTTCGCGGTTTCATGATATGATTCGGGTATTGTCTTTGCTTCAAACCTCTCAGAAGCGACCACCAGGTTACATTGTGGAGAATGTACCAGTGATGAGTAGCTCGAGGTCGAGGACATTAGAGGGCATGCACCGCATACACCAGATTCTGGGTATGCCCGTATTGTTGGATGCAGCTGCGGTGGGATCGCGAGCACATCGCCCGCGATTATGGTGGACGAATTTAGCACCTCAAGAGTTGTTACAGTCCGCTGTGGGTCGAATTAAACGGCCGGATGTCTACGTGAGTGATATTTTGGATCCTCACAGGGCACCGCGGCGCGTTTATCATGACGACCAAGCACCTTTGGCGGTCGTCAACCGCAAAGGAGAACCACGTAGGGCATTGCCCACGTTGGTTAGTTTTGCTCGGTCGTATGCCTTTAAGGATAACGGCCCGGGTCTTGTGTGGGATTCCTTGTCTCAAGAGATGGTGGAGCCTAATGCGGATGAACGGGAGAGAGCCATGGGATTTTCCACGGGCACTACCGATGCACCCGGGATCTCGGAGCAACAACGGCGATTTTTACTTGGGCAAGCGATGGACTTAAATTGCTTGACGTGGATCGTTTCGTTGCTAGTGGCAGAACAGAAGCGGTTGGCTTCTAGTTTTACTGGTTACATGGGGTCTTATGAGTTGCGGGCGGCCGGAGAACCATTTGTCTCTGTCGAGGTGACAGGCAAAGTGGTTGGGGGCGAGAAGGCCTTGGCACCTCACCCATGGAATATGTGGAGCTCCGCAAACCTTTTCGCGACACCCAAGACTGAGGATCCTCTTCATGGAGTGAAGGATTGGAACCGAAGTAGGGAATTGGCCCACCAAACGAAGGATTTGGAGGAGGCTGTGTTCGTGGGAGAACACACAGCTCACCAAAGGGAGAGAATTGGCAAACTATGCCAATTGGAAGGACTTGGAAGCTTGGTGGAGGTGGAAGGAGAGGATTCTCCTTCGCATGGCATCCAGTAGCAACCAAGGAAGGAGAATCCTGCTCCAAAGGAACCGAAGGAGGCGGTGACCAAGGATACTTGGAAACCGATGGTAGGCCTGGCGGATGGAGCAGTTGAGAAAGAGGAACATGAGTTCCTCAGGGATTACTTAGATTGTTTTGCCTTTAGTCTTGAAGATCTTGGAATATTGAAGGGGCAAGAAGTACATATCAATTTGACGGACAAAGCACCAATATACCGGAAGCCGTACAAGTATAGCGACGTTGAACGAAGGATGATACGTGCTCGTACGGAGGAGTTGGTGGCTGCGGGGCTAGTAGAGTTGGCTCCACCGGATTGCGAGTATGCATCGGCGACGGTTATGCCATCCAAGAAAGATATCTACGGTAATTGGACCGAGAAGAGGATGTGCGGGGACTATAGGAGGATTAACAAATTCACCAAGTCGGATCGTTATGCGATGCCAACGCCGGAGGAGAACTTTGAGGCTATTGGTCACGCCAAGGTATTTAGTACGTTGGACTTGCGCTCTGGATACCACCAGATTGGACTGAGAGAGGAAAACAAGGAGAAGACCGCGTTCTGGGGCATTGACAAAGATGGGAAGGACCGGTTGTTCCAATGGAAATTCTTACCATTTGGATTGAAGAATGCCCCTGCCGAATTCCAGAGGGTTATGGACCGAGTATTCTCGGGCTTGGATTTCGTGAGATGCTACATTGACGACATCGTTGTCTTTAGCACGAATCGAAGGCAACATAGGCTACACTTGATGGAAGTGTTTGCTAGATTGAGGCTCCACGGTTTGAAGTTGCACCCTGGTAAGTGCAAATTCTACTTTGACCGCATCGAGTACTTAGGCCACATGATATATCCAAGTGGATTGGGTGTGGTAGCTAGTAAAATTGAAGTAGTGATGTCTATTCCTAGACCAAGGGATATTAGTAGGCTACGTGCATTCTTGGGGTTGTGTAATTACTATAGAAAGTTTGTGAAGACTTTCAGTGCTATTGCCAAGCCATTAACCATGTTGACAAGGAATGATCAACCTTGGATATGGGGAGATGAGCAAGAGGTGGCCTTTCAAGAGTTGAAGGACCGCTTAGCATCGGCACCTATACTTCGAAGGCCAATAGCCGGAAGGACATACCAGCTACACACAGATTGGAGCGCATTGGGAATTGGTGCGGTGTTGACGCAAATGGATGACGACGGGAAGGAGTTTGTCATTGCGTACGCCAGCCGGTCCAACAATAATGCGGAGGCCCAGTATAGCTCGTATGAAGGGGAGTGTTTGGCTGCCATATGGGCAATTGCTCATTTTCGATGTTACCTTTATGGTAACGAGTTCTTGTTAGTCACGGATCATCAACCTTTAAAGTGGTTGATGGAGTCTGACAAACTAACAGGCAAGCTAGCGCGGTGGGCCTTGATGTTGATGGAATACGACTTCAAGGTGGTGCACAGAGCGGGATTGGTGAATATGGATGCCGACGGCCTTAGCCGCAATCCAATTCCAAACCAAGCGGATGCTACGGGCGCTAGGTGGCACGGGGAGGATGAAGCCGATCCGTTGCCAGGTTGGCATTGTTCGGCCTTTCTAAGTGTATTGGCGATGCGTGGAGATGACACCGTAGCTTCTACTGTGGCCACGGTAGATGAGGATGTCGGTGAAGAATCTGGGGGCGCCAAAGACATCTTTGAAGACACGAACGTGATGCATTTTCTGAAGAATGGAGAAATGGTGCCTACGTGGTCGGCTAAGGAGAGAGATCGGGTCTCACAACGAGCCAAACGGTTTGTGTGGGAGAGGACTCACCTTTTGAGGGTGTGGCCGGATGGCACGCGAAAGGTTGTGCCAACTCCATTGGAGAGAGTGAAGCTCATCAAGGACACGCATGAAGACCTTGGGCACTTTGGAGTGCGGAGGACTTATAGCTTGCTCCAGCTTCACTATTGGTGGCGAGGAATGCAAACTCAAGTTCAAGCCTTGGTAGCCCGGTGTATGGTTTGTGATCGTGTGCGAGCGTCTTTTAACGCTCCGATGCCACACTTGCAACCATTGCCAATTATGGGCTTGGGATATAGGTGGAGCTTAGATTTTGCTGGTCCATTGCCAATGACACCTCGACACAATAAGTATGTGTTGGTGATGATCGAGCACTTCTCCAAATGGATAGAATTGGTGGCGTTGCCTGACAAGTTTAGTGAGGGGGCCGCTTACTCTTTTCTTGATCGTGTTTTGAGTCGCTTTGGAGCTCCAGCAGAAGTTCTCACAGACCAAGGAAGGGAATTCTTGGGTGAGTTTCAAACGTTGTGTGAGCAAGCGATGATAGATCACCGCACTACTTCGAGGGATCACCCCGAAGTGGATGGCTTGGCGGAGCGCATGGTGCAAACCGTCAAGAGGGGGCTTCGGAAGTATAGTTTGAAGAAGGGACATCATCAAGATTGGGACTTGCAATTACCGTGGATAGCCATGGGCTACCGGTTTAGTAAGCAAGCATCGTTGACGTCCTTTTCTCCTTACTTTTTGTTGTTTGGAAGGCAACCGGTGTTACCGAAGGCCATTCAGGCAGATGCTGACACCGTGTTGGCTAACATGGACAATCCAGATACGTGGGTTCAAGTTTGTGAGCAACGTGCGGATTTGTTCAAACGGGTGATGCCTATGGCATTGGAGAATCTTTCCATTGCTCAACATCGGGATACGTTGCGTTATGCTACAATACGGGGAGGAGGCTACCGACCGCAAGTGCGACGGTTTACTCCTGGAGACTATGTGTATTTGCAGCAAGCAGCGCCCACCACCTTGGATGTGACAGCGGGACGGGTGATCTTGCGAGTTCGTGAGGTGAAGCACTCAGGAGTGTTATTGTTGGAGGGTCGTGATGGTAAGATATGGAAGGATCACACGCGCAATTGCGCTCCTTGCCATTTACCACACATTGATGGCACGGTAAACCCTGGTATTTCTCACATCTCCGCTGGATTGCGATGTCAATTGTGTGGTAGTGCCAAACAGGCAGCCACAATGGTCATTTGTGACCTTTGTTCTACGGGGTGGCATCTAGAATGTCTAACCCCACCTCTTCTAGAGGTACCAGTGGGTCAATGGTCGTGTCCAAATTGTTTAGCACATTAAGAGTCTACGTAGACAAAGTCTAGCCATTAAAAGTGTTAGAGGCGATTAACGATGGGGCTCTCATTGCACCCGGCCTATCCTTTGTCTACACGGTCTATTAGTGTCTTTTCTATAGGTCACCTTGATTTTTCTGGACGTGAGAGGTTTTCATGCTCGGTCGTTCATACACTTTACGTTAATTGTGTGGTTCGCCGGTGTGAAAGGGGCTTCAGCACGGGCGAAGGGGGCGAGTAAAGGGGTCCTTGTAGACCAATTACTAAATGTTATGGTCTGGGTATTTATTTCTTTTTCCCTAGCCTAGGTTGTTGGAGGTTGATAGTTTCTTTTGTGAACTATTGTTTTCGTTGTTTACGGAGGCAACGGTGATAGTATAGTCACCATTGCTCCGAGTTTGCCTCTAATTGTGCGCTCTCACCTGTTGGCACGATGTTATCTTTGCACGATGTGTTTGTGCACGACAAGCTCCTCTTCCCATCCCATCCTTTGGTCATTCAAGCTAGCTCCATGCTTGTCTCTGGACATAAAAACCACCTCATGGCATGGTGCCTTGGGCTAAATGTTTCTCCTTGCTTGTCTTCAATGGACATTGATACTGAATCCGGAATCCCCGTGTCACCTGAGTCTTCACATCTGGTTCGCAATGCCGTGACCTGGTTGTTCTGACAACTATCCTCCTTTTGCTTTCCATCATGTTCTTCGGTTTAATTAGTCCATGCAAACACATCCTTGAACTCCGAGTAAAGTAGCTCCGCATAAGCTTATAATTGTGGGTCAATGTCAACATTGATTTGCAAGTATTGTAGGTATCCCTTCGTCTGAACTTCAATATGTAGTTGCTCTGACTATGGAATGGTTCCAGGAGCCACCTTTAAAGCCTAAACCTTGAACCGGATGGGTGTCTCTTAGACTTCAATGTCCTCTTTTGAAAAGATATAAAAGTATTCAAGGCATGTCTATTCTTGGTCCATCTTCTCTTCCTTCACGCACGTGCCATCTAAGATTGGTCCTTCTTATGGAAGGTCGTCAGCAGGTATCGTGTTTTCCGGGATTTGGTGAAAATTTGGGCTTACATCAGAGTTGGATTGGGACAGAGTCATGGTCACCGTAGTTGATACATCCAGCTCCGCCTCCAGCCCCCTTGCTTCTTCTTCATCCAATAGTCCTTTTGCTCTCACCGGACCTTCTTTCGCTCACACCAAGCCTTCTGCTACTTTCACTGGTCCTTACATAGCTTTGACTCCTTCCTCTACTACTTCTAGTCCTTCCTTTGCTGCGTCGGATCCATCCTCCGTTGTGTCAAATCCTTCCTTCAATGCGTTATGTCTTTCTTCTCGTGACTTTGGTCTTTCCTCTGATGCCTTTCTTCCTTCCTCCGGTGCCTTTGGTGCTTCATGTGGTGCCATTGGTCCCCCATCCGATGCCATTAGTCCTCCATCTAGTGCCATTGGTCCTCCATCTCGTGCCATTAGACCTTCTTCCCGTGCCAGTAGTCCTTCCTCCCATGCTATTGGTCCTTCTTCCAGAGCCTTTGGTCCTTCTTTCGATGCCTCAAGTGGCTTGGCTTTATACATGAGAGTAAGCCGATTCATTAGAGGATTTTATCTCTTGGAATTTTTTTTAGCTTCAAGTCTTGTGGTCCTTAAAGGATCCGTTCTCCGTGCATCCACCCAATCTCGGTGGGTTGGTCCTTTGCCTGGGCAATATTTTGGCCTATGAACCTCCGCGTAATAATCATCACTTGTTTGATAATTGGCATATTTCATGGAATTCATAGCTCTTTTCAATTCATAAGACGGGTAGACGCCCCACCGCTGACCTCAAATTTATCCATGGACGCGTCCGTAGATGCAGTGATCACGATATAGTAACTTTTGGATTTGCTCTTGTTTCCTCGTCAATTGTTTGGCATTCTCCTCGTACGTGTGACTTGGGTTGCCCCAGAAGGATGATTCAAATAATCCGCTTTGGGTATGTTCCGCCATCTTCCAAAAAATCTAGCCAATGCGCTTCAAGTTCAAGCTCTGCCTCATGTTTACAACAGAGCTTGTTTCCCTTCCATCTGTGCTTCTCATCCTTCTCGGCTATATATAATGCTCTGAATTCTTTGAATGGCCTCCATTCTTTATACGTGGTCCGTAAAGCCTCTTGCCTCTTGGCCTCTTTGTATTCTCTAAACTCGTCCTCTTGATATTCATCCATTGAAAAATGGATCGTTAGTCGAGCAAGTTGAGGCACTATCGATTGGTTCCACCTAGTGGATTCCAAAATTGGCTATACTAGTCCACGTTTGTGGGTCTTCGGTTGGTTCTGCTTTTTGCTGATATCTACGTTAGTAGGGGTTTAGTCTTTAAGTCGAAAGGTAGCTATGCTACTCGAGGGTCAATAGTCGGGGCCTCCTTCGACATCCGGATACTAGAAATTAATGCTTGTAGTCGCATCGGTCAGTCTCCACTATTATTGAATAGTTCATCCTCCCCTTGAAAACCCTCTTTTGGCTCTCCTTGGAGGAATTGCAAGGTCTCCATATTTTCTTATTTCATCTTCCTCTTGCTAGGTCCATAAGCTAGACCTGGTTGTTTCTCCAAGTGCTCTGATCTTCCGGATATTACTAGTGTCTGTCTCTTGTAATGAATTCTCTTCCACTAGCTTCATGTCTATCACATCTCTTGCTAACCTCTTTGCTATACTCTCCACCGAGCTTAGCCTCTACCACCCATCTTCTTATCCACTTTCGTTCTTTGCTCCCTGAACTCATATTTGGTCCGTCTTTGTGCCGCTTGTGATTTGGTTAGTGCCTCCTGGTTTAGCCATTAATAGTCTTCTTCCATCAAAGGATATGTACCGCTCTTGTTTGACGTGATTGTCCTGTCGTGTTGACTCTATATGGTTGTTTCTCCAGCTCTCCAGTGCCTAGTCCTTCAATCGGTTGTTGATAGTAGGTATTGAAGATCATATTTGTCTTCCATCCTCCTCCTCTGGTCTACCCTTGCTTGCTAGCTCTCTATTGTGGCCCCTGTAGCTCCCCCTTGACATACTTGTTCCACTCCCCTTAGAAGTAGCCAGTAGAACTACTTATATTCCGATCTTACTAGTTGGGACTTGTTTTGGTTACTTCCCTTAGTTTCATTAAAAGTATACCCATCTAGTCAATTTTTCCTTTTCTCAATTTTTGTTTAGTATAGGTTCTAGTTCATATTTCCAAATCCCTTTCTAACATCTTCCTTGTTCTCTTGGTTTTAGGTCCAGTCATTGCCCTAACCTTTTCCATCACTCTAGGTTCATCCTTCCCCCTTTCAATTTCCATCATTCATTTCATTTTTTTATTTTAAATATTTCTTCTTGTTTATTTTTATGCGGTTAGTTGGTTATTGTCCAACCTCCTTTTATTGGATCATTACTTCTGGCCAATATTTTTTCTTGTCCGGTTGCAATTAACACACCATATCAAAAAAATCAAAAGTTCTTAGGACCAATTTATTCCAACAACTTCAATTAACCAGACAGGAACTTACCTTAACAATGGCCGACTCACCCCCTTTTAAAGCTTGAGCAGTCATTGCTCCAAGTAGTAGCCGAGTTGTCTTGAGTGTAACCGGATCCTCCGCTAGTCATATACAAAGTGACACACTCTTCCACTTAGCAAGGTCAGATAAAATCGGCCACTCGAGAAGTAAAATGATTTGGAACAACTCCGGCATGGGCAAGTCGGGTCGATTCAACTCTTGTACATGACGCTCTCGGTGTTTCTCCGTCAATTTTGTATTGTGTCCGAATGAACTAGCTTCTCTACTAGGATGTTGGGTCGGGGCACCCCTCGTATGAATACGTTGGACCGAATCAGCTCTCTCACTCGATGTTCCAATTGCCTTCCGATCTTCCACTAGACATTTCTCCGTGGCTACCACCCGAACAATTGCCTTGTCTATCACCCTCTAGTAGACCGCTATTGATGTTTCTCCCACTTACCAAGAGCCACATCATCCAAACTTATGCATGGTCGCCAATATTAAGTGTAGGATTTTTTTTTATTAATTTCCAAATGTAAACACTAGACTTGCTCAAAACTCAAAAGACCGGATCAATGTCCGGTTCAAATCCAACACCCAGACCAGCCCAAGGACCGAGTCTGGGACACTCAGAGTTTTATTTTTAGGGTTTTTTATTCCTTCTTTCAAGTAGTTCAGGCGGTGTTTAGGGAATCGTTAAGGGTTTAAGCTCAAAGCTCACCAATCTCAATTCCAAATGGGTTCAAAAAGGGTTAGGGTCTTAGGTAAGTTAGATTGGACCATAGTAGTTGAAGTAATCATAAAAGTTATCTCTATTAATTTAGAGAGCTAATATACATGTAAAATATATGATAACATTCAATATTTTCAAAATTACTTCTTTTGGTACTAAAATTTCATTCCACAAAGAGTCAAAAATTTCTCATTCTATTAGACACAATGCTAAGAATATTCCTTCCATGCTACACAACATTTAGAAAAACCAATTATTTTTTTTCATTTTATTTCTGCTTCAAGAAGCAAACTTAAATATAGATATCAAACATATCAAACCACAACATAAGAGTCAGACCACATCAAACCACATCAATCATGTCAAACAAAAATAAAGCAAACTAATCTCAATTTTGTAGCATTTAAATAGTTGACATGGAATATATAATATCTTAAAAAAACAATGTTTTGTTCCTACTTTAGGTTAGTTTATAAATATTTTTATCTGAGTCAAAACATTGGCAAGCAACGGTGACCTCTTTATCCACGTTTAAACAAATATCATGAATGTTTTGTTATTAAATTAAGATGAACAAGATTACAAATCAATTTCTAAAGGACAATTTCATTGCGGAGGGTTTTTTTAAATGGTTTGGACAGATCAAATAAAATCAATTTACAAAAAAATTGTGAATGTAGTGAATAAAAAGATATTTGTAGGTATATATATTTTTTCATTTGACACTTAAAATATAATCATGGTGCCCAAAGTGGAATTTGCTACTTCTTCAGTAGTTCATGTAACCATAGGTTGACCTTCTTCATACATAAATGAACAAGTCTTTTTTCATCACTTCAAACATTATATTATTCCAATCCATGTGGTCAAAGTTTATGAAATTCTTAAAGCATGCTTGCATATTAGCCTTCATTAGAATTCTTTTTTAAAATTTGAAAGAAAACTTTTATTAATCTTTTCCACTCTTGCAATTTTGCAATAGACAACCAAGGAACCTAGGGGTTAAATAATTGCAATTTTACAGTCATAGCAAGCACAATTGATTTGCAATGGGCATTGAACACCCCGGTAGGAGGACATTTTTAATATGATAGTACATTATACAATGCAGTCTTTAATTTATCGCATTATTTTAGCCTTTGGGAGAATAAAAAAAAGCTAAATGTATTTTATAGCTATTTTAGGGTTTTAAAGTTTTAATATCTGACTTACTTTACAATCCTCCTTTTTCTTTAACTCTAGTCCATTATTTTTCTATGTGAACCGTGCGAAAAGGTGTATAACCTGGAGTGTAGCCATTTATAAGCAACTTCATGCTGAAATTTAGACATTCACAAAGTTAATGCGCTGCCTAGTAAGTTGCTCAACAAGGCAAGCAACCAAAGCGTAAATGGTCACAAAATAGAGATGGGTGTGCTGACATGACTCATGTGAAGGACGGTTGGTAGCCTACATCGACATTTAAAAAAAACTAATCTCCCACTTTTGAGTTGTCGTTCAATTTTTTGCAATGGAATATGAAGTATCACTTAGGGACAGTTTATACTATGGACCACATTGATTCACCACGGCCCTTTAAAATTTAAGATTGGCCAAGGAAGTCGTCCCGGACCAAGTTTGCTTTACACTACTTTGAAAAAAGGAGTTCGACCACGGAGAGGTTACCCAAGTATGCTATTTTATGCGGAGTGGATCATGTTTCTTGTCCAAGAGGTTTTCCATCGGGTTGAGGCAAAGAGGTCAACTTGACGGAAATCAATGGGGTTGTTGGTATGAAAATTAGTGATTGGCTAAATTTTTTTTTATTTAATATTTTTAGATTACTCTTATCTTGGATTAGATATACATTAATAAAATCAGCCCATACTTGTCCTTGTCCAAATCCACTTTACACTATGAGGAGTGAACGAGACACTCAAAGAATGATTTTTTATTTTTCATGGTCACGGCTTTAGACCAAGAGCCGTGACCATGAAAATAAATGATTTCTCTTGATCAATCCTTGTGGTCCATAAAGTAAACCGCCTCTTACTACACATTTGAATACAACATCCATACTCCACCGCATACAAAGTGCACTCTAGTTCAATACAAAATCAATACTCCACCGCTAACAAAGTCCATACTTCATCGGATAAAGATTGAACACTCTTTTGATCTTTGTAATGCATAAAGTGGTCACTTGGAGGTGTTTTCAAGCAAATGGGAAGTGTTTTGGTTTGAAAATCAATTCTCATTGTGGGAAAATTCAAACCAATTCCCTCCGCTTTGAATTTTTTCAATGTATGTGATTGTCACTGTAATTTTTTCAATGTAAGAATTCTCACTGTAATTTTTTCAGTGTAAGAATTCTCACAAACCACTTGTCCATCCTATTCTTTAGATTTCCACTTACCATAACTCTTAACAAAGATTTCATCCTTTTAAGATTTTACCATGATTATCTCTTTGTCTACTTTCTTTTTTTTGTAAGCGTCTTCAAGTTTAGGGGCGGTTTACACTACGGACCAAGAACTCGTCCCATGACCCTCTTAAATCTGTGATTGGCTCCATCAACTCGTCCCAGGATGACTTGGGTTTACACTAGTAGGAAAAAAGAAAGTGACGAAAGGAGTTGAGGTCCTCAAAAGGCCTAGAAATAGGCCTAATGGATAATGTTGGAGGGTCCCCCGGGTTTTGCGGTGAGAGAGGCTAAATGGGTTCTCTTGTTGCTGAAAGGAGGGGACCATGGGCCTAAAATGTAGTTTTATTAATTCTTAAGTCTTTTTTTTTTGTTTTTTTGTTTTTTTGTTTTTTTGGGAAGGGGGCCCAACGTTAGAGTAGATACAATGGCGGCCACCCTCTTTGTTTTTTTGGCTTGTTTTATTTTCTTTGTTATTTTAGGAAATACTCCCCTTTTCAGGCATTCATTAAAAAATCAGCACGCCCACTTTTTAGTACATGGTCATTCCTCCGGGTCCAAGTTCGGTTTACACTTAGTGAGAGGCCCAAGGGCTTTAAAAATGACATTTTTATGAAGTGTGACCATGGAAGTGTGACCATGGAATTAATCCATTTTCCTTGGTCACGGCTCTTGGTCTATAGTGTAAACCGCCCCTTAGTTTGACACATTTAAAGCCTCTTTAAGAATAATTTTTCTAAATGAAAGGCCATGTCACAAGTTCAGGAAATGGTAATTGACATTCATATTCCCACATGGCAACATAGTTTAGAACTCATTCAAACCCAGTGACTAGAAACAATCACACACCCGTGGGACTTTGTCAATAACTGAGTGCCCACTGATTTCGTCCAATGTAAACCCACAACAACTTTAAACAATCCGTACCCTAGACAACTTCAAGTCTTCAACCCCCTACAAACATGTAACACCTATTCCAAGTTATCACAGTTATTTGTGAAGCCACGCAAACATACCATGCATGCTGACTTTTTCATGTAAACACATATGAAATGGTGAAGTCTAACACAAATCAATCAACGTAAATCTCAGGTAGCTGTAACTAGAAGCAGGGTTTTTTTCTTTTTTCTTTTTTCTTTTCCAGTTCTGGCCAAAGTGGCCACACAATTTTTTTGGAGACCACCCATGTGGCGACACAAAGTTTCTTCTGAAACCATACAAGACCAAGTTTTCTAATATCTTTTTTGGAGAATCAATCTCTGTAAACATAGATTTGTACATCCTTTTTGGCAACATGATAGAGTCCCTACAGTTCACTAGTAGCAATATGGCGATATGGAAATGGCCATCAATATAATTTTGGCCATAGAAAATCACATTTTTCCCACTTTTTATGGGAAAAAATTCGACCATTTGACTCCAAATCGCCAAAAAAACCCTAACTAGAGGTATTTAGTAGCGGTATTGGGTCATGAAGGTACGCAGTTTTGGGTTGCTCCACCTCACTCTAGCTCGTCATTGGTAGCCTTGCTCAAAAGTTTCAACACACCAGTGTTGCTAGTTGAGCCTCATTCCTAATCATAACCGCATAGTTTCCCTTGACATACAATGTGATTTTAGACTCCATTTGGATTAAAAAGAACGGTTATGGACTACTCCACCTTGATCTAACAGCTACTAAGAACGAGGAGAAATCACTACTAACCCTCTAAGGACGAGTGAACCTTGGACAATAGGAGGATCTATGAGCGTAATAGATTTAGCAGAACATCATCAAGGCAACAAATACATTTCACTTTCCTTACATGGTCGCTTTGTCCTGAAAAGGTTATAATAAAAAAGAGAGTGTCTTATCATTGGACCACTAACTGAGATTCCAGTACAGTACATGAGCCCTTCAACTGTTGAAACTTGGCACCTGACAACACTGCCAGGTCAGCATTTGACCTACCGCTGACGGTGCTGACATGTCAGGCCCCCATCTGTCCATTGCATCGTCTGACGTGGCAGGGCCTTACTGCACCGGCACCTGGACATAATCTTATGATATTCAATAATATGTTGAGAATTTCAGAAAATTAAATTACAGCTTCCCACTCACTTTCCTCCACACAAATTTGGGGTGCTTTTCCTTGGAATATTTAAAAATGGAAAAGAAATTGGATTCAAATTCAGGGATTTGAGCGGAATTGTGGGATGCGCACCCTCAATTCCGCTTAATGCGTCACCGGTTGATTCCCTAAACAAAAACATGGATCCCAATACCGTCACACTGACGGTAAGGAAGTCAAACCACGTGGCAATAATAAAATGGTAGAGTTGAGTAGGGCCTAGGAACGTTGATTGCTATTACTACTCATGCATTTTATAGGTATCGGAAATCTAAAAATGCTTTGTATGAAAATTCTCACGTTCTATGTTTTTCTTCTTCTAGAGGGATCTTACACCGATGGAATTTGTCAACATATTTTTCAACCCTAAAGGATCAAGGCATGTTAAGGGAATTCCTACTCCGTGATTAAAAAAATGAACTTTTTGAGAATGTGACCGGAGGATCTTCTTCTAAACTCATATGGGATGGTATTGAAAAGTTTTTGTGAATTTTGATCGTACAGATTGAAAGATAATTGCAACCACAGTAGAAACTTTTGTCCCTCAAAGGAACAATTGGTTAAATGAAAATAACAACTCTCTCCAAGTTTTTGACTAGAGAATAAATAGTAGTGTGCCCAAGATATAAATATCGAATCCCAAAAAATGACCCTCTAAAAAACGCGCAATACACGATACCCACACCCATTTTAGACTTACTGATTTCATCCTTTAACATTGAACAATCATACTTTTCTTCCCCGGTCACATGCTCTACCAAACTAAAAAAATTCTACTCACCTTTTGAACGAGACAAAATATTCAGATCATTAGGGAAAGCCTTTGACTACAAATGGATAGGTAATGGTATAGCCCACCCCCACAATGAGAAGGAAATAGAACAAGCGATACATTGGGCCCAACTTGCCGCCAAACAAGACGCAAACAACACAAATACAATCATCATCGCACCAAACCACAACTGGTACCAAAACAGTAGCCAACACATAAACCCATTTCCAGATTCTCATATCCTTGCATTATTCGAAGCAAATTCAATACTATACGAAGAACCTACCATTCCATCCGAGTTAAAAAAAACCCGAATTGAACCATCTACGTTACTAATAATATGCGTCCACCATCAAAATCAAACCCTCGGCACTACAGAACAACTTGCCAAACTCACCTTCATAACACAAAACTTAAACATACACAGACTATACACAAGACTGGTCCCACCTACACCTATACAAACCCCCGTTAACCCCTAAAGGACCAAACGTCCCCCCGGGGTCATTTTGGATTTTGGGCATGTACCTACAATTCGAAAAAAAATCCTTTTTGATTCAACTTTTTTTTCAAGATAGGATCTGATAAGAGCTTCATGGAGATATTTTTTTATTTTTTTTTGGATTTGTGGTTTGAAAGTTAGTACCACTTAAAGCCAAAAGTGGGACTTCGGGCACCTCCAAAATTTTTGACAAAAGTTTCTATTGACATTGAGATTTTTCACACATGTAAAGAATATTTCCTTTTCCGGAAATTTTCAAAAAAAATTCTTGTCTTTAGTGTAAAAAGGCATTTTATTCCAAGTCAAACATTTTCACACATTTTCGGGCAACGGGGGAAAAAAACTTCATCTTTTCTACATAAAACCTAGAGATCTTCATATTTTTCACTTTTTTTTTTTTCAACTACAATATATGGTAAAAACCTTCTTATTGGCCGTTTGGATTATCATTTGAATACATACGTAGCTCACCAAAAAATAAAACGTGAAATGGCAATTTTTGAACCTCCACTCCTTGCACACTTGTTTTGAATATGCTATACCCCTTTGTTACCTCTAAAAATTGGTGTGTAGGGTAACAACATCATGCTTAAGACAATGGTAAAAGATTTAGACCTTGTGCAATGCAAAAATTTGATGCAAAATGAAGTCAAAGTCAGCTGATCTACTCAACGCAGGGATGAAAATGAACCATTGTTTTGACTTTAAACACTAAAATCTATCAATCCGTGCGGTGGATTGCAACCAAAATTTGATGGCATGTTTATATGGAAGTCTATTTTAAGATCTTACGGTTGAAAATCCAAAATTCACTTTAAAATGTGATTTTCATGTCTCATTTTGACAGTGGCAGTTTTGGACTGGTTTTAGAGCGAATTAGGTCGTGGTCCTTTAGGGGTTAACCGAAGTAAAAAATGGTCAAAACTAAATTACATTAACAATACATCAAACTATCTGTTCACACCGCCCCCCCTTCCCAACTATCCAACTCATTCAACACCAAAATTTAATCCCGCACATAGTTATTATACTGATGGATCCTTTAAACCACCAGAACAAATTAGCCCGGGAAATTGGCACAGAGAAAAAGCTGGATATGGCATATACAATTCTACCAAAGAAATTAAACTATCCAAAAGGCTCCATGGACTACAAAATATCCTTAGAGCAGAACTTATGGCCATTCACAAAACTTTACAAATCATTACAACAAAATACAATAGTGAACCCGCTCATATATTTACTGATTGCATAAATGCACTTTACCTACTAAACACTCAAATAACACACCCCACCCTTCACAATAGCCACCCAACCAAACAATATTAATGTCAATGATTCAAATGTTACGGAACCGAACGCACACTACAACCTTCCACAAAGTGAGAGCCCATGCCAATATTGATGGCAATGAACAAGTAGATAAATTAGCAAAAGAAGGCCGAGAGAAAGCACACAAAACAGCCAAAGACCTACACGAACATGCTCATGCTACCCCATACTACTTCCAAAGAGAAGACTGGCCTTCCAAAGAAGATACCCCTGACAAAGGCCCAATTAGATTTCTGGACAAATATCTCCGAAAACAAGACCTCTACAACAGTCTCGATACAATAACAGAAAATATCCTTAACATTGAAAAATGGACTAACAACAATAACATAGACAACAAACTCTCTACAAATTTCTGGAAAAATCCTAGCATCTCCGATTCACAAATAACATGCCTCATCAAATTTCGTACCGGCCAGTATATGGGAAACACTCGTAAACAACTCTTCTTTGGAATAGAAAGATTCCCATCCATAACATGCCCCATATGCCCTTCAAGGGACCCCGATACGTGGCTTCATGTCCTACTCAAATGCCAAAATCACCACATACACTCCTTAATTGTTAAACGACATAATGAAGCGGTATGGGAAATTTGAAAGCTAATCACCTCCTACAACAAATCAAGATGTTTTATCCTAATGAATGCCGGCACCTTCAACAATAACCCCCAAGAAAATACGGTCCCCCCCTGGCTACTTCCATGCTCATGTGAAAATCAAAGTTGCCATTGCAATGCTAGGCTCAAATCGGACATACTTTGTGTTAGAGGTTTACCATATAATGAGCCACCACCCGATCACATAAACCAAGACTACACTATTCAATTCATTGAATTTACATATTGCAACGATAGATTTTCCCCGGAAACAATCCAAAACAAAATAGATAAATACCAACCGCTCATTGACGACATCATGAACCTTGGATGGAATGTGGACCCCCTTATTGTAATCACATATGGCGCTCGTGCCACCACCTTCATCCCATCTATAAAAAATCTAGAAGATACCTTCAAAATACCCATCGAAACAATTAAAACCACCTTTAAAAACATTAACACCATCGCCACCCAATATGCCATGTCCATTTTACTACATAAACACAAAATTGAAAATAACCAACCTCTCCCCAACACACACAACACACACGACTCTCTCTCTCCTCTTGACCACTCCTTTACTTCCGATTGTTGTTTTTGTGCTTTTGTTACTTGTTACATAGTGTCTACCCTTGAAAGGGGGGAGTAGTTCCATACTACTAATTCCTTGTCCGGTGGGCATGGTCTTAGTGGTGGAACGAACAGACACTCTATTCACGCCGGCTCCTGCGGAGTCCGGCGTTCTTCTTCTTCTTAGTGTGCCCATTGCCGCACAAAGCCCAACTCCAACAACAAAGGCGCAAATTAGACCAGCAGGTTTAATCTAGTAAGGCCATAGATTTTAGAAACCAATCAATGTGTCGTCTTTGGGTACAGTAACGAGTTTGCGCAACCATCCTCCAGAAAGCACACACCCAAAAGCGTCACCGTATTCAAACACGTCACATCAATCTGTTACCGCAAATGGAATCCAGTAACGGATCTGTGCACCACCCCCGAATCAAAAGGCAGCACACCCAAACCCGCCACCGCACCCCAAACAGGTCTCACTCTACGAAAAGCTTAGATAAGAATCCCCAGGTGTTCCCCTCTCGTACATATCAGCACCTTCTCCAGGTGAAGCTGGAGCGAAAGCATAGCAAAAAGCATGCAAAAATCGTTGCGAGGATTGTTGCAGCAGAGATCCGCCATCGCCAATTTTCCAGAGCGAGCGGGCGAGCCGGGAAGGAAGCGCGCTGCCGGTTGCCGCACGCCACCAGGTGCGCACAATTGCGGCCGCTGTGCGCACAATTCATAAATCCCGCTCGGATCCATCGCCAGGTGAATAGTTTATGTGCGCAGGTTTGAATTAGGAAAGTGGAGTCAAGAAAGTGTGTGTTTTCGCATCTGTGATCCTTAGTTTGGAGCTCGAGATCGAGTTCGTGGAGTAGTCTGTGTGTTTTCCTAGGGTTTTACTTCGATTAGCTGAGAATTAAGGGCGTTTTTTTTCAGGTTTTGAATGATGAGACGATCCATCTTGAAGGTTTGACAACGGGAGGAGAGGCGAGGAGCGTTTGGCAATGGCGTCTCCTGGAGGACTCGGCTCTCCGAGAGCGATTCCTGGCGGGATTTCGTCTCCGAGAGCTAGCCGTAGCAGTACTTTCCATGGCCGGCGGCCGTCATGGCCTCTGGCGGAGTATGTGCACAAGCCGACTTTGGCGATGGTATGGTTAGTTAGGCACGTGTGTTTCAGAGCTGGATTACAGTGTTTTTATTTTTTATTTATTTTTTGCCTTTTGCAGTTGGAGCATGATCCTGGCATTCCGTGTGAGCAAGCGTGGCGGCGCAAGCTGAACTGTCATGCGGATTTCTTGACGGAGTTTCGAGTTACTTTCATGGAAGCTGTGAGAATGGTGAGAAATTTCGTCTGTGTGATTGGTGTATGGTTCCTTTACTTCTGTGGAGGTTGATTATTTTTGGAGTTGTTGATTGAATTCAGAACTATGTAGTAATTGAAGCAATGGATCATTATTACACGTTTTACTTGAACAGATTTGGTCGATTAAAGGACTAATGTGCTGATTAGAATGTCTGCCTAGGATTTGTTCGGAGTTGTTGGTTGTATTTATCTGTGTGTAGTAATTGGATGTCATTGATGTATCTGTTGGCAACGGATGGTCAAGGGACTTCTAACTTAAACTGGTTTATTTGATTAAGGACTTTGAGACGTTGCATACTGATTTGAATTGGTTGCTGAAGTTCGAAAGTTTGCGTGTTGGCAGATATCCCTAGGTATGCGAATGTGGTTTTATGTGAAGTCCGAGCGATCTCAAGGCCGGGTGAGTTGTATTGGATGTAACTGCTATCTGAGACTGTCAGGGTATGATCATAGTATACGTTCTCTTTGCACGATGGCGTTGTTTACCATTCCTCACATATTGCTTGTATCGTTTTTCTGATGTTCTTACAGACTCCTCCAATTGATCCCTTTTATCGCGAAACAAGGCCTTCTGCTTGCCATGGTGTACCGTGTGGGGGAATGGGGTAAGTAGATTAAAGAAAAATACATTTTGGTGATGGTTAAGGTGTATGACTGATTCGCCTCAGTGGCATCTCTTGGTTCATCGGAATTGTTCATTTTTAGGGAGCCGTAGAGTTTCTTGATACGCATATAGTGCAAGTGTGGAGGTTTTTACTGTACTCAGCGGAAGAAAATATAATATTGCTCTTGTACTGGGCCTGCTGTTTCGTTTTAGGAGTCGCCTAATCTCTGCTGTATTTGTTGATTGATCATGCAGGGGTGGAAGTATTGGCCGTGGTTTTAGGGGTGAATTTAGAAGATGGCAGTTGATTCCTGGTGTTTGTGAAGAAGCTCCGGTGTTGGCCAACCAATTTTCGGTACTTATTGTTCTGTAGTTTTGGCGGCCTTTAGTGAATGCGTTTAGTGTTTTCTCGCACAGGTTTTAAAAATATTCATGGCTGCATTGATTTATATTTGAACTACCTCATGGTTGAAATTCTGAACCTGTGATTTGAATTGTGCTTTTATGCAGGTTTTTGTTGCTCGTGATAAGGGCAATGGAGTAATTAAGAAAGATGTATCTGTACTATACCCTGGCCGTCCACAAGAACTACCAGAGTAAGATAGATTCTTTTTTCTTTACATGCGAACTGCGAATCATAACCGGGGCAAATTGCTCGTTGAAGACAAAGTTAGGCCTAATCTGTTCAACGACTTTACAATTTGTCTGAGTTTCGGCGGTACTAGCACTTAGATTTTGAGAGACATGCATTGAGCATTTCTCTTTTTTATGAATCTACCTTGAGTATTTAAGCTGTTATTTGTGAAATAGATATTATCTTAGCTAAGAACTGAAGAAAAATGGGTTTTGTTGTGTTGCCAGGAGCAAAGATGAAACGAGTGTATCGACTTGGGATTGGAATCTAAATGGAAAGAATTCAACTTATCATGCTCTTTTCCCTCGTTCCTGGACAATCTATGAAGGTAGGATGCTTCTTGCGGCATATTTACGAAATGAGCACATATTTTTGCACGTGCTTCATTATGTAAAGTCAAATGGTATTCTATGTCATTCAAGATTTCAAACTAGGCGGGGCTTTGCTTATCTCGGCTTTCTTTTTAGTGGACTTACTGATCAATACGAACTTGTTACAGAATCTTACTACACATTTTTCACCGTGTTTTTAATATACCCTTTTTTGGCCAAGACTCTGTGAATGAATTTAGCTGAAATATTATGATTTTCTGATTTTGACAGGTGAACCAGATTCAGACCTTAAAATTTCCTGTCGACAAATTTCCCCATTTATTCCTCACAACTACGTTGAGAGTAGCTTCCCAGCTTGTGTATTTTCCTATGTGGTGAGTTTTGTTCCAGCTCTTACTCAGCCCTGCTATTCTTTTTCTTGTGTCCAAAATGATCTCAATATTGTAACCCTTTCATTGTTATGCGCATGGTTCTTTGAAGTTGTAAAGCAGGTCAGAGTGCACATGCGTCGAGTATTGGAGGTCGCTTTGTGTCATTCGCATAATTGGTTTGAGTCTTTTCATTCAGGTCATGAATACTGGCAAAGAAGCTGCGGATGTGACCCTCCTTTTCACATGGGCTGTGAGTTTTTTTCCCCCTACTTGTTCTCCCTAAGATCTCTTTCGTAGGATGGGTTATCTGTTCAAACTCTAAATTTCTGCATTCCTCGTATGAATTTCATGAGTTTCCATTTCATATCGTTGGTTACTGACGGTGAGTTCTCTATATTGTGACAGAATTCTATTGGTGGGAACTCGGAAACAACTGGGGGACACTTCAATGAGCCTTTTATGTGAGTAAAATGATATCTATCGAGTCGTACATCACTTGGTGCTTGTCAAGTCCTGTTTAGGAAAATGGTAACCGAGTTTACATTAATCCCCATGTCACCCTCGTTGGTTAATCTGCAGGGAGGAAGATGGTGTAAATGGTGTTCGACTTCATCACAAGTAAGCATCTGGCGCTGGTTTTGCAGA
This sequence comes from Bryoerythrophyllum caledonicum, assembly GCA_963971425.1. Lineage (NCBI taxonomy): Eukaryota > Viridiplantae > Streptophyta > Bryopsida > Pottiales > Pottiaceae > Bryoerythrophyllum > Bryoerythrophyllum caledonicum. The sequence continues at coordinate 6,010,782 of OZ020515.1, forward strand.
TGAATAGATGTTGAGCATTGGATTTGAAGTTTTGCGGTGAATAGTCAGACCTGGAACAACATTTATCAACTTAGAATTCTAGAGTCTCATAGATTCTGGAGCACTCACCATTGCCCATGAGTTATGTCTTTTGGTCATTTATTTGGGGATCCATGTTTCATTGATTCTAATGAACAGGACGTTTGTGTACGTAGGACTGCTGCAAAAGAAGGTCGTCCTGTCACGTTTGCGATTGCAGCTAAGGAGACGCGGGGTGTAACCTTGTCCACTTGTCCGTGTTTTTCGCTAGGGGGCAAAGAGGTTGAAGTGACTGCGAAAGACATGTGGGCAGAACTGAAAGATGTAATTTTTCCATACATTGGGTTGGATTTTCCTTTCTATTCATCTATTAGAGTGTGAAAGAATAATACTTGATGTATTCTGATATGTCACATGGTGTTTATTGCTCCTCGTGGTATGTAAAGATTTTCTTACCAATTTCATGTACCATGTGTCACAGAAAGGAAGTTTTGATAAAGAAAATTGGAGCTCCAAACCCTCAGCACCGTCACGTCAAGGTTCTGCAATTGGTGCTGCACTTGCTGCTCGTGTTGTGGTACCTCCAGGAGAAAAACGTGATGTCGTTTTCTCATTAGCGTGGGACTCTCCGGAAGTCAAGTTCTTGAAGGGGAAGTCTTACCACAGGTGCGATATGAGGCTCTATGCATTCTCTGAAGTTGACAAGTAAATATGATTTGCTTAGCAGTTTCAGTGTTTGTTGATGCTATGTTATTTGATAGTCTTGATGTTGTGGTGCTTTTGCAGACGCTACACTTCCTTCTATGGCACGGCTGGGGATGCATCATCGAAACTTGCACATGATGCCCTTCGCGGTACGAATCCTCAGTTCTCAATCATCTCATAGATGCTTGTCCTTGCATCACTTATTTCGATTGAGGGTCATTCTGCTTGGGCATCACTTTAACGATCTTATTTCACGATGGTTTTTAGTTGTGAAAATCTGACGACAAGGGGTTAAGGTTCTAGGTTCTTTTCCGCGCTTGGATTCTGCGTTTCCACCCGTCCTGCGTTTCCATTTTTATGTTTAATATGGCGTGCATTCGTTGTACTTCTCTTGATTTGTGCTCTGGTTCGCCTTTCTGAATATGTATGCAGACTATCGAAAGTGGGAGACAGCTATCGAAGATTGGCAGCAACCAGTACTTAGAGATGAAAAGCTTCCCGAATGGTATGCTGTTTTCACTTGAATCTTTAAAACGGTTCGGTTGTGGTTCTTTTATAGTTACCGCAGTGAACATTCTTCACCTAAAGTATTGCCAGAGGTACAGCAAATATTTTACAACTGTTGTAAATCACTTGTGAGTATATAATCGGTTTATCTTGTTTAATCATGTAATAATAAGCAATGTGAGAAATAACCTGGTTGTCTTTGTTGATTTAGTATTTGGGTCTGAGAAATTCCATCCGAGTCCTTAAGAACGTATTTTTCTTCAGGTATCGTGTTACACTCTTCAACGAGTTGTATTATTTAGTTGCGGGTGGTACTATCTGGACTGGTAAGTTATCTGACCGCTTAGTGTACCACTATTTTTTTTGGTTATTCGTAGTCCTAGAAATGTTAGAGGCCTAGTTTTTGGGATGTGATTGAAGTTTCTACCATTTTCGAGACATTGTTCAGATAGCATAATTTTACCGGCTTCTGGATGTGTTACACTAACTCTATGCCCTAAATTTTGAGCTACTTATTTGCATCGTACCCTGTATCCAGAGTTATGTCTATGCTATTTATATTCATAGGATCCTCTTTTTAAATGTTGAGGCGATTGCTATCTGCATATTTAGTATTACAGTGGAATTTCTTGCCTTGATTTCAGATGGCCAACCTGCGTTGAAAGGAAAGCCAGAATTATCAGCGCTGAACTCTGCACAGAATTCTACTCCTGGTTCACCTTCTAGTGAAAGTAAAAATAACCCGGAAGTCCCTCCGCCTGGTCTTTCGAAGGGTGGTGAGGGTTCAAGCGTGCATCCAGCTTCTGGGGGAACTGATATGCGTACAGGAAGGGAAAACGACCAAGAGGATGAGGTCTCTGGTTTTAATGGGGATAATAACGATGGAGGTGATACTGCTGGTTTTAATGGGGATAACTCTACTACATTAGCTGAATATAACCCATTTCTTCAAGGGCTCGAAGACGAAGAAGTTAAAGTTATTTCTGAACTAGAACATGTAGCTGGATTCCCTCCAATTGAGTCATTGGTCAGTTTTAGGGATAAGGCTGAGATAGAGTTAGCTGCTAGTTTGGCAGCTGAGCGAGTGCAATCAGGGGAGCAGGCTGATTCTGCAACGCAAACAGAAACATTAGAGCACCTGATATTGAAGCAGATGCAAACATCAATGCATCATGGCTCCTCTGAGGCTGGAATTGCGACAGGGCCTAGCCTCCTCCTGGAAGGAGAGGAGAATGTTGGACAGTTTCTGTACCTGGAAGGCATCGAGTACATCATGTGGAACACGTATGACGTGCATTTTTATGCCTCATTTGCTCTCCTTTCCCTTTTCCCGAAATTGGAGCTTGCAATTCAACGGGATGTCGCTGCCGCTACTCTCTCTCAGAATCCTGAGAAGGTGAAATATATGGCTGATGGGAACTTGGGGATTCGGAAGGTTTTTGCCGCGGTTCCCCACGATCTTGGACAACATGATCCTTGGAATGAAGTCAATGCTTACAACATCCATGATACGAGCCACTGGAAAGATCTTAATCCAAAGTTTGTTCTTCAGGTATTGCATGGGTTGTTGGTGTTTTATGCTGTGAATGTTTTCCCTGTTTCGTAGCTTCTATTCTTCCTTTTCCATTTAACGTAGGAAGTTCTCGGTTTATGAATCTACTTTTTCTCATGGTTTATAAATGTTGGTCTTCTTCTGTTCAGGTGTACAGAGACGTAGTTGCAACAGGAGACTTAAGGTTTGCCAAAGCAGTTTGGCCGGCTGTTTATGCAGCGATGGCGTACATGGACCAGTTTGACCGAGACCGGGATGGCCTCATTGAAAACGATGGATTTCCGGATCAGACGTATGATACCTGGAGTGTTCATGGTGTCAGTGCGTACTGTGGAGGGTTGTGGATAGCTGCTCTTCAAGCAGCGGCTGCCATGGCTGATCTTGTTGAAGATGGTGATGCAGCCACGTATTTTAGAGGTAAATTCAATCAAGCTAGAGATGTGTACGAGCAAAAGCTTTGGAATGGCTCTTATTTCAACTACGACAGTGGAACGAGCAGCAACAGTAATTCAATTCAGGTACTGACGCCTTGATTCGCTTATTTGGTGCTTGCTTATCCTTCTTCTCTCTGGTTTATTATTGATTTATGTGAAATATACTTCTGTCTCATTTCCATATCTTCTTCGTGGAAGAATTTTATCTCAGTATTGTTTCACGTGTGCAGACTGACCAGATGGCAGGTCAATGGTACACCTGGGCATCAGGTTTACCTCCTCTTTTCGATGATTACAAAGCCCGCAGCGCGCTGCAAAAAGTGTTCGACTTTAATGTGATGAAGGTTAAAGGTGGTAAGTGGGGAGCTGCAAACGGCATGCATCCCAATGGGAAAGTGGATGAAACATGCATGCAGTCACGTGAAATTTGGACTGGGGTAACTTATGCTGCTGCAGCTGCTATGATTCATGAGGGCATGAACGCTCAAGCATTTACAGCTGCTGAAGGCGTGTTCCTTGCTGGTTGGTCCGATCTTGGGTAAGAAATCAGCCACTCTCACTATCTTGCTCATCTGTTTTTCCAAGAGGTTTGAATCCACTACAATCTGAAACGGAAGTCTCCTCCTAATCATGGAATCATCTGCTCTAAAGTAGTATGGTATTCATCTGTTTGCAAAAATAAATTTTGCGCATCAAAATGAATAAGTGTAAAGTGTTTTTTTGGACATATGTGGTTGCAGGTATTGGTTTCAAACTCCGGAAGCATGGACCATAGATGGCTATTTCAGGTCATTGGCGTACATGCGGCCACTTGCCATATGGGCGATGCAGTGGGCGTTGTATCCGCCCAAGTCCATCGCGGAGGCTCCTCGAGTGCCATCCATGGACAGGGGCTCAGCACTTGTCACGCACGACCGGTTTTCGTCACTTGCTAATGCCCTCCGCAGCACATCTTTACCACAGTTAAGAAAGACCCATGACCCTATTAGCTACTTCTTATATGTAATCCTACTGGGAGGTGGAGTGCTCAGCGCTATATTTTGGCTGAAATTCGGTCCTCACAAGTCAAACTTGCTGTAGAATATTGTATTGTACCATGATGTTCTTTTCCCCTTTCCTTCAAAGTTGGATGTGGGAACATCCAGCTGTTGTATCATGTCGGGTTTACTTAGTGGATTCACCGTCACCCTCATGCAGTAAAATTTGTTTTATGCGGTCCTTGTTTTCATGAAAAAATCTGATTTCTGTCCATGCTTTCGATGCTGCTTTTGAGGATACATGTCTGCGGACATAGAATCCTCTTGTTGTAACCCTATTATCTCCCTTTTTTTTTTATCGTGTGAAGCGCACGTAGCTGTCGTTAATGAATACTACCGTTCCTTCCTAGTCGTAGCTTTTGCGTCTCTGTATGCCCACTTCTTCCACTAAGTAATATGTCACATGTATATCTCGACTTTTGCATATGTTCACGAATTAGTTTCTCTTAAATTGTTTTGCTATCTCGAGTGGAGTCACGGTTCAAGGGTTCTTTAACGCTTGTAAATCTCGTGGTGGTTTGTCCAGTTCATCATTCATATGCAAATAGTCCTACGCATCTCTTCACCTTCCTTGCTGAGGTACGAATCTTGCCTTCTCTTGCCAATTTCGAGCATTAGAATTTACCTTTTTCCAGACTTCTTTATGAAGCTAGATCAAGCACATTTTAATCTACAGCATTTGCTTAAGGTCTAGAGTTTCTGTTCTCGATGCCATGAGTTGTTCTTACAATGATTGACTTCAAGCAACTCCATCGTTTTGATGTTTTTATGAGTCTGACTAAAAATCCCTTTTGGTTCACAGGTGTATTCTACCGGATCAACTTGGGAGAGCTTGGACTGATCCCCCTTTCATTGCCACTTATACTTCGCTCACCAATCGCCAAGTACCCTTACTATCATTATATGGGTGCTCTTTGTGTCAAAAGTGAAAGCATCGTTTATTTTAGAATTTGATTACCCTAGTCCATAAAAAATGTGGCTCAATTCCTGCGACGAGTTGTTGGCTTGAGGTCTTGGAAGGCCTCAATATCCAGTCATTATTGTGGTGAATTTGTGACTTAATTTATTCCGTTCTTAAAAGTGAAGTCAGCACACTTATACTTTCTAGAGACGGATCTTGATGGGCTCATGTTGAGAGTTGTTTGTTAACTTACCTGAAGATTGAAGTTAGAGTGAATAAAGGGTTTGCATGAGATCAACCCTGAAACAGAAGTCGCCTTCCTCTCCTTGATTGAGAACTAGTCTAAGGATGGCTGAAACTAGGGTTTAGTTTAGAGACCACTCTTTTATTGACTGAAATGAAGAAAGAGTGTTCAAAAGAGGGGTTGTCTTGTTGAAACTTTGGGTGAGTTGTAAAGTAGGTGGTAATGGTGTCCAGTGGTAATGTTGAAATAGCTATTTTTGCATGACATGGGCATTTGGCACAATGGGTATCACTTAGGCATTACACAAGTATCACCTTGGCATTACATGGGTATCACCTTGACATTATATGAATATCACCTTGACATTATATGAATATCACCTTGACATTAAAAACACTCCCAATATCTGTTCAAACAATCATGATAATCCTTGATTATTGAAATAAACTTATATTTGCAAATTTTGTGTCCTTACCACCTTTAAGGATATCTCTTATATATGAAAGCTATTTTGAAAAGTGTTTGACAATTTTGGTAGCAAGTCTAATTAGGCATTAGTAACATTTGTTGTTGTACAATCAGCCAACATCTATAACAACTTTAATGCTCCTTAAATAATAAAATTTTCCTTGCAATCAAACTCTTGGTTCTTGCCAAATATCCTTTACCCTTTCATGAACTCTATTGCACTCCTATTTTATTCATGCGATGTTAGCACATCCATAAGGTGGATCTTTTGCTTATGTCTTAGACAACAAGCTTTTTAAAAATAGTTGGGGAGGTGATTTAGGTAGTACAAAACACCAAAATCCAGAAGACCCTACAATGATGTTAGTTACATAGGTAAATGATCCTATAAACCACTAATTATCTAAATAATTAGTGCAACACGTGTCATCATTTAGTTGACTAAACTTGGTTAATATCAAACGTGAACATTGGAAAAACAAACTACTTGAAGACTAACATGTCCAGAACCGACTTCACCTCAGAGTAGCATTGATGGTCATTGAATGGTGACTTTCACCTTACAATTGCACCTCTAACCCACAACCTTTTATGGCAACCCTATGCATTAGGTGCTCGAGGGGGCCAGTTAGGGACCATTGGATTTAGCTCCAACGCCTGAAAATGAACCCATATTATGTGCTAGCCAACCTAAGTTTACACATATGCAAGACTCAAACCTCCTACGGTTACTCTAGTCCAATTTGATTGTAGGGATTCATGTATTGGTCACGGTGGGGGCAACAAGATTTGGAGGTGGGATTTGGAGGTGGGGAGGTGCTTGAGGTGGTAAGCACCTCCGGCGTGAACACGCAAGATGGGCTGTTGCGTGGTGCGCTCCACCAACGGCCCCTTGACATGGCTCCAGTCCAAAATGCCGCCCTTGTGGTTCCGGATCTTCACCATGGGGTTCCGCTCCAGCATCCTCTTGGTGAAGTTGCCGGACCGCCTGCCGATGGCGCTGTCAATGACACACAACCACCCACACACATTCACACTCACATCTTCATTCTCTTGTCATGTGTTGTTGCTAGACAACCACCTCAAAGATTATAAAGCCTCCATACCATCCTATATTATGGCAATTTATTATTCAAATTGGTTCTATACTTCTACCATTCAGTCCAATAATTTTCTCCTTCCAACTCAGAAAATAGCTATGGCTGTCCAATCTGGGCTTATAAACCCAAAATTCTCCTATCCATAACCACACTTCAAACATAGTTTTCTTCTGCTAATGAATAGTGATTACTGAAGTCGATGCTAGCCCAAAAAAAAAAAAAACCACATGTGACTCCTGATGCCATAGCACACAACTTTAAACACATGGCCCAAATAAACACAAGAACACTTCGATTCAAATTTTTTAAAAAGGGTAGTAAGAAGGTGGGCACCAATAAGGAATGAGCTCCAAGTCCTGATACTTGTCCAGATTGGTCTCCACTTCGACCATGGCCACCGCCCCCGGAAACATGGACACCTACACAGCAAGCAATCCATAAACAACTCACGCGCCCATCACCTCTCACGGCGCACTTCATGCAAGGAAAACGAAGGAATTCAGGTCTCGTCTGAGTGCGAGGAGCATGGACGTGACATGGTACACAGCTTGGCTTACAGATTGCTCAGCTTCGGAGCGGCAGTCCACCAGCACCACGGACGACGCTCCGCCAGGCTGCTCCAGGATGTGCACAAGCTCCTCGCTGGAAATCTCCGGCACTCCCTGGAAGCTCTCCTCCCGAATGGCGCGGTACGTCCGCAGCAGCCTCTCCCTCCTCTCCCTGTCGCCCATCTGCACCTCCCCCTCTCCTACCCCGGCTACATCCATCACCGCCATCTCAAAAAACCTCTGCCAAAAACTACAGCCGACGGTGCTGCCTTGCAAAGTGATGGTGTCATGTACAGTACAACAGTTCCAGGTATGACATTAAAAACTGGGAGAGTTTCAGGAATTGGGGACTGCATCACTGAAATGTACGTATATGGTACATTCGAGAGTCCAAATTTGGGATTTTCTCAGTTTATTGAACATGACGTTCATTGGTTTTGGTGATAATTGGCGTGTTTTGAGATTCCATGATTCAAGTTTGATTGACACACAATGTCCATGTGAGGTGTGACTGGGATGCTCAGGAGCGTGACGCTGTGGGCGTTGGACTCTCCGTCAGCATCTTGGGGAAGTACACCCCATAAGTACCGATTGAAACATAGGAAATGTGCGTTTTTTATGGATGAATGAGTGGTAATGGGATGGAAGTGGGTTGTATACCGTACCCCAATTCTGTAGGTGTCGGTTTATGGGTTTTGGTTGGTTAGGACCTTGTTTGTGAAGGGAGGCGATGATACCAAGAGTTTTAAGCTCTTTTCTCGTTTTTGAATTAGTCTTTGAACTCAGGTATGATTCACCTTCGAGAAGGAAAGAATGGTCATTTTATACCATGAATCTTAGTTGCCTTTTTCCTTTGTGAGCTCGTGATGAAAGTGAAGGACTTTTTGGAACCACCAAGCTCTTGTATTCATTTAGATGGGGGTTTGTGATTAAGGGACCACCAATATCTTCTACATGTGATTTGCTAATGTGAATGCAGAAATAGTAGTATTATTAATCAAAAGACCTATGTCTTGGTGAAATTTTGGATGCCTTTAAAAAAAATTCTACCGTGAACGCACCTAAAGTTTTAGTTTTAGTTGATTCATGAGTTGTTACACTAAGATCTTAGAGCTCGGTTTTTCCATCAAGAAAAGAGAGGATTCCACATTTAAAAATTGGATTGCCAATTACTCCATTTGATTTGGATACTATCATCGAGTAGTTTAAGGTCATCTTAGATCAAAAGTGTCAAAAGTCCATATGATTCTCTCTACTTTTTATTTAATGTTCACTAATTCCTATTAATAGCTATTAGATGTGGAAGAGCTTGATGGTGTCTCAACTAAAATCCTTCTCAAGTCTAGAAGAGCTTGGTGGCTTTTCAACTAAAATCCTTTTTCCAATGTGCAAGAGCTTGATGGTCTTTCAACTCAAGGTAGTACTTTTGGTTGTTTTTGAGAAGGGAGAAGGAAAGGTTGTATAATGAATCTTAGCTACCATTTCCTCTTTGAATTGACTATAAATTCATTGAGAGCTATTTAGAGATGAATTTAATGATTACAAATTAGAAACAAAGTCAAAACTCTTGGTATCTTTGCCTCACTTTACAAATGTCTTTAAATATTAGGGCCGTTGGCTTTTCATTTGGGTGAATAAATCTTCAATGAATATTGAGAAGAAAGAGGTAGGTGAATGGGGAAAAAATGGATGTTTGTTGATGGAGGGATGGAATGGTAAGTAAGTTAAGGAATATATTATTTCAAAGAATGATAAGGCATCAAAACAATATTTCCAAGTTGAAACGGCTTGATGAAATTTCTAAGTGCTTACAAAAGAATCTCACATAACAAATCTAACATGACTTTCTATTGGTTTATACCTGAATTTGCAATCAACAAATAAGGATCATATTATAAATTATTGCAAAATTGTATCTATCAAGGTATGTTAGTAGTTCTTTATTGGAGAATAATTTTGGTATTAGATTTTGGGCTTTTTATACCAAAAAGTCTACAGGTCTAGCTTAAAGAAAATTTGGCATCTTTTGATGTTTGTTAAAGTTTACTTCACAATGCAATCAAAATTAATGCATTGTTAGGAAACTTATATATATACACCACGGTCATGAAAAAAAATCTATATCCATTCATCTTCTAAATCATTGCTTCGGATCAAATTAACTAGCAAACTTCAATGAAGTTTCTAATTTTTGTTTGAAGAAAGAATTAAACTTGTCAAAATATGCACATTTGATTGATTGTACTAAAAAGCCAAAAACATTGGATATTTTGTATATTTCAAATATTTTCAACATGATACAACTATTAGGATTCATTTTATTAAAAATACACTCAAAGTTGAGTAGTTTTTAGACTTTTATTATACCAACAATTTAAGCTTATTTTTCTTATGTCATTTTAAACACATAGATTGACTACAAAATCCTTTGGGATTTTATATTCCAAATGGAATCATATGATTATGATTACGAATGAAAATGAATGATGGAAGCTTCTAATCAAAAACCTAATATATGTATTAAACCAACATCAAATATTATTCTGTTTTGGACATCCTTCAACAAATCAAATGATTACATGAATATTTGTAGTAGTGGTTCTTTCAACAAGAATGTTTGGAAACAAAAAAATGGTAGAGTTGACTTATGAATATATCAAATTTTGAGGTTTACATCGGAAAAAAAAGCATCTTGTGAATCTGATGACAACAAACATGTCATTTGGGATAAAATATATATATTATACTTCAACTATTTGCCATTATGAATGTATTCTTTGTAAATCAATGGAATTAATGACTATGTTCTACATAAACACCCAACCCTAATGATTTCCAATGCTTTAATGTTTTGACGATGATATGCAAATAAATGTAGTATGTACGTATATTTCTCTAAAATAAATGCCAAACAAGTCTTGATCAAATCAATAATTTTGTTACAAATCAACGAAAGATTTCAAAGTCTTTTACAAAATTTGAAAAGTATATGAGGTCCTTAATAATAAATTCATTATGATCATGTGAACAAAGGATGCATTTCACTTCCTTCAAAATATCAACAATTTATGGATTCTATGACTGAAACTGCTTATATTTTCATTGAAATTTGAAAAATGGCACCATTGTGTGTAAGTCAAAGAATTTCACATTGCATATACTTTATCTATGATATAATTTATGCTAATAATATTTTCAAGTCCAAAATACAAATTGATATAGAGTGTTATAGGTAAGTTCAAAAAGAAGTGTAAGAAATACGTTATTACATATATCATTATCAATACAAGAGGCACTTCTAAGATAGCTATGTAAAAAATTGTTGAATATTTTTGTGTGAACTTTAAATTTGTTGTATAGGTGTGTTCCAATGACGAAACAAAAAAGAAAAATGAAAGACCTCAAACAGCTACAGATGGTCGTACAAATGGAGGTGGAGAAGTTGTACCAAGGTCTCCTCAAAAGATAAGACCTTCTAGTGTTAGTAAAATATTCCTGCCAAATCATCGTGACAAAGAGTCGTTACTTGATGAATTGCTTGAATTAAAAAATGTTGTACTAGAACAAGAATATCATGTGGAGCTTCATATACAACACAAGAAACAAGTTCAAGAAGAAAATAAGTATGTTCGGAACTTAATGTTAAAAAGTTTTCCAAAACAATTATAAAGCTCATATAGTTGTAATAATCTTTATATAAATATGCAAAATTGTTGTCTTGAAGATATTAAGAGTGCATTCAAATGCATATTATAATATGGCTTGATAAAAATGCACTTAATATTAAATTTAGAAGTATGATTCATTTTTTAACAATAAGATTTAATTTCATCTTTTTAAAGACAACTTGAAAAGAGTGTTGAAAATCTTGAATTGGCATATGGTTTGGAAGCTCCTCGAGTTGGAGGAGAAGGCAAATTGATAGGCAAATTATTAGGTATTGTATTCAAATGTTGCATTTATATTATACAAAGATTTGCTTGAATTTTATTGGAAATTTTGCATTTATGTCTTGATATATATACATATACATATATATATACATGTATATATAACATATTTTAATATAATTTTTATACATAAATAAATATTTCAACATATTGTTTGATTTGCATGATGAAATATTTGTAATTAAAAAATATATAAAGATGCCAAACCAACATATATGTATTTCCTTAGTGTTTAGGTTTGAAAGCATGTTTGCATGAAAAACAACTTCAATGTATAAATCGCAAGGTTGAAATTGGCTTACTTCAAAAAGACATACGTGTAACACATAGCCGAGTAAAATCCTAAATATGTGGTCATTACCAAAATTTCATTTATTAAAAAAAAAACTAATCATATGCTAATTTAATATTATTGTAATATTAAAAATAAAAATTATATATATAATTATAACTATTACTATTATATAACCACTATATTTAAAAAAACTTTATAACTGATATTCAACATGTGAATTATGAGACATGAAAAATTTCATATGTATTGATTACATTATATTGATAGATATAAAAATAATGCTTACTTATAATACCATTCTCTATATTATAACACTTAGTTTAAACATATTATTATCTTGCATTCAAAAAAATTAAATATTTAATGTATATTTAATATATATTAATTGATTCATTAATTTCTTAAATTATAATTTAGTATATAATAATGAATTAGGAACTTGAAATAGAACGTGATTTATTTGCAGCTGAAGTACGTGTATTACAAAAGAGTGTAAGAGGGCTTCGTCGTATATTTGTTCGAGTCAATAGCGAAAATGAAAAAGTTCAAAGACTGCATCAAAAAATTAACAAATTAGAAAATAGGAACAAAGAGTTGGAAAGTAGCCTTGAAGTAAGATTATCTAGTATCAAAAAATCTTTATCCCTCCATATATACATATATATATATTATATCATAATAAAAATAAAAATAAAATTTAAAAGTTTTAGAATATTTTCTTACCTCTGATTGGAAAAATCTATCTAGCATTAACATATCAACATATAAAGTAATCAATAAAGGGATTTCAAAATGTGTCAAAGACATACAATTAGCTCCACTACGAAGCCATGTTTGTTACCACACTCAGCTCCTCTATAACAGCCATATTTGTTGCCTCATGTAAATAGTAGTTGATATCTGGAGCATCTATCATAGTAGACAGGTTTCATTATGGCTCTTATACACAATGAATGTCACGAGGGGTGACTTTCAGCTTGATAGATTTTGATGCATAAACATACGGCCATTGTAAAGTGCAAATATACATTGTTATGGAACCAAGCCATATGTTATAATGAAATGGTTATTGTAACAAATGCTCTATATTGTTGAAACTTACAGTGACATCATTCAATGAATTGGGAAAATTCCAAGCCATAAGAATCAGCTCAAACCAAGCTAATCCTGTACTCTTGATGAAACTTAAAGTATTCGTTGGGGAAAATTCAGAGTCCTAAAATCAAGCTAATTTTGGACTCTTCTCTACAAGGAGTTTGTGATGCACCAAGTGTAGAGCTGACTCCTTTGACAAGAGCATTTGATACAACAACCATTTCAATTCCCACAGTTGTTGTAGAGGAAGCTGATTATAATAATGTAAACAAACAGGGCTATTACAGAGGGAGCCAACAAAACCAACAATTAAACACGACGTGAAAGTAAACAATGAAATCATTTTCACGTTGTCAAAATGAAAACCCTAAACCCTAAGCGTGGACTCTTATCAGATGACCAAAAAGAGAATCGTAGATGCAAAATCAGAAATCGATGCAACGAGCAAACAAATCTCAGAAAGCAATGCAGCTGCGAGCAAAGCCAATTCGAAGTTTCTGGAACTCGCATCGCATTCACTGGTATTAGCGAAGCTGAAACACGAACAAGAAAGCGAAAGAATGAGACTGGAACATCAACTCCTCAAAGTCGGCGACGACACTCGGAAAATCCTGAAAGACAAGATCGCAGCCAACAAACCTACAGCGTTCTCTGAGTATGCGGAGGAGGAATCGTTCTTTTCTTCGCCGTTCAAAACGAAGAAGAAAACGAGAGCTCCGGAGCAACCTCGACCTCCATTTGAAGACAAAATGATCCTGCTAGAAGCGGAGTTTCTAGCGCAAGTCAAAACAGCCGTCACGGAGTTCACCGAAAGCGTACCGGCATCGCAGCTCCCGTCGCCGAGAGACGAATCGCAGATCGAAGCGGATCACACCATCTTCGAGACGCGCCGCGGCTTGTTCACGAACAAAGTCGAAGCAGCGGAGATCGCGTTCCTGATGGCGATGGAGGAGATTGAGTACGGAGAGCCTCGAGCGAAGCCCGGGGAAAATCCGGCGTCGAAGAAACTCTCCGACGAGGTCGCGAGGCTACAATCCGAGGTGGAGAGACTGAAAGGGATGGGATCGGGGGGGAAGAGGTGGAGGACAGAGAAGGTGAGCGTCACAGCGGCGGAAGAGCGCCTCAAGGCAGACCTCTACAAGGTGGACGTAGCGGACAGAGGCGCTGAGATCGAGATCGACATCGACGTCACGAAGGTGGTTCAAGATGCGAGAGGGAAAATCCTCGCAGAAGCGAAGCGGATGAACGAAGCGGCGAAGAAGGCTGTGCGTGACCGTGACAAACTGGCGGCGGAGCTCAAGGGACTGAAAGAGATGGGCGCCGGAGGCAAGCGATGGACGACGGAGAGTGTGTCTGTTGTAATCGGCAACACTAAACTTTCTACGGAAGAGTATGTGTGCGAAGTGCTCGATCAAGGCGCAGGAATCGATGTCGCTGTGAACATACATCGCATCGGCAAGGTAACCGAGGAGGTAGACGCCGCGAAGAAGAAGCTCGTGGGAGACAAGAAGAAAGCGTTGAAGACGAACGTCAAGGAAGCGTTGCAACATCTGGAAAACATCGGGGAAATCGTTTCACCGAAAGCAAGTCGTGCAGGTCCAAGTAACACATGATGTTCATTAGGGTTTCGGGTTTTAGGTTTAGGGTTTAAGCTTGGTGGTCAGAAATGATGGGAAACTATGCAGGTAATTTTTTGGAGGTCTAATTGGGAAGAGAAATGAGGATTTTCAGTAGATGGAGGAAACATTTGATTGTTTTTAACATGTAAATTGTTGTATATTCTTTCTATCCGTGCGGCCAAATTTTATGAAATTTTGTGAGGACATTACTAAACAAGTACTCATTGAGATCCTACAGTTAGAAATATAAATATATTTTTTTAATTCCCTTCTTACTCATTGCACTAGAATAAGCAATTTTGAAGTGTTTTTGGTGTGAAAATGCCTTAGGCCTTCACGGGTTAACTAAAATCATAAAAGTAAAAGTAAAAGTAGTAAAAGTAAATGCCACATGTCTCCGCCTCCTACGGTGGGCATCACCTAGCCTGTGTCCCCAATTTCCATCACCTAGCCTGTGTCCCCAATTTCCATCACCGGGCATGTCCCTTCCGCCTCCTACTGCCGGTATCGCCTAGCTATTGTCATATGTCAAGGAGGCTAATATTGGAGTAGGCCCAGGTATTGCCACATGGCACAACAGATTGTCTAGGTACTGACCAAGTACCGGCCCCTCCTCTTCTATTATACGTAGTAGACAGAGAGATTTCTTTGAGTTTGAAGTTACCTATATAGTTGAGATCAACAATACTACACTATTTATTGCATTTAGTGTACTAATCACTAAATGCAAACATGTATACTAATTGCAAACTAGGCATTTAGTGTAGTGACAAAATGATATATTAAATGCCAACTACACTATTTGGGAATTCTTGGAAAGATTGGAATAATTTTTTTTCTACTCATGGTCATTTAGTGTATCAAAGTAGAAGAGAATTATTTGTACATTCGGAGTATCAAAAGTGTAGAAGAGAAAGTATAAAAACTTGTAGAGAAAAAATTGGAAAAACAACAATTTGAAGAAAAGAACAACATGGAAAAATCAACAACTTTGAAAAAAGAACAATTAGAAACACCAACAATTGAGAGAAAAAAACAATTTGGAGAGAAAAAGTTGGAAAAGAGAACATAGATATGGAAAGAAAGTGAATTTGCAATCCAAAAAATAAATAAAAACATTTGCAAGAAAGAGATTGGAAAATAAAAAATAAGGTTTGAAAAGAATGAGAATTTAAATAAAAATAAACATTTGAAAAAGAGATCATTTGAAAAAGGAAAGATTTGGAAAATGATAACTACAAAAACCGAAAAAACTGAAAAAGAAAACATTTGAAAAAAGAAACTTTTGAAAAAGGAATCTTTTGATTGGGAGTATCATAAATGCCATGGACTGCTAACAGTATTTGTCAACTTCTTTGCAAATAGTGTACTAGGGTAAGTACACTATTCGTGTTAGTACTCTAAATGCAATATTTAGTGTAGTGTTAGTTGTTGTCTGTAAAATACAGCTTGTCTGTCGGACCCCAAAGCCATCACGAAACCCATTACCAACAACCCACGATTTTCTCGATCGAAGCGGAGGGAGCGAGTTGGTTTTGGGGTTCGTGGCGGTTTTGGGGGTGAGGAGGAGGAGGAGGAGGCGAGAAGGTTCGAGAGGGAGCACAAACGCTGCGCACCGCTCACGAACCGGCGCTGCTATCCGTGTTGGTTACGCTTCCTGGATCCTCGAACGCCATCGCCTGCCTCCTCACTCGCGTAAAGCTCCGCGTCTCACCCCCGGCTCGATTGCGCTTCTATCGCTCGTCATCTCGTGCGATTTGGTGCCCAATTGCCTCCGTAAGCAGTTGTGTTGTGCTTCTTGGGGAGATCCGTGGCGCCTGTGTTGCGATTCGTCTTCACTTGACGATTGGGAGTTCGGAGTTCGTGGCTTTGGGTTTTGGTTATGATCCTGGGAAGGTTTTGATGGGATCTGAGTGTGTAGGGTTGGCTTGGGGTTTTTCATTACTGGATTGATCCGTTTCGAGGGTTTGGAGAGGAGGAATTGATTGGCAAGTTTGGAGCTCATGGAATGATTATTTATTCCAGCTTTTTATCTTTGTGGTGATGACGACGCAAACCATCTTTCCAGCCTTGAGAATTGGTGTGAGTGTGATTTGACGCTCTTGACGCAGTTGAATTGACTCGGTTTGGTTGCAGGGCGCGGTTTTTAGTTCTCTATTATCGCCATGGCAGAGCAGCGTGTGAAGTTGAGGAGCTCAGATGATGAGATGTTTGAGGTGGATGAGGCGGTGGCATTTGAGTCGCAGGCCGTGAAGAATATGATCGAGGACACAGGGAAGGATGCTGTCATTCCCCTGCCCAATGTGTCCAGCAAGATACTTGCCAAAGTGATCGAATACTGCAAATACCATGTCGATAATCAGAAGTCCTCTGAAGATAAGCCGGCTGCGCCAGAGGATGACATCAAGGCTTGGGACGCTGACTTTGTCAAGGTTGATCAAGCAACGCTGTTCGACCTCATCCTGGTAACAATCCTTCTTCTTTCTCCATCTTCATATCTGAAATTTACCTCTCTCATAACAAACTTGAACATCGTAGGTTGCAATAAGAAAATTAATCTTCAAACAAATGGATGCAAGAAAACAATGTCCAGTGACAAGTAATTAAGCATGCAAGATTACATACATAGTCCAATATGTGGATGATTGAGCATTTAGAGGCTCATTCTGATGTGGTTTAAGATTACATACATAGTCTTTGTATGTGGATGATTGAGCATTTAGAGGCTCATTCTGATGTCGTTCAAGGTTTCATACATAGTCCAATATGTGTGGATGATTGAGGCTCATTCTGATGTGGTTTAGGATTACATACATAGTCGTTGTATGTGGATGATTGAGCATTTAGAGGCTCATTCTGATGTGGTTTAAGATTACATACATAGTCTTTGTATGTGGATGATTGAGCATTTAGAGGCTCATTCTGATGTGGTTTTAAGTGATGAATGCTCATGTCATGCGTTGCTTCATGTGAACAGGCAGCAAACTACTTGAACATCAAGAATTTACTGGATTTGACGTGCCAGACGGTGGCGGATATGATTAAGGGGAAGACACCAGAAGAGATCAGGAAAACATTCAACATCAAGAACGACTTTACGCCGGAGGAAGAGGAGGAAGTTCGAAGGGAGAATCAGTGGGCATTTGAGTAGATCAATATGCCCAAGTAGCTGTTTGTGTGCAAAGCATACATACAAGGCAGAACCTCAACGCAAGCATAGTTATTACCAGGTGGGTTCGTCCTTGTGCATATTTAGGTCAAGCTTGGAAAGTGTGTCGAGAAGAAACTAATTCGCCTCCTTAATTCACTATGGACCTACTATTTTTCTTTGGTGGAAGTGGAAGTGTGTTGCATCATTCTCACATGAACCCATCATTTTCAAGGATGTTGGTTGCAATTAAGTTTTCTCATTCATTGGTACACGTGTAGTTCTTTCCGTTCTTGTGACTTGCTTCATTTTCATTAGCTTCTTCTAGTTTGGTTTCAATGGGTCTTAGTTTATTAAAGAATCCTCCTTAAATGGAAGGTTGTCTCTATCACTACTTCTAGAATGTTATGAGAGAGTTTTCCAAGCCCTAGTGGATTGGGGATTTTCTTAACCCCTAAAGGACGGTGACAATTTCACACCAAAAACACTTCAAAATTATTGATTGATTCAAATGCAAAGAAAGGAAAGAAACCTTATATTTTTAGTTTTGACCATAGGATCTTAACCTTGTAAGGCTGGACCGGACCTGCTCCAAATAAACCCAAGATCGACCGTGTTTGGTCGCTCCCGGCCTTAAAGGGTTAATGAAGACTTATTAAGTAACTTTCTCACAAAATTTCAAAGACTTGGACGGCACAGATTGAAGTATTATAGTGTTTGAAGTCAAAGAATATGGTTCATTTTCTTCCTTTCATTGAGTGGATGAGCAGATTTTGACTTCACTTGGTATCAAATTTTTGCACTATGCAAGGTCTAAATCTTTTACTGTGGTGTTGAGCATGGTGTTGGTTCCTTATATACCAATTTTTAGAGGTAAAGAAGGGGTGTAGCATATTCAAAACAATTGTGTAAGGAGTGGAGGTTCAAAAATTGTCAATTCACGTTTTATTTTTTTGTTAACTTAATATGTTTTTGAATGATAATCTAAATGGTCAATAAGAAGGTTTTCACCACATTGTTGTTGAAAAAATAAAAAGTGAAAAATATGAAGATCTCTAGGTTTTATGTAGAAAAGATGAAGTTTTTTTCCTCGCTTGCTTGAAATGTGTAAAAATGTTTGACTTGAGTTTAAATGTTTTTTATATTAAAGAAAAGAATTTTTTTTTGACATCTTCAAAGAAAGTAATTTTCATTACATGACTGGAAAATATCAATGTCAATAGAGACTTCTAGCATAATTTTGGAGCTGCCCGGAGTCCCCATTTCTAACTTAGAGTGGTATTAACTTTCAAACCATGAATCCAAAAATAATGATAAAAATATCTCCATGGAGATCTTATCAAGGATTATCTAGAGTAAAAATTTCAAAAAAACATATTTTTTATTAAATTTTAGGACCATGCCCAAAATCAAAATTGTCCCTCCATTCAAAATTTATAAGGGATACTTGGTCCTTTAGGGGTTAAGATAACTAGTAATTATTTTATATATTTTTTGGTTGTACATCAAAGGAGATCATCTTTGGAGGATATTTGTATTGTGCAATGATGGATTTCATACTTTCAAATTGAATTGCTAACTTGCATGTTTGTCATGAAGGCTTGATAGTTTAACCTCCAAAAAAGGATTGTCTATGGAAAGGTTTTGGATAAGTTCTTGTGATGTTTATTTTTTAAATTGTGTATATTGAATGGAGTAAAAGGTGTAGGATTATATTCCTTTGAGAAAAGTTAAAATTTAGTTTCATGAATTTTCATAGCATTTTAGCAATAGGTTCCCACCAATTTCATGGAAATCATGTATCAAGTTCACTATATAGACTACCAATTTAACTTGAACTTTCAACCATTTTCAGTACATAACGTGAATAATTTCGTAATCTCGTACCCACATTCATAACTTTTCAAAATAAATTTCATTAAATCTATCATTTTATTTCACAAAAATGGTAACTAATAAGAGCCTCCTTTAAATCACCTCCCACAACTAGTTCTACCAAAATTTTGATTGACCTCTCTTATCCAACCTTGGACCATGACTACAATAATTTTTTGTACATTATCATCCGTGTGACTTAACAATGTTCAATGATTTGGAGATCATTCTCTTGAGCATGGCTTTTTATGTGTCCAAATATCCATTCTGTTGTGTTCAACCTCTTTAAAAGCTTATTATATTTCACAAGCTCTAAGAACTAAAAAGGGTCCATGAGGATGAGCCTTTGTCTATGAAGGCTAGGAATGGCCTTTATCCTCTAGTGCCTTACAAGCCCAAATGCGGTCTTTAGATGTGTTAAATCTCAAGTTGCATGAAATCCGTAAAGAATTAGTTTTGAAAATTTGCATGAAATCTGTAACGATTTAGGTTGTGAAATTTGAAGTATTGATTTGCACACATAACTTGTACGCTCTTCAAAACCATATCACACTTCGGAGTAATAGAACTCATGGAAAAGCTAGGAATACAAAATACATCAAATACACTAAAATATAATGAATACCATGGCACATACTATGTTGCATTTCATTCACATGAAAAATGATTTTGGTCTAAAATATTGGTTGAAATTTGTATTTTTAAGAGACTCTCTCATTGCATATGAATCTTCCGTTTTAATCCTTATAAGTTTGGAAAGTAATAAGAATTAAAAACGGAAGATTCATATGCAATGGGAATTCTTACTTTTGTCTACTTAACCCCTAAGGTACCAAGGCAGTTTTACACCAAAAACACTTCAAAATTAATGGATTCTAGTGCAATGAATAAAGAAGGTAACAAAAACTTTTATTTTTAGTTCTGACCGTAAGATCTCAATAAAGGCTTATTAAGTAATACATGAACAAAATTTCATAATCTTTGACCGCACGGATTGAAAGATTATAGTGTTTGAAGTCAAGCAAATGGTTCATTTTCTTCCCTGTGTTTAGTGGATCAGCAGGCTTTGACTTCACGTGGTGTCAAAAAATTTCACTACACAAGGTCTAAATCTATTACCATCTTGTTAAGCATGATGTTAGCTCCTTGTACACTAATTTTTAGAGGTAGAGACGGGGTGTAGCATATTCAAAACAAGTGTGCAAGGAGTGGAGGCTCGAAATTTGTTAATTCACACTTTAATTTTTTGTGAACTTAATATGTTTTTGATTGATAATCCGAATGGTTAATAAGAAGGTTTACATTACATATTGTTGTGGCAAAAATAAATAGTGAAAAATATGAAGATCTCTAGGTTTTATGTGGAAAAGAAGAAGTTTTTTTGGTACCTTGCCTGACAATGAGTGACAATGTGTGAAAATGTTTGACTTGGGTTGGTACGCTATTTTTCACTAAAGACAAGAATTTTTTTTGACAATATGAAGGGAAATAATATTACTTGCAAGTATTGAAAATCTCACTTTCAATAGAGTGTCCTATCAAAAGTTTTTGGAGGTGCCCGAGGTGCCCGCCCTCCCCATTTGAAATTAGAAACCCTATAACTTTTTCATCAAATGTCCAATTTAGGAAAAAATTTGTTTTGCCACTCAGGTCTTGGTAATGCCCTTCTATGGTAAGAATTTCAAAGATGAATGTTTGAAATTGACAGCGTAGGAACCTGACCGAACTTTCAAAAAGCCCGTTTTGGACACTTGGTCCTTTAGGGGTTAATTCCAATTTTATAAGAATTAAGTAGACAAAAGTAAGAATTAATTATGAATCTTCCGTTTTAATTCTTATAAGTTTTAATTAAGTAGACAAAAGTAAGAAATCATAAATAATCATGTATAATTGTTTACTTCACTATGTATGTCAATGCAAAGCTATTAACCTAGTGCATTTAAACCTAAACTATCTAAACTTCTTTCATTTAAAGTACAATTTTCCTTGCAAGAATATTTTAATGGATATAGTAGTATACCCTCTAGAATCCACAATTTTCACTTCCAATGTACGGTAACCTTAAACACTATAATCTATACCATCAATCGTTGAATGCTATGCAAATTTTCTCCAAGGTTTAGGTCATAAGTTGAGTTCAGTTTTTTAGGATTAAATACTAAATTAGGCAATATATCTCCATCGAAGTTAGTTCAAAGAAAAAAAGATAAGCACAAATCTTTGTTTTGCAGAAACATGCTCGAGACACTTTAAAAGGGGTAATTCAATCAATTCTAAGAACTTCTTTGTGTTGTATCCACTAAGTGTGACATTGCATGCAAAGACTCCTTCACGACCATCTACAACCACCAGACAAATTTTGACTCCTTTGAGTTGAACAAATTCATTGGCATCTTATGGACCTCGACCAACCTTTCCAAAATAACATTGTGTCAAATATAAATTGAAACCAGCCTCATCCACGTTTATAACATCAATCATATTGCCACCAAGCTCTAAAACTTGACACTACTCATACGCTCTCTAAAAATCAAATTTGACTTGAAGTGGCTTCAAAACACAACTGATAGATACAAGGCATAGAAATTGAAAAACTTCATTCTATGATGATGTTTGGATGATTCGACATTAAGCCTCTCTACAACTATTGTATGTGTTCATTTTGTAAAATTGGATAGCAAAAGTAGATTTCAATAATTCATGAGTTTACGATTAGAAGTAGGTCTTATATATTTATGATACATATTTTAGAATAAATTAAGAATAGACAATTTTAGTATAATTTGTCTAGATTGGAATTATTGATATTATTATTGGGCACATGGACATTTATTCCAAAAGAAAAGAAAAGAACATCATAGACCAAGCCCAAAACAATTGTTTGATTGAAAAGGTATGATGGATTTCAAAAGGCATCCCTGTTGAAGTAAATTTAAAATCTTCAATTTCAATTACAGTATAACAATTTGTAATTTTGACTATTGATGTATTACAATAATAACTAACCTCATTGTCATTTTTTACTTCACATATTCTTATGGCAAATTTTAGTACAATATTCTTATGCCATCTTTAGTACAACATTCACATTTACAACATTTTGATACAATTTTTACTACTATATATATAATTAATACAACGTATATAAATATAATGTTTCAACACAATCTTTAGTACAATATTTAAAAATACAACATTTTGGTAGAATCTTTGATACAACATTGATAGCATATACAATTCAAAACTATCAATTTTACTCTCAATATCTACATCCTAACTTTTGTTGTGAATTCATGATACCTTACTTCACATATGATACTATGAATCTCCTACAACCAAATGAGTCCTACAGTAATTAATCTATAGCTCAAGTTCCACAAGAGAAAGCCCTAACATACCATTGCAATATGATATTTCCCTCTCTTTGAAACAGAAATTGTTGACAAAGGACAACCTAGAACAAATGACATGAACTTTTAGAGTACATCCTTGAAATAATCAAAAGCAAACTTCCTTCGGAAATCACAACACTCGCCTTTTTGCTTCAAGTGGATGAGGACTTTATCATGCCTCCCTTGTAATACACATCGCTACATATGAAGAAGTAACCCTCTTCATAACGGATGTCCGCATTCTGTAGGTCCACAGCCGGCAACACAGGTAAAGGGAAGCCCTTGTCCAACCTCCTATTCAAGATTGGAATGATCACTCTTGAAATGACTGTTCGCAAAGTTGGCTGCAAATAGCAATTCCAATAGTTCACATTAGCAGGGCAAACCAAAATCGTTGCAGTAACACATCTTAACATTTGAAGCAGAAGATTTTATGCAAACCACAAGACAGAATTCTCATGGTGAGTGAGCCTAAACCTGACTCACCTGAAGGAGGTTGACCCGAAAGTTGCCAATGTCGCTCCATTTCAGTGCAAGGTTTAGGTCATTAAGCGTAACTTCAGCCGTGATGTTATTGCTCACAACGTTGACAACTGCATCCATCGATAATGCCTAACCAAGCACACTCCAATTTGTCAAGCGGGTGTTCGTGAAAATGTGAACTTTATGTGGTATGTGGTCAAACTTACCAAAGATACGCAAGCCACAGGCAAAGATTGACCACCCGTTTTCACCAACAAGTTCAATTCTGCCGCTGCATTGACTGTGACGCCGTCAGTCTGAAGTTGCACCGTCGGTGGCCCTGAACATGCGAAGGCCAATGCCATGTCCATGTTGGGGTACTTTTTGTACAGTTGAGGTATGAGCCACCGCCAGAAGTGAGTGTTTAGCCATGATTCTTGAGGAAGCTCGTCTACTAGCCACTGAAGAAATCCAGCCTGCAAGAACAACCCCATCCGTCAGTCAAAGGTGAAATTGCGATCCTAAAGTACAGTTTGACAAACATCCTACTTGTTTAATGGACCTATTAATGCCCAAACACTAAGAGCTCTTTGAGCATCCACGCTACTAGATCAATATAAGTAACAAGCAAGTGTAGAAGAAACGCTTGTCAAGGTATCCATTAACAACTTCCATATGCTTTTGAATCATGAGACGAAGTGGCCATTAACATTTAGAAGGTGATGGGTTTGGGGACTCTGTACCTCATAATAAACATTAGCAGCTGAATTGATGACATAGTCACAGAGAGCAATAGTGACCATCTTTGAGGAGTCACTACAAAAGAGTCCTGGTTGTAAACCATGGTCAGGAAATGTGAAGTTTGAAGAGTTTCCAAGAGGAGTAAATTCTCCCCTAACACCCACACTAAGGAACGTGGGGCTTACTAACGGATCTTGCACGATGGTCACATCGATAGCAGAAACATCGTCTATAGGTAAGAACCGAGGAAGTGCTTCAAGGTATTTATCCAGTTGCTCTGCACTGATGCGAATTTGATTTGATATTGCAGCTTCAATCACAGCACGAATCTCCTCATCAAATACATTCACAAACCTGTTCAACAAAGAGTTAGGAGGTAGAACCATTGTCTCCAATACTATTCCCAACATTATAATCTACATTTATACTCTCTACAATTCATCTAGAGTCACACACTCTAGACCACTTAAGAACATACCAAACATAGATGGTGTCAGTTTTCAGCTTACATTAAGTGACCTAAATTTAGGTTGTGTACAAAATATTCAACTAAGTTTTACCTACAACATAATAGTGGAAATAGTTGTACTTACCTATCCTAAAATCATATCTGGAGACTTCGCATTAGACACTTGAAGGGAAGAATAAGCCACTTAATCCAACCAAATCTTGACTTCCTAATCACAAAGTCCTAAACATGCCTAGCAGATGCATGAACCTGTCAAGTAGGGAACTGATTACAGCTCCCACATAAAAAGAATGGAAAATCAAAGGGAGGATAATGCAAGAGCAGCGAGCTACAGGATCACTTACAACTGATAGAACCATGATGCACCTCCTTGCAACTCAATATCCAGGTCATCGATGTAGGTTCCACACTCAACAACCGTCAACCGTAACGTTCCATTATGTGCGACAAGGGTAAACGTCACGCCTGCTTGCATGCCATTCGCCTGCACGTGAACACAGAGTTGAGCAATCCATATCTGAAAATAAATCAAGGTATTACACGACTGCTCTTATCTGTTATCGTAGCATGCATCCCCTCATCCTCGTGGCAAACGTTGAAAACCCTAAACCCTGATCCTCATAATCTCAAGTCAAAAATACGATACAGGCAAAATGGACTCAATTTCTAGAATTCATGAATCACAGCAGCTCAAAATAAGATAAAACACGAGGGCAATGCGATCTTCAGTTTTACATTGATGTCCGCCCATCCGCCATCGTTGACAGGGAACGGAACGAAAGTGGCCGTGTACTCGTAGAACCAATGGAGGCGAATCCGAGCATGAATGTCGCCTGCGAAGACCGTAATGCCCGTCTTGCCAAGATCGACATCTGAGTATGAGACGTTCGCCCCGGAGAGCTCGATGTGGGAGATTCGCATGTCGACGCGGCCGATGGGAGAGGTAACGTGCGCCTTGACGTCTGGTATCAAGAGAGGGGTAATTTCTGCCAGGATTTCGTTGACTAGCACTTCCTTGGCGTACTGCAATCCAGATTCCGAGATAGTAACCATGATTCCAGCAACCCCCGTTACGTTCTCACGCACCCACGCACTGGATCTCCCTCCCTCATCTCCAACGACCTTGAATTTCGGATGCCCATCAAACATGGCAAACCCGTCCGGAAGTAGCAAGAGGACCACGAATAGAGAGAGGGAAAACAGTCCGCCCACACCACGCTCCATGACTTCGTACTAAACGTTTACGCAAGCTCTCAGTTCCATCGATTGCGTGGCTAAACCCCCAAAACCCCAACCGCCCACAACAACAGAGCACCTCCTCGTCTCAATTCGCAGCCCCTCTTCTTTGGAAGCGCAACCAATAACCCGGTGCTCACCAACCCAATTGGAAAAACGACCCTCCCCACAAATTCAACGAATTCAATAACGTCCCCTGCACGAAACTACGGCGTCCAATAATCAGCCTCACTAACCACCAAACGCCACAAACTACAAACACCAGCGACACAAATTCAAGCAGCTACTGTCCTTAAAAGAAGATAACTTACGAGATTGCCGCCCACCCACCACGACGGCGCTCCAAGATGAAAGCGACCAATTCACACTCCGCTAGGTTGCAAAGCTCACTGTGAGCATCCAAACAACCGCATCTCCTACCCTAGAGTATGAAAAAGAGAAGCCTGGGCAACGCGAGGAGAAAGTAGTCATGGCGAGAGAGTGCACTGCAAAACCATTCTCACATCCTCGACTAATTTGTAAATAGAACATTCCTCTGTTGGAACACTCCAACTCCCAGCCATGCGGTTACCGTGTCCGGATTATCCAAAGCTACAACCGAATATTATTCTATTCCAGCATTTCACCTTCCACGCTACGCCATCCTGATGTCGTGTTGTGATGTTCTCCTGCTCACCTAGCCATGATCGACAGAAAAATGTGATAGAATAGAGTTTATTGTAAAGAATTTGTTCTATGATTACATCGGTCCCCTAGTATCATAACTCGACTTTTGGTTTCGAAAAGCGCACAAAAAATCATTTGACTACTGGAACTGTCGCACATGAAATTCTACTATCACTGCTATGAATTCAGCTCCCCTACGCTATGTCTGTAATCCTTTTAGAGGGACTCGCTTCCTAAAGTCACCTCTGGTTTAAAGAATGTGTGCAAACTTTCTTTGCACAAGATCAGTGGTTTCGGGATCCTCTGAACCGCAATATGGTGCTACTTGACTTGAAACCTTGCCGCCGCCTTCTTGGTGCAGATAGATTAGTATGGCTATGGGATCGATCGCAGCCGGCGAAGACGAGGAACCGCGCAGCTCCTGAACTCGCGTGTTGTTTCGTTCGCTCGTCTACAGAAAGCTGAATCCCCAAGAAACTAGTTCTCATGGTCAATGGCGCGCCACTGGCAACCAGAGGGCCAGCAGATAATCTGAAATGAATGAAGAGAATTGAGCACAACCCAAACTTATTTCACTCTTCTCTAAACTTGGATGGCGTGATCAATGCTTATCACGCTGCAAATCTAGTCCGAACCCTGAACCAGCCTGATTTGCACTTCCATCCACTAAACAACGTAAACATTCCTGAAGAGACTTGGGCACTCGCTTTGGTTCAGTTTTCCAACAGCGCACATTAGGATTTCAATCTTGAGATGTTGATCCTCCTGGCTCGTCAATGCTGATTCGTCAAACTCAAATAAACCCCCGCTCGCCGGAGGTCGACGTCGCTGACGCCGCTCGAAGCGAGCAAGTAGTTAGCTCTTTTCATGTCCCCGTCGGACGCAATGGCGCCGTAGCCAACCAAGCTGCTGCTCGTCGGGGAGCTTCGTAGCGCGTGGGAGTAGTCTGGCTCAAGCGCGGCTTGCATGTGCATCTGGTGGTGGCTCACGGGGCTCTCGTCGTAGGAAGCGTCCATGCCGTAGTAGCTTCCTCCTCGTCGCAGCTGCTCTGATTGCTCGATCTTCATGTGGCTCATCATGGAGCCCTCCTCTGTTCCATATCTGTATTCCAAGGGCAAGATATTCAGTTTCTGATCGAATTTCGTGTCGAAGCCTATCTGATGACGCAAGAACTGCGATTCGTCGTCATCGAGCGAGGGCAAGGCCGGGTGGTGACTGAACGCGTTGAGGTGTTGGCCCGCAGCGGCGAGGGTGTGTTGCTGCTCTATCAAGTACAGCTGCTCGCGAGCAAGGCTCAGTTCTTCTTTTAGTTTGGCCACTTGGTTTTGGAGCACTGTGATGACGCCCAAGCAGCCGTGCACGGGGTCCTTCTCCCGCGTGTCGGCCTCGTAGGCGATGGACTTCACGGTGTCCTCGCGCTTCGACGGGTCAACGTGCTTGAGGATGCGCAGGATGTTAGAGACGCCGAACAGCTTGTGAACGTTGGCGAAGCGCTTGGGCTGGTCTGGGGGAAAGTAGGGCGAGAGCGGGCAGTCGGGGGAGCATTTGCGGCGTTGGTACTTGCACGCCGCGCACGCTGTATTGGTGTTGCCACTCGATCCTGTCATGGTTTCCAAAAACTTCCGTCCGCAACCTTCTCACTCGAGTACGCTTAAAATTCCTGCAAATATTGCACGAAATGGCACCATGAGAGAAAAAATCGATATCAAGAGCCCGTCCTCGCAAACTGTAGCAAGCAAGTGCTAATACGAACATCATATCAATTGCAGTTTACTAAAAGAGCAAGACGCAAATGACGGGCAATGAGAGGCCACGACGGAGCACAGAAGAATGGAGAGAGCCTGAAGAAAGTCACTTAGACTATTTTCAATTGCCTTTCAGTACAAGATCTTGTGAATCTCGGCGGGTCTAATCGAGGTAAGGACAAGGGGGAAAACGAGCGGAATGGATTCTCCGGATCTCATATTAAATAGAACTCTTTCTTGTTTCGTTAAACAAAACGAAAAATTTCTGCAAGATGCACGAGAGCAGGTCCTCGGCGCATTTGAATGAGAGCTAGTGCGCTGTTGAGCAAATCGCAACTACGAGGGACCGAGTAAAGCATTCTAAATCTCACTCTAGTTTTGCAGCGACTGGTTGCAACCTCTGAACGATTTCTACACCTACGCAGACTAACCTTCACTCCAAACGAAGACTAGATTCACACTCTCGCAACTCTCCACGACAACACGAAGTAACAATGACGAAAAATGCACTTACAATTCAACACCAGATTTCCAACACTGCTATAGCTCGCGAATCAACCCCGCCAAGTCCTCCGCTCTGAAGATCATCAACAACGTCACCTCCACGAACCTGCCAGCGCCTCCCTCCATGTAGCCGGCCTCATATCCAGATCCACCAATCCGTCCTTCCAATGATCTCCTCACTACCAATCTCCTACGAAAGACTGCTCCCCGACTAACCGGCTGCGAATCAAGACGGAATGCCCTCTGAAAATCTTTCTCGAATTCCAAATTGGAAAAAGCGAAAAAGAAAGACGGAGCTTGTGATGATATCCCGCGACTGTAGGAATGTCGGAGGACAGAAGCTCCGCAGACAGCGAGCGAGCGAGCGAGGGACAGAAGCGGGTCCGCAGCGCTCGCAGCGCAGGTCGGTGCGGTGCGTTTAGGAAATCAGAAGAGAGCGGCGAGCGGGATCTTGTGGAAGTGAGGTCGATGCGAAGCGGGCGCCCTCGCTTTCATGCCCCATGCACGCGACGAACGAAGGGTGTGGACGGACGGAGCACTTCAGTTCGTCGGGTAGTGCCCCCTTTTCGTCCCCCCAAGTCAAATAGATGGATGAATGTGAGAGTGGATGGATTGATGAATATTCGTTTTCCGTTCGTTCCGCCTGTTTTTACTGAGAGGTCGGATGTCGCTTTTACTGTCGTTGGGATGGGGTAAGTTTCTTGGATCAAGTGGGTAGAAGGTTAATCCTTAACCCTTACACGTCAAGAGGGCCAGGGAGAATTGACCCCCTTCCTCGTCCTTATCCGAGGGTGCCACAAGGTGGTACGGCCAAACTTGGCCCCTATTTTCTTTTTGGATGGGGCCCAATTTATAGCAAGAAAGGTTCTACCAAGGTAAACAATAGCCGTAGGCCCCAAATTTGTCAAAAAAATCCAAAAAAAGCCTCTGGACCCCCCAAAATAAGAGGGCCAGAAAAATGACCCTAGACAATTAAGACAGGGCCCGCCTCGAGTAAGGATGAGCGAGGGGGTCAATTCTCCTTGGCCCATCAAGAGGTGCTGCTAGTGGCCACAATATTCTACATGTATAATACCGTATTTAAACATGATAAGGTTTAGATATTGAAATGACCTCCGAATGAAATATGTTAGTTGAAAAGTCGTCAATCCAAAGGTATAATTCTTGCTCAATTTCAATACATTTTATGTATTCTATAGAATAAAATATGTGACCGTATATATGGTTCCCTTGAACTAAAGTGTTCAACTTTAGTTGGGAACCATATATAATTTTAAATTTATTAAGAATGGTCTAATGAAATCTTTGAAACCTAAAGAAGGTATATCTTATTGAAATTTTGTATGATTTAATAAATGAGTTGAATAACGCATAGAATCTCTTTGAGTGCATGTAGGTTACACTACGATGGGCAGTGCCTAACTAGCAAAATTTTAGGTTATTTAATGAAAATTCATTTCAATTTTATTTTTTCATTTCTAAGATTTGACAACAATGGATTTGTGGAAAGACAATTTTTCATTATTTGAAGAAAAAATCCAAAATTATTTCATGAAGAAATTTAGACTTTCCAAAATATTTGATAAATTCAGCATTAAAGTGTGCATGATTTAAATTTATTTTAAGTAACGAATTTGTAAAATGTAGAATATGTCAAATTGACTTGTTTAACAGATATCAAATGTATGACAATGTAAGAAATGAAATGTAAACTTTCAAATAATTGAAAAGGTTATTAGTTTTGGAAAACACCCAAATCAAAGTTTTATGTGATATGGCTCATTAATAAACATACACGAAAAAAATTAAAGATATTTCAAAATTGTCTAATACAATTATATAGAGCATTGATGAAATCATCTATGTAATATTTTTTTGGACCTTGAAAAAAGAATTCAAAATTCTCTAGATGGAATATATTGTACCTTGAGTAAATTATTGAATGTTGTAGGAAACCAATTTTTTATTGCTTCATTTTCTCAAAATTGTATTGTTTTCCTATGCTGATAATACATATTTATACTATTACTTTTAGTATTGTACTTTCAAATTTGATGTCTGCTTATTACATGAAAGCCCTTGCTAAATCATTTAAGTAACATTAGATTTACGCTCATCGCATACTTATTTATCAAAACAGTATATCTTTTGATTTTGTTAAACTACTTGTTATGGACATTGCCACTTCATAATCTTTAACCCCTGAAACCCTGTGACAATTTCGCACCAAAAACACCTCAAAACCTCATATTTATCCTTTTGACCGTAAGATCTCCATTAAGACTTACTAAGTAACATACTCACAAAATTTCATACACTTTGACTACATGGATTGAAAGATTACACTGTTTGAAGTCAAGAAAATGGTTTATTTTCTTCCCTGCGTTGAGTTAATCAGCAAACTTTGACTTCACTTGGTATAAATTTTTTGCACTACACAAGGTCTGAACCCTTTACCATTGTGTTAAGCATGATGTTAGTTCCATATACAACAATTTTTAGCGGTAGAGAAGGGGTGTAGCATATTCAAAACAAGTGTGCAAGGAGTAGAGGTTTAAAAATTGTCAATTCACTATTTATTTTGTTGAGAAGTTAATATGTTTTAGAATGATAATCTAAACGGTCCATAAGAAGGTTTACATCACGTATTTTTGTAGAAAAAATAGAAGCGAAAAATATGAAGATCTCTAGGTTTAATGTAAAAGAATAATTTTTTTTCCCAAGTAGCCCAAAATGTGTTAAAATGTGTTAAAATGTTTTTATCAAGCAAAACAAAACAAAAATTGACATCTTCAAAGAACGTAATATTCTCTACATGTATGGAAAATCTCAATGTCAATAGAGACTTCTAGCAAAACTTTGGAGTTGCTAAGAGTCCCCATTTCTAACTTTGAGTGGTACTAACTTTCAAACCATGAATCCAAAAATGATAATAAAAAAATATCCATGGAATTCTTATGAGGGAAAATATAGTATAAGAGTTTCAAAAAAGAAGATTTTTTCCAAATTTTGGGAACCTGCCCAAAATCCAAAACATACGCCCCGCGTAATACGTAGGCTCCTAGGGGTTAATCAATAACTAAATATATATAAGGAAATGATTGTATAAATTTCATTAACTTATTTTCTACTTTGAAGCAGGATACTAGTACTATATGCATACAAAAACTTAATAAATACAACTTGTAATAATAATCATCATGAAAACTAAAAGTTGACTATAAAAATATTCATAAGTAATTTGTATAAAAAGATCATGGATTGCTCAAGGAGATGACAGTTTTCATTGATGGTTAACTTTAATACTTTTAAAACAAGGCCCTTATTGCATCTTTGGATTAGAGCAGCCATGTTTTCAATATCTCGTCAAACTCAATGTAAATGTTTATTTAGAAATATTATTTTATGGTCCTTCTCCCTTTGTTTCTTTGTTATATGATGTACATACTCTACTCACCTAGTTGCCGTCTTTTTTTTTTATAGAAAAGAATGCAATTACACTACAAAAAATAAACATTAAAATTGACACACTACACGATAAAACTTATGCATCACATCTTGGTCTTTTTTAGGGCATAGTTGCATCTTTTTTAGGGCATAGTTGCATAGGTCACCACATCAACTATGGCACTTAGTGTTGGCATCACAAAATACCAATTTAACAGTAACATGTCAATAAAGACCATACGCTAAATGTAAATCCAGCACTATTTTCCAATTTCAATCAATTTATAAAGTGAAAGGTTTCCCCAACCTCTTAACTAGGAGCTAAGGGGAATGTCCCCTCATTACCCTTCAAAGGAATGGAAGGAGATGGATAGGATCATCTCTCTCCTTATTCCCCTACTTGTTCTCATGACCTCGTTCAATTCTAAAACCTAAATGCCACTAATAAATCTAAAACTTGGTTGTTGGAGAACGGAAGAGAGGGATGACCTCCACCAGCCTCCTATCTCATCGGGTGCCAATGATGGGGGTCATTCTCCATGGCCCTAGCTTGACTTGAAATTTTACACCTATGTACCTCAACTTGTTTATACTCTACACAAAAGCCACTTTCATACACGATAAATTCACAATGGAGAATGTCCAAAAAAATTACAAAATTCAAGAGATTTGTCTAGGTGATACCTCTGTAATACTTAGATGATACCTTCGTAACACCTAGGTAATACCTTCGTAATAACTTCGCAATACTTAGGCAATACCCTCTATAATACCTAGGTGATACCTCTGTAACACATATGTCATACTCATTATGTCGAAACCATTGTGATATGGAAAAAGTCAATACTTTGACAAGTAGGTGCCGAAAGTGACTACTTTGAACGGTATTTAGAGTGTGGTAAGTAGCAATAAATGTTAAGCCATTTCTAATACCATAGTAAATACCATAGTTAGCATAGTGTTGTCTCACATTGCAAAAATCTATTTTTCTTTCATCAATGGAAAAAGCAGCATGATGACTCTCACATGTTTGGTGGTTGGGGTTGTACCCCTACCATGACAGTGTGTTCCTTTTTTCCATAAAGGCTGAAGCATCATGGACTCATGGTTGCAAGGCTACAAAGCTTGCTTCTTTTTTTTTTTTTCTTTTTTTTTTTCTTTTTTTTTTTTTGACACAAATGAAAGAATTCATTGCAGAAAGGTCAGTGGCACAAACAAGGGCACCCCACCAGGACCGGCGAGGGCCAGCATACAAAGCTTGCTTTCGAGTCTTGATGTTTATCCTGGTACCGCACATGATTTAAAGGTCTATGTTAAGATGCCGCAGTGGATTATGCATAAGTGGACATATGCTATGGTGCGATTGGTGCTTTGTAAGTACAGATTACATGCAGTTTGGCTTGAGTTATGCTATGGTGGGATTGGTGCCTTATAAGGATGGAATACATGCAGTTGGCTTGAGCACTGATGCTACACTTGAAATTAATGTTTTGACCCAAATAAAGCAAAAAGCATCAAATAAACAAACAGACTCATTTTTACCCCTGGCACAAATCAAATTTAGGGGTAAGGGGGGCTTAATAAGTTGGATAATTGAGTGTTTGTCCAGACTGGCTGATGGGCACTTGGAGTGGAGGTGTCTGATTATAAAATCTCAAGTCTTTCCATGTGCCCAGATCAACATATCCTAAAATTCAAAATATAGTAGTTTAAATATTCATGTGATTTTTTAATCAAGTATACCTCTCTTCACGTGAATTAACTTTCACTAGCAGCATTAACCATACATGGAATCGTTAGTTTTGTAAGTCGTCATGCAAATTTTGGAGCATTCAAATTTTTTTTCTATGGTTTCTCCAAAATATATATACTAACCAAGATATATATATTATTTCTTCCCTACAAAGATAGGGTCAACGTACTTTGACTCAAAATGACGGCATATTTGTTTTACTACACATTGCATGTATTTTTATAAAACTACCTTTTACCCTTGTGTTAAGTCACTGCACACCAAAAATCACAAGTAATAGAAGGGTTTTGGGAATTTTTTATTAAGGACTTGCAATGACTAGGGGCATAGAATGGGGCTATTCCCTTGACATGACATTTTTTTTTTCTAATTAAGTAAATAATAGTTGAATCCGAGTGACAGATGAAATATTCATGCCTTTTTTTTTTATTAGGGGGAATTTTTTTAATTAATTTTTTTTAATTTTTTTTTTAAGGTAGTACTTCAGGGTTTCTGAGAGTGGATCATTAATTTTTCCACACCTCTCTTAAGCCAAGCCACCTCTCTAAGTGTTCTCCTTCTTATTTTTAAATTAACTCACACCTCTTGCAAGAATACTTTGAAATTGCCCATTCTTATCATGTTAAGGATGATGGCCAAAACTAGTCCTCGCATGATATAGATTATGCTGACCAGATCTATCACATGTGAGGACCACATTTGGCCATCGTCTTTAAAGGGTTAAGGAGGAAGGTAAGTTTTTATTTTCTTCTCCAAGTGTATAATTTTGAAATAGAATACTAAAGTAGCATGCATTCAATTTATATGAAAACTATGTGCTCACATTGAAAGATTACATTATTTGAATTATAAAGCTTGAGATTTCTCCTTCCATATATAAAGATGACTCTTTTAACCCCTGAAGGACCTTGACAGTTTCACACCAAAAACACTTCAAAGATGTTGATTCTAGTGCAATGAGTAAGGAAGGAAAAAGAACCTTGTATTTATAGCTCTGACCATAGGATCTCAGTTAAGACTTATTAAATAACATACTCACAAAATTTAAAATACTTTGACCGCACGGATTGAAATATTGTAGTGTTTGAAGTCAAGAAAATGGTTCATTTTCTTCCCTGCATTAAGTAAATCAGCAGATTTTGACTTCACTTGGTATCACATTTTTGCAATACTAAAGGTCTAAATCTTTTATCATGGTGTTGAGCATGATGTTAGTTCCCCATACACCAATTTTTAGAGGTAGAGAAAGGGTGTAGCATATTCTAAACAACTGTGCAAGGAGTGCAGGTTCAAAAATTGTCAATTCACATTATATTTGTTTGTGAACTTTGGGTGGTACTAACTTTGGGTGGTACTAACTTTCAAACCATGAATCCAAGAAAAAACATTAATAATGTCTCCACGAAGCCCTTACAAGGACAATCTAGTATAAAAATTTCCGAAAAAAAGGATTTTTTTCAAATTTTGGGAACCTGCCCAAAATCAAAATTGTTCCCGCAGGGGACACTTGGTCCTTTGGGGTTACATGTGATTGCCTAAAGTGTTAAATTTTTGAACGTAGAAGGTCTAGATTTATCACCATGATCTTTGCATATTGGTAGTTCCTTGCAAGTTAAAATTTAGAGGTACTGGAAGAGTGTAGCATTTTCAAAACAAACGACGCAAAGGGCGAAAGTTCAAACATTGAAATACACAATCTCGTTTGTTTGAAAAGTTGGTTCCAAGTTGTCAAAATAAAGGTCGATGTCACTTCTTGAAGTAGGAAAAAAACAATAAAGTAAAATGGGGACATTTTGTACATGTGGTGTACAAACTGAGTTTGGCAAACTTGTTTGAAGATTACTTGAAATTTTAATTGAAATTTGGAATACGGATTAGTTTTGCAGGGTTTTTTTAATAAAAAAAAACTTATACAGAAATACAGGAAAGTTATTAGCAGTACTCATTGATTTTACATAAAAATGCATAGAAATGAAGAATTCTATTTTTTTTCCAAAGAAACTCCTTACAATAAAAAAATAAAATGGCATGATGATGTCATCTATTGTTTGGTTTTTAGATCCAAAAAATATCTACTTAAATTTAATTGAAAATATTGTTATGCTAAGGAATTGGCCATATTCTATACCCCTGTTCATTGCAAGATCTTTTGAAAAACCTTCATTAATTTGAAATTTCTTCAACACTTGTGAGTTTTAGCATGCAATGACTCGACATGAGATATAATATAGTTTTAAAATTTTCATGCAATGTGTAGTAAATATGCCATTATTTGAAGTCAAAGTACGATGACAATGTTTGCACAGAGATAAAATTGTTTTCCTTGCATCCTATAATTGCATCTACCTAACAATTTGCATAGTCAGAGTTCATGAAAAAAATTTAGTGTCTTTCTTGTTATAGTAAACTTATATTCTATGGTTGAAAATAGTCAAAAGTCGTTTAAATTAGTCTCATAATATCTCATATTAGTTTATTGGTGATTTTGGTGAAACACGGTCATGGTCCCTTATAGATTAAAATATAATGGTTATATTTTGGAAAATTTTGTATCAAACGTGACAAAGAAAATAAATTGAAATACCTTTAAATGAAGTTTTGTACAATGAAAAGACTTTTGACATTTTCAAAAGACTTAGGGGTAGTTTATACTATGGACCACGAAGATTGACCACGGCCCTCTAATGTTTGTGATTGGCCGAGGAAGTCGTCCGGGTCCGAGTTTGCTTTGCACTACCTTGGAAAAAAAAAGATTGACCACGGAGTTCAAGGTTACCTAAGTATGCTATTTTCTGCTGAGTGAATAATGTTTCTTGCTCCAATGGATTTTCTGTCGAGTTGAGGCAAAGTGGTTGACTCGACAGAAATCAAGGGGACCGTTGGGTTGAATATCAGTGATTGGCTGAAATTTTATTTGTTTATTATTTTTCAAAAAAAAAAGAAGGATTTTTCTACCCTTTTTAGATATACGTTAAAAGAATAAGCCCATACTAGTCCCAGTCCAAATCCACTTTACATAGAGAAGTGACCAAGACACTCAAAAAATGATTCTTGATATTTCATGGTCACAGCTCTAGACCAAGAGCCCTAACCATGAAAATACATGATTTCTCTTGGTCAATCCTTGTGGTCCATAGTGTAAACCACCCCTTAGTACTAGAAATTTATTTGTTTCAAATATAAATGCTAATAGAGGGTGTAGCAAGTGTTTGATGTTAGTGAATGTCAAATATATTTTACTTAAATTGAACTAATAGTTTTTAGAACTCCAATTACAAAATCAATTCTATATAGCTACTAGCATCCTAGTTATCATTAATTAAATGTTAGGAATATGATTTTAAAGTTGATATTATAAATATATGAAAATTTGAAGGATCTTTAAGAAATATTGGACTTTAGGGATTAAAGTCAGATTTTTGGTTAAATCTATTCATGCCAATACAAGTTTCTAAAGTTTCAACTACAAGTGTTGAATAGTACAATCTAATCTCTTTAAATGTTTGAGGTTGGGAGCATAAAAACCATAACACATATAGTATCATAACATAAAGCACTTATAAAATTTGATCTCAATAACTAGTAACATTTGATATCCATCCATTGTGCCAATTTTCATCCAATGATTTCATTTATTATGGGAATTTTCATCCATAGATCATCATAAACCCTAAATTGCATTTCACTCGGCCAATTTTACTGTCCTGCATCCACTCGGAGACAAAAGACTTTGGGTATCATCGACCTTCACCCAAGTAGTTCAGGGTCATCGCGGACCGGGTGAATATTCATATCATTAGTGTAGTCATTCAGGGGTTGAAGATACAGTAGCACAATAGCAAGTTTATTCATCCTCAAACCAACAGTACATATATTTATGTATTTAAAAAATGAAATTGTTTGTTCATAAAAAAGGGAAACTTTCCCAATTTTCATAGACTAGGGAATGTAGAAGATCTTATGAGCAACTCAAGGTGTTCGTGGTTCAAACTCACGATCTCTCAAACCAAACCATAATATTCCGCCCTAAATGATTTTGAACAAATTCTATGATAAAAATTGAACGGCTCTAAGATTTTGAAACTATTGTTTAATCTTCAGGTTTTTGAAATGCCTTGTGTATTTTTTAATGATTTTTCCAAAAAGAAATTCCTGGTTATTTGTAAGCAACAAGGGAAAGCGGTGGTTGTGAAACAAGAGACAGACGTATGTTCATCCACTGACGTATGTTCACACACCGCCAAGTTTTGGGATGGCCCACTCGGATGCTGACTGGACGAGTCGTCATTGGATGTAAAGATGTGAGGAGAATATTCTCACACTGCCCACGCCCCATGTTCTAGTGCCACAATAGATATCCCTATGTTATATTTGGCAATGCATTTTCCTCACCTTTATTAGGGAAAATAAATCTCTTCTTACAGCCAGATAGTTACCCCCCTTTATTTGAATTTTCTTATCCTCCATGTTGTATTTAGGTGTGCGTTTTCTCACCGAGTTAATATTAGAGCCACATATTACCCCGGAGATGAATTTTCATCTTGACATTCTTCTACCATGCTCTCATCATTCCCGACCCAACTACTACGCTAATCATGGCTCCATGCTTTTTTAGTTCATTTTCCCTTCATTTGAGCTGGAAATATCATATCCTACTCCTGGGTGGATCATTCCATAGCCCCCTTTTGCACCCAGGATGGTAATACTCCAAGGTGGGGACAAAACTTGCCCCCTATATGTATTTGTAGGTTGGGAAGGCTCCTCGTCATATTGGGGATCAAGTTGAGAGGTGGACCCTCGAAATTTCAGTCCAAACAATGGCGAGAGGCCAAATTCCTCGGCTAAAAAATACATCGAAATATACAAGTTGAAGGAAGTTTACGGTCTCTCGGAGGAAGTTTGGATTGTCTATTAGCGGCGATCGGAGTTTGGCTCAAGAAGTTGTCGCTTTGGAGCCAAAGCTCTCTAAATGTGTTGCCATTTAGGCACAATGGTGGGCAATGGCCTTTGGACTTTGGTCCCGAGTGTGAAGGCCTAGAGGCCCAACTTTGGCACTTCTTGCAATCTTGTTGGTGGAATTTTGACAGCCTCTCATGTGTGACATTGCTTGACATGTGTGACAATTTGTGACTTGGGATAGTATGCTATTTTTCACAAAAGACATTTTTTTTGGATGATATAATTCGAAATGATATCACGTGCTAGTATTTGAAATCTCACATTTAATAAAATGTCCTAGCAAAGGGTTTTGGGGAAGTTTGATGTGTCCGCTCTTGAGAAGTTTTTCTTTAAGATAGCATAGCTTTTTTCTTCTAAAGATCTATTGAGGAGAAAAATTATATTTCCATGTACCTCTTGTCTTCTTGCATTTTGTACAAAACTTCAAGAATCGTGAATATGTATGCAACTATGGGAACGTGCCGGAGATTTGTAGAGCCCACCTCAAGACTTTATCATTCAGGGGTTTAATGTCTTAGATACCACACTATACGTAAAATCTGGTTGATAAGTACATTACAGTGTACAAATTTTAATGGTAAAGAGTTGTATCTTTGCATAGTGCAATAAATTTCATTTTGTACAACTAACATACAGTGTTGACCTTGTAAAATCATAGTGAAAGAAAAACCATTTCAATCGCTTCAAATGCTATGGAACTTGAACCGAAGGAATAAAAAAAATCTATAAAAATCATGATGTGCTCCTTTGGTAGTATCGAACAAGATCATAAGTCTATCGTAAGTGGAAAATATAGTTATACCAAGTTTTATATCAACACCAAGAAAAACAAATACAAAATATGGTTTTCAGAAATATAGTGGTTGTCCTTTAGAGTTTCAAATGACCAAAGAGGATCAACACTCGCGTATTTTTTCCTCGCCTTACAAATAATTTCACTGCATGAAAAAATGCTTGTATTATTTTTTTCTTCATGTCCTTTTGGCAAAACATCATCTTCCATTTTTTCATGAATTAAAATCAATTTAAAAAGAATGGCACACCACATTTAATTGGTAAAGGCCAAAAGTCTACAGTTGGGCATTGCAAATCCAAGGCACATTCCTAAGATTGCAATTGACAACTAAAATTCTTGAAATTGTGCACAAAGATGCAAGAAGGTAAGAACTACGTGATAATATAATTCTTATTCTCATTGGACTAATAGTAATACACCTTACTTTTTTGTCAAGCGCAAGCACTTTGAGCAAATTAAAAAACTTTTGCCACAACCCTCTATTAAATATGATATTTTTAGTAAAAATAAGTGACATGAATCTATTAAAGATTGTCAACAAAAAGAACCTTCAAGACAAATCAAAGATCTCTCGCCCTTTTTTGAACAAGGTGCACAAAAATAATCATCTTCATAAGATTTAAAGATCTTCATTTTTCTCATTTGATTTCTTTCAAATTCAAGAAGAAGCATAACCTTTGGTTTTGACCATTGGGATTTTCAATGTACACAAAATGAATCAATCAAGAATTAAAATGAGATTTACCAAGTTTTGAACTTCTCTTCATTGCTTAATTGTTTTTGAATATCCTCCATTCCTCTGAAATATGGTGTACAAGGAACTAACCTCATGTACATCATTACGGTGTAAAATATAGACCTTTCGTGATATATAGCTTTGACACCAAGTGAAAGTAAAGTCTGCTAATTCTTTAATTCTCAAACGTGAGTCGGAAACTGTATATACATGCACATATTTTACTATGTAAAATACAAAAATGTATTGAAGTTTAGCAAGATTTATACCATTGGATTGAAGTTTTTTCAACTAACATCTTTCATTTAGATGGCATACCAAAATTTGTTTCAAATATGACATCATCCATGTAGAATATTGTGGCCACTAGTGGCACCTTTCAATAATCAAGCGTTAAACGCATGGAAGAAGAAAAACCAATTTCTCCACTTCAAACTCCACAATCTTTCAATCCATGCGATCAAAGTTTATAACCTTTTTTGAGCATGTCAGCTTTAGTATAGACTAACCCTTAAATGTCATAAGGTGCCACTGCTGGCTACAATATTCTACATGTATGGTATTGTATTTGAATATGATAAGCTTCATATATTGAAATGACCTCCAAACGAAAGATGTTAATTGAACAATCTTCAATTCAAAGATGTAAGACTTGCTAAGATTCTACAAAATGAAAGACCTACCCGTATCTATGGCTTCCTTCTAACGCTTAACCCTTAAAGGTCACAGAAACCACATTTGGATTGCAACATGATGTTTTCTGTGTATTTGACATACAAGGTATAAGAA
The DNA here is from genome assembly GCA_963971425.1 of Bryoerythrophyllum caledonicum. NCBI lineage: Eukaryota > Viridiplantae > Streptophyta > Bryopsida > Pottiales > Pottiaceae > Bryoerythrophyllum > Bryoerythrophyllum caledonicum. The sequence continues at coordinate 6,051,973 of OZ020515.1, forward strand.
TTGGTGTATACGATAGTTACAAAAGTTTGTATTTGTGTCGAGACCAATCCAATGACACATGACAATTTTAATTTAGATCATTATTGCACACACCACATGCTTGAGAAGTTACAAGATGGTTGTGTATTCTACATATATAGTGTCGTATTTGAGCATGATAAGGTCCAGATATTGAAATGACATTCAAATAGAAGATCGTAATTGAAGAATCTTCAATCTGAAGGTGTATGTCTTGCTAAATTTTAGTACATGTTTTGTATGTAAAGAGTAAAATATGTGACCGTATATATGGTCCCCCATTGACCTTTGGCCCACGGCAAATTGACCCCCTTGTGGGATGAAGGGGCCAGTTGCAGCTCTGGAGGTATCATCCCTCCCAGCCGACCAAGTGGTCAAACCCCAGCCGGCTGGCACACAAAATCTCCTCTCCCGGCATATCTAGCCGGTCCGCTCCTCTCACCTGCCTATGTACGCAGTGGCCTGTCGTGACACATTTTTCTTCGAAATATCCATGACGGGTATTGCCTCATGTGTCGTGACACATTTCTCTACGAAATATCCGTGGCAGATATTGCGTCCTATGAATGGGAGATAGGAACCGTATTTAGGTATTGCAATGGGAGATAAGAACTATATCTACGTATGCTTGAGGGAGGCATGCAATGTAAGTGACTTTATTTTGCACTATACTGTGGTTTTCGGGTATTTGGGTTTTACAAGAGTAGTGGTTTTTGTCTATCTCTACCAATTTAGTTAGTCATAAGAGCTTTGTAATTGTTCCACAATGCATGATGTGACATATTGTGAGTGCATTTTGTTGTGAGAAAGTGAGGAAATAGTGATGGATTCCAAGTTAGTGACCTATTTTTGGAAATTGTGACGGGTATTGTAGACTTGTTACAACCATTAGCTGTGATATATTTAGCGCCCTGATTTATGTCGTGACGGGTATTGATATGTTGCCACAAACTTTTCTTGAGACGTTTTATGTGCCCGTTTTTAGGATGTGAGGGGTATTGCCTAATTTTTTCATGTGTTTAGTGATGTTTTAGGTGTTTATTATGTCGTGACAGATATTATATTGTTGCGACATATTAGGTGCATTTTTTTTGGGGTCCTAGCAAGTATTGCTTCAATTTTTTAATTATATAATGTTGAATTTGGTGTGCTTTAAAATCATGATGGATAACGGTATTTTAGAATGTTCTCTTTCATTCTTCTTAGTGTTGTAATTATGTCTTGTACTGCTTAGAGAGGTTTGAATATGTTAGATTCTTATTTCATTCTTGCTTGTGTGTAATTTTTTCCATTCCACGAGATGGAGTTATCCGGCTTACCGCTTGCAGTTCTCGACCAGGACTACAGAGAATGTCCCTCACACAAAGTAGCCATGGCATTGCGAGGTTGAAAATTGCGGCTTCTGTCCGTGGAAGAATCGGCGACACTTGAATATCATCTTCGTCATCGCCATCACATGGAGCTCAGGACTCAAACACTTTGTTGCCCGCGGAAGGCAAAACCGTATGAATGCAACAATTTTAATAAAGCCGTTTAAGAGATAACGGAAAGAGTTTTGGAAAAAACTCCAAGCGTGGACGAAGGCGGCGGAGGCGTTATGGGCATGGGTGGAGATGGCAACCATTGTTGATCGTAATGCGTGGGGAAAACCTTTTATTGTCATAGCAATGAGAAAAAAATATGCCGCTCACCTCGGGGCAAAGAAGGAATGAGTTCGAGAATTGGATGCGGCATGCCTTGACGCATTACCGCACCATCCCAATTTTGCCAACGCGGTTACGGAGTTGAAGTTGGGCAGTGGTGCGAGCGAGTTGGAGATTGCGGAAGTGAAGGATCTTCACTGCATTCTCGACCAAAAAAAGGGACTCAAACAAGAATTTGAAGCTCCGAGTTAAGTGTGTGGAACACTTGGTACGTTGGCACCGCCTGTTATTGAATCTATTTTTTTATAATGTATTTGAAGTTTAAGTATGCTATGGACATAATTTATTTTTGCAATGTAAATACAAAGAGGGGAAGGCAAAATTCATCAAACGCTATTTGGAGGTCGAGAAGAATGTTTTCCAGGTGAAGAACATTCTTTCTATGGACCGCATTGAGACAACATGCTCCGTCTTTGCGGATAAGCACGCCTTGGATCTCGACAAGGAATGTAATCAAGAGGAATAAAAACAGGAAGAAGAACAACAAGGACATGATAAAGAAGAAGAGTAGACCAAGTAGAGTTTCTACTTTGTATTGTTTGGTTTTTTTTTGTTATGAGTGTCTTCTTATTTGTGTGTTGAATACACATGTGGATATTGTTTTCATTTTGGTGAACAATGTGATGTGAACCATGATGTGATATTCATAAATATTAAACTTATACTCATTGTTCATGTGAAACATGCTTGGATTTAATGTCAAGAAAGTTTGTGTGTCTTTCATTTTCAATGTGTAAATGGTATACATAATGACTTCATAGTAATATAAAAGATTTCAACTTTTTCTTTTTTTGAGGGTTGTGAAAAATATTGCTTTACAAGAGGCAATAACCATCACCGGTATTTTGTAGAGAAATGTGTCACGACAGGCCCGAGCGTACATAGGTGGGCGAGAGGAGCGCCCGGGCCACGGCATATGCCCGGAGGGCAGGAGAGTTTGTGTGCTGGCTAGCTGGAAGGGCTAATACCTCCAGAGCTACAACTAGCCCCTTCCCCCACAAGGGGGAACAAGGGGTCAGTTCGCCCTGGGCCTGACCTTTGAGGGTTAAGGATTAAGCTGTCACGGTTGGAGATGGAAATTGTTACTTCTTCACTTTTCAATTTCACTTCATGAAGTGCTTTGGTGAGAAATAGCTATTTTGAGGGGTTTACTTTGTGACTAAGAAGTTGATGGATGACTTTATGAAAAGTTCACTCATGATTGAAGCCTAGAGGAAGCGGATAGATAACTGGATACAACTGTGGGGTGGGGGAGCCTAGTTTTTGTAATGTGATTTTTAACACTTTTTTTTCTCCTGAAAGTGGGAAGCATCGTCTGGGGTTCCTTGTGGCCATTAGGGGCATCGAAAGGGAACCACCCAGCCAAATTTGCTACAGTTCCCAAATTCATCTATATTGGATGTTCAGTCTTATATTGGATCTATATTAGATATTAATGTACTGTCAGTATTAGAATCGCATCAAGGCATCAACTAACTCCGAGCTCTAAATTTGCCACTGAGCTATTATTAATGTGCAGCTTCTTGTGATCAAGGGGTCTTTGGCATTTCATCTTCGCAAGCACATGGTTAACTTACTTTTTTACCATTTGTGCCTAACAAGTTGAAGAAGATGTTGCTGTAATCCCTGGCGTGCCTCTCTGTTTTTTGTCCTCAGTTCTTTTTGCAAACCAAACTCTGTTTGTTTTTTGTGCCACTTTTTTTAAAAAAATGTTGCTGTAATTTCTTCTTGATTTTGTCCGGGTTTCATGGGTTTCACTGCACTAAACACTGAATACAGTGTAGAGGGATTATTATTATTTTTTTGACACAAGTAAAGAGGACCTTTACTGCAGGAAACGAGAGAACACAAAGGGACCGGGCAGACCCCGCCAGGTCCGGCGAGGCCGGTTAGGCACCGGAACCAACAAAGAGAGTTAGTGAGGGGGTTAGACCTAGATTAAGACCTAAAAGCACAAGGCGACAGATTCCACCGCGGCCTTTCATCCACCCACGAAGCCAGGACTTCGTTGCAGCACCAGAGGTTCTTGAACCGCTTAGCAAACTTCGAGTTCTTCTCCGGCGCCAAATTACTCCTGGCCTGAACTTTAGACCAAGCAGCACGTCCGTAGTCAATGAGCCCAAGCCAGACCTTAGCTCTCATTTTCTGGCAAGTCCACCTAATGTCGTTAAACACATAGTCGTTCCTTTCGCACCAAATCTGCCATAGAATGATCCCACAAAGCAAGAGCCAGATTCTGCTAATCGGGGTGAAACGCTTCGAGATGCGATGCCCAAAAATACCTTGCTTCCAAGTCGGAGTGAAAGGACGGGGTTGAGAACCGTCCCTGATGTCGTCCTCGTCTCTACTCTCGTCTAAGGAAAATTCAAGGCTGCCCTCCCTGCTGTTCGCCCCCGGGTTCCCATGCGGGAGATGACGAGCGGTCTGGAGGTTAACACGTTGCCTGAGAATGTCCCGTCTAGGAACACCCCTTCGATTGCGCCATTCCATGCTGTTGAAGTCAACGAGACTACGAGTGTGCCTGTGGGTATCCCGGTTGTTGGTATGATTCGGCACCATGCAGACCAGGTCCTTGGCGCCCAGGTCCAGGTCTCTTTAGCCGAACTGCAGTCCCAAAATCTATGAAGCATGGTCTCAGGGGTCGCGTGCATACATAGCTGGCAGCTCTGATCAACGGAGCTGTGAGTCCGGCCTCTCCAAACGTTAATCGCAACGGCCTTGTGCCAGATGGACCACATGAGGCCCGCCTCCTTCCTAGCTCGCTCAACATCTCAAATATTGAGCCATTTCAATTTAAACGACGCCGGAAGGATCCCGTTCCATTTATTTTCCGTCACGCTAGGGACGCAATGCCTTCTCTGAAGAAGCATGCCACCCGTACGCGCCGAAAAGTTCATGATCGGAATCTCGCCATCCCACTTGAATCGGTCAGGATCCCAGATCAACATATCACTTCTGCCGCAGAAGAGCAGCATGAAGATCTTTTTGGTCCCTCTGGTTACCTTCACCACGCAAACTCGTCTCACTAGGCCGAAGTGAGAAGACACCCAGTCCTCTTCATTATAGCACCACTTGGGAGGTCCGGTCGCAAACTTGTTCCGTTCGATCCACTTGATTGACAGGAGGGAGTGTGTAGGCGTCCGAACCACGTAAAGTTCGCAACTCACAGGGACCTCCACACATTGCCACCCCAAGTCCGGATGAAGGCGTTCTTCGCCTTGAATGACGAAGGTCGGAATCGTCGCTTCAGCCGCCGTGAACACGCCGATCCACTCCCCTGGGAGCGTGTGATCATTGGTCCTCCTGATCATCGGGCTCCAGGTATTCCACAGCTGTTGAGTGAGCGCCCGCCAGGCTCCCCTCTCCGAGTCAGTGAGTGCAAACCTTAATTGGCTTTCGTCAAAGTTGAAAAACCTCAAGCCATTCCAGATGTCTTTGTACTGCCGCATGCCTTGACTGTGCAACTCCCGAGCCCTTGCTCGAGCAAACCGAGGACCAATCGTGTGGGTGTTTGGACAGAACCATAGGCTGCATCCCAGGAATTCTTCCATCGTCGATGGAGGCACGTATTTCAAGGTGGGCAGGATCGTCTTCCATGCGGTCGTCACCCTATTCCACACATTCGACCCTTTCCTAGCCTGATGTTTAAGCAGAGTGAAGTACTCTAAGCTCTCGTCCCACCTGCCGTTCACAAAAGGTTGACCTGAAGCCAAACGGAATCTGAGCAGAACGTGAAGGTTGGACACCCCAGGTTCTAATGCTTTCATAACCCACTTTGTCATGAGAGCCGTAGTTGCGTCTTCAATATTAATGAGATTCAGGCCTCCACGCGCTCTAGACTGGCAGCACTGAATCCAACTTACATGCGTGCGTGAGCGACGTGTAGATCCTGAGGCGAAGAAATTCATGATCAGTCCTTTAACTCTCGTGATACCTCTTTTCGTTCCACCCCAAATTAGGAGGAAATATAAAGGCGCTGAAAGGAGGACACTATTTACGATCATGCTTCTCCCCGTTGGATTGATTTTTGTCGAGCACCAGTAGCCAAGTTTCTTCAAAATGCGTTCGTAGAGGAAATTGTCTACTGAGCTTGTGTTGAGCGACATTCCGAAGGGGGCGCCCAGCAAGTTACCAACTTCGTCAGATGCGGCCCATGTCACACCAAGCTGGTTCGTCCACGGCGGTCTGCAGTTGTGCCCCCAATCGTGCCAGTACCCGCATGATTTGTTCCAGTTTATCACTAACCCTGTTGCAAGGCAAAAATTGTTGAGGGTGTAAATCAAGTTTCTCGCTGACTCTTCTCTCCCCAGCAAGGTAAACGAAGTATCGTCAGCGTACTGGGCCAAAATTTGCTGCCTTTCTTCGCATGGTAACTTAATGCCTTGAATTTGACCATTATGCGCCTCAGCTTTAACCATCGCGTTCAAAGCCTCCGCCACTATGATGAAAAGGTAGGGTGCCAGTGGGCAACCCTGTCTAACCCCTCTCTCTATTTTGAATGCCGGGCCCGGTTTGGCGTTCACCTTAACTGTGGAAGTGGCGTCCTGAAGGAGGATCCTGACCATTGAGATGAACGCGCTTGGAAATCCAAATGCGCCCATGATCTTGTATAGGCACTCCCATTCAACCATATCGTACGCTTTGGTGAAGTCCAATTTAAGGAAGAACAGCGGTTGACGTTGTTGGATACAACGTGTGAATGCATAAGTGTTGTTAAAGATAAGTTTATAATTTGGAAAATTCTTTGTATTTATTTAGTAGACTTTGTGGCTCTGAGTTTGGTTTTTTGAATGGCAATGATGGGCGGGGGGGGGTATTTGTACATGTGATGAGGTTTTGGAGGCATGAGAGAGCAATGTTTAGGGATGCATCGTTCCCTGTTAAGATATATGTGTCGATGTCTATTGAGTTTGTGTTCTAGTTTAGAGGACTTGGGATGTATGGTGTGGTGGACAGAGGTGTGTATATTCAGATATGGGTTCAAAGCATTTCATTATTTCTCTGATTAGTTCACATGGGAGAAATGGCAAGTATTGTTGTATTAAGTTTTGTGTTGAGGGTGGGTTTTGACTATTAATGAAGTCGTATATTTCTTTATGTATTGAGTCTCTGTGGTGGATGATATTTTGGTTTTCAGCGAGGATTTTTTTGTAGAGATGTTTTGTATTAATGTCGTTCGGACGGATTGGGTAGGGCGGCTAGTTTGTTAAAGAGAGTGTTAGTCCATTGTATAGTGTTAGTGTCTTGTGGAGCTAAGATTTGGTTGCACTCATCTAGTGAGGCATAGGTAGTGAAGATTAAGGCATGAAGGATATGTGGTGGTGGATGTGCATTTTATTGTTGGATGTAGTGTGCAATATGTGGGAACGTCATTTTTTGTGTGTTGTGTAGTGTATGTGTGTTATTTAGTAAGGGTGCAAATATGCTAGCTAGGTGTTGATATTTGGGTGGAGTTTTACAATACTTGGAATAAAATACATTTTTGCACGTTTTTATGGGCTGCGGAGTGTGTTTTTATTATATTTGGCATAGGGCCAAGGTTTTTTTCAATGTCTCCACTGATGAGTACCAGAAGTTTACAATGGAAAAGTTTAGTTTAAAATACTATATACTTTTTCCTCTTTTTTGAATGATTTCCATGTTTTTTTTGTTGTTTGGTATTTTGTATTTTGGTTTTTCAGATGTTCTGTTATTGTTATTGTTGTTGTTGTTGTTGTTGTTGTTGTTGTTGTTGTTGTTGTTGTTGTTGTTGTTGTTGTTGTTGTTGTTGTTGTTGTTGTTGTTGTTGTTGTTGTTGTTGTTGTTGTTGTTGTTGTTGTTGTTGTTGTTGTTGTTGTTGTTGTTGTTGTTGTTGTTGTTGTTGTTGTTGTTGTTGTTGTTGTTGTTGTTGTTGTTGTTGTTGTTGTTGTTGTTGTTGTTGTTGTTGTTGTTGTTGTTGTTGTTGTTGTTGTTGTTGTTGTTGTTGTTGTTGTTGTTGTTGTTGTTGTTGTTGTTGTTGTTGTTGTTGTTGTTGGTTTATAGTTTTTTTAAATATACTATAAATGGTTACTTTTGCATGATTTTTTGATACTTGTCTTTTCTAGAATAGCATATATATTTATATTTTTATAGTATTTAGTATGAAAATATACTAGTATGGTTTAGATATATACTATAAGGTAATCTTTCTCCATTGTGGTATTAGTCATAGCTAGTTTTACGTGTGTATTCCTTCAATCGTCAATTGTGCTTTTTGTGCGGCTTTTTCGTCTTCCTCTATGATGGTTTGGATGATACTCTTTCTAAGTGAGGTCATATCACTTCTTAGGGCTTTCTTTGTAGTCTTTTGCACCATGTCGGCATAGTTTCTGGCCTCTCCAATGATCTCCCATTTCATGGCTGCCATCTCTTTCTGTAGTTCGGCGATAGTGTGTTGAGTTCCCTTGTTGACCACCATTTCCACCATTTGCTTGATGTCTTTTGCACATACTTGGCTAGGAGCATTCTCCATGGCTATCACCACATTCATTGCGGCCAAGTTAACATCCATGAGACCTATTCTAGACATCTCTTCAGTGTTTGAGGGATTAGTTCCACCAAGGCTTCTAGGGTGTGATGTAAAGTCCACATATTTACCATGTAATTCCACACTTGTTTTTAACATGTTTCTTGCACACGGTGGCATTGAGGCATTGCACATTACATGTTCCCACATGTTTATCATTTTCTAGTTTAAAATACATGTTAACAAAATTGTTCTTCCCAGTTTGTGATTTAATTTCCTTCTCTAACACCTCAATGGTTTCAATTTTGCATAGATTTTTTGCAAAAATTTCTATGCAAAATTTCTATGCAATTTTGCATAGACTTATCATCTTCACTCATTTTTCCTTTGCTCACAAAATTAGGCACAAAGATTTTGTTTGCAAATGGAACTTTACTCTTCTTTACTTTAGTGGCTATTTTTGGAGGGGTTGTTATTATCCAAGCAAATTTGTTTGCTACCTTCTTTTCTATCCCAGTAATTTCAAAGTTAAAACCACAAGAAAAATTATTTTACTATTTCCTCATGCATGATATACCACTCTTTGTTTACAAGATTTGTTCATTTAATTTTGACCAAAAGATTGTTAGATGAAGCCAATAGGACATATGATTTGCATACCTTTTCTTTGTGTGGAATTCCCTCATTGAGAGTGAGAATGAAAGGTTTCACCCCTTGTAGTTAGAGCCCACGCATCTACTTTTGTGTTCTTCAAGTGTAACTTGATTGTGCCACTTTAATTGTCTGTCTTGTGGTGACAAAAGATGGCAATGGGCTCCCCCAAAGTAGTGCCTAGTCGTACCTCCAACTCCTTGAGTGTTGCCACAACCATATTATATATGACCTTTTGGGCACATCTTTGAAAAAACCATCATCATCCACCTTAACTTCACTTGGAAGTTGGGTGAGATTGTAATGTTGCCTTTTTATCCCATCTTGCCTTGTCATGGGCCATTCTTCTTGTGCAACATATGGAAAGGAGGGAAGAGACTCTATATCAGCTTTAAAAAGCATTTTTCTCAGTAAGACCATACAACTTTAAATCAGCCATACTCAATACATGGATTTTGGTCAAACCTCTGCTCTTTGCAATGGTGTTGAGAGAGCAAAACCCTAACCAATATTCGGGCCTAAGTAAACTTGTTGCCTTGACTTTTTTTAGGCTAGAATTTAGAACAACTTCACGGTCACGCTTTTGGTTACCCTTCATGCCAACATCGCTTTGTGCTACGACTTCATTGAATACAAGTTTCTTGATGGTTGATTCGGTGTTGTTGTTGTGAGACATCTTGTTGAAAAGAGTGCATTTTTTTCTAAAGCATTTAAAAGTGTTGGGTGGTTGTTTACCTCTAATCACCTTGAAGCATTCTTCATTCCACAACTTAATTTGTGGGCCTAGAAAAGGTATGTCTACCTAGAAGAGGTGATTGAATAGCAACTTTATGATTATACATGCACAAATATATTTAGGGTTTGGGAAGGAACTGTTTAATAAGAATATGTGACTAAGTATCATTTTTTCAACCATACATAGAAAAATACATCTAAATTTTAAGGAAAGTGTGTTTAATAAGATAAATTGTCTAAATATCAACTTTTCAATTATACATGCATTTATACCTCTAAGTTTCAGGGGATTATGTCTAACAAGATGGAATATCTAAGTACCAATTTTGTAATTAGACATGCACAAATAGATATAACATTTAATAGAGGTGATTCTAGGAGGGGGAGTGTCTAAATGACAATCTTAACGTCATACATGCATTGATACATTTAGGGTTTAGGATTTCAAACACACTCATACAACTCAGTGATGCACCTTGCATCTTCGTGAAATTTGGCATATTAACTTGGCATAATGTGTACAATAACTAAGGATCATATGTGACAACCATGCATAACAGAGATGGAATGTAAGGGGTTTAAGAATTTTGGAAGTTGTATTTACATGATGTGCTTAAGGATTAAATTTGTGGATGTACGGCCCACAGGTCCCGCAGATTTTGAGGTACCCGTGAATGCGCACGTAGAACAGCAGACTATGGTTTATCCGTTCCTACAACTTATTGTGCTTTTGGATGCTAATTTCTTCTTCTTGTTGCTTCTTGCGGCTGCACTGGCACTAGGTGTTGATTTCATACAAGCGGGCTACTACAATTCGTAGGCTGACTTCGGGCTTTGATGCTATATTGTTGGGTGCTCTGTTTTGGGTTGTGACACTCTGATGTGGGTTTGCTGCGGCTACAGCGCTCTGCGCAAGCTGTGTGTTTGCTTCGACGGGGGAAGTATGGGCTCTTTGAGGGGGTTGGTTGTGGGCTGCAGCGCTCTATGCAATGAGTGCATCTCCTAGAGCTTCGACGGAGGAGGTATGGGCTCTTTGTACGGGCTAGCTGCGGATTGCAACACTCTCTGCAATGTGTGCGTCTCCTACAACTTCAACGGGGGAGGTACGAGCTTTTCGTGCGGGATGGCTGCGAGTAGCAGCATTCTTCGTGATTTATGTGTCTGCAGTGGCTTCGACAAGGGGGGAGAGACGGGTGCTTTGTGCGAGCTGGCTGTGGGTTGTAGCGCTCTATTGCAATCTACTGGTTTGCTACGGCTGCGACGGGGAAGGTACGGAGGTGTCTCGCTTTGTCTTCGCTATGCAGTGGCCACTGAAATCGAGGTCTCTTCTGTATGTGCATCTCGCCAAGCATCTCTAGGTTGCTCGCCTTGTTAAGGGTATGTAGGATATGATGGGAAGCCAGTTGTGGCCTCGGTTGAAGGTGCCATTTGTCGTTAAGTTTGATCTCTGTGTCGAGAGCTGTGACGTGAGGATCTGTGAACAAAGTCTAACAATGTTAGTTTGTGAGCAAAATCCAAGACCAAGAGTGAAAAATGAATCTATAGGATCTAGACAACAATGGCAAGTGAGGAAAAGATGCGCTTCACCGGTACTGCCACAACGATCGTGAGATCTCCAATGTCCACGGTGCTTGCAGTGATGTACACTAACTGATTGTGTGGTGTCTTCCCATATGTGTGCAACAATGTTCTCCTCAACAAGGGCGCACAAGAGAGGGCGACTGCGCAATGTGACAAGTTGGGAGGATTTGAGAACATGAAGGAGGTAAGATTTATACCTTGTTGCTTTGTATATTGGGATGATAGATTTTACTATTGTCAATGAGGGGCTTTGTTGCGCATCTTGTTGGCGGCTAGGCTTGGTTCTTGTGGCGGCATTCTTGATCGTTTGATTGTCTTTCAATGGTAGGGATAGTTTCGACGTGGATGCACATTCTAGGGATAGTCTGGGAGCTCAACTAAGGTATTGTGTTGTGGCTCTATGGCTTCTTGCCTTATGACTATGGTGGTTGTGAGGAGAAATGACAAAAGCAAGAATTGGATGCTGATGTCCACGCTTGAGGCATTGAGAGGAGAAACTTATGTTCTTCTTCTCGATGAACTGCATGAATAGGAGTAATAGTCTACAGTTGACAATGTGGTTGCTAGTATAGTCCAACAATCTAATGTACAGGCTCTATGAGGCTAGTATAGTCCAACAATCTAATGTACAGGCTCTCTGTAATGTGTTGTCTTCTGTGTAGCTAGCATTGTTCAAGGCAAAGGCAGTGTATGGAAACCAATTTGGGCAGCAAGTGACAATCTCTACCTAAGACACTTCTCCAACTTATTTGACAATTGGGATGATTTTATGTATTCCAAGTGGAAAGCATTGTGGTGGATTGCCAAAGACTATAAGTAGTCATTCCCACCTCCTCGACACCCATCTCTTAGTCAATACTAATCAAAAAACTCTTTAGGCATATCATTGAAGCCTCTAGAGGAGGTTGCCAATCATTTGGATTTCTAGAAATCATGTGATTGACAATGTTGAATGGATGTGGTTCAAAGATGGGAAGCTCGTTGAGGTGTACTACAATTGCCCTAAGATTTGAATTAATCTTTCCACTTCTAGAGTTTGCTCTGCATCATACTATCGCTACTATGAAGAGAATAAGGATCACCGTGATCGAGTGTGCTTTAGAGCTTGAATTTTTTGTGCTGTCCTTGCTTATTGGTGTTTAGTTTTTGATTTAATCATGAATGCTAACAAGGGTGGACAACATCACCAAGATTTGATGTTGTATATAAAATTGAACTACTCTTCCTGCAGAACCCTACCAGTTCTTGAACTCATGTGCCAATCGCAATTTCTATTTGATTCTCCCAGAAACATGGTGATTGAAAATGGAACTCGATGGGGCATAGCCAACGAATGGCGTCGAGTCCAGCAAAATATTGGTGAAAATTATTCTCGCAAGGGCCATGATCATGGCAACAATTGGTATGAAAAGAAGCCGCGCTCATCTTAGAAATATGAACGATACTATAGCTTGATAAGGCTGCACGAGTACCTTGATACTATAGCATACGATCATATCCTATAGCTTGATATAATTGAAGAGGTGACTTAATTCAATTGAACAAGCATGGATTTTTGTTTGACTTTATTACTTCTTATTAATACCATTTCTACCTATTGGAGTTCTTCCAAATTCTGTCTATTTTGACGGTTGAAGTTCTCAACTGGTTAATGTTCTTCAATTGGATTTCATCAATTGGAGATATTCCAGCTATTGGACCTCTCTGTTTCTCAGTAAGTGATTCTGAATTCTTCATTGGATTTTCAAGCTACTAGCTTCTTTAGTGGGAGAAGCCTAGTGCTTTGTTCCACCACCATCAAAGATAGAAATTCCTGCTTTGTACTCCACCAAATAGCTGGTTTTTAGTTCATGTACTCCTGAAATTTGATGGCTTGAGACCTTTCCTCCCCATCGTCAAATTCTCTATTGGTTTATTTCAACAGTGCGGCCTTCAAAACATGCCCATTGTAGAAGTCTCCATTCAATCCCTAAATGCCCAATTTTTATACATTTATTATGTTAGGAAACACCAAGTGTAAGCAACAACTATAGAGAGGAATACCAATTTGGAATTTACCCAAATATGTATTTTTCAAAATCATTTTTTGTAAACACCATGTGAATATTTAAATTGGATTTATACTTGTGTGGCCATATCATGACAATCATTTTTTTAGCACCCATCACTTCAAGTACATCCAAAGAGACATAATTACCATCACGTCAATTACATCAAAGTTGGCGACATGATTGTAAGCAAATGAATCTTAGGTGACTCCAGTTGGAAGGAACTCCAATTTGGCAAATGGAATTTAGACCACCTCTAGATGATACTTAGGAAATGAAAATCTTCCAATTAGGAATTGGAGATTAGGCCACACCCTTTAGAAGCAACACAGATTGGAATGGAAAATTAGGCAGCACCAACTGTAAGCAATGCCAATTGAGAATGGGAATGGAATTATAAGCACTTCCAATTGGAGCAACACCAATTTGAAATGGAAAATAAGCTAGACCAATTGGCCTGGAAAATTAAGCAATATCAATTGGAATGAAAAAATAAGCAGAATCAATCGGCTCAGAAAATGAAGCAATGCCAATTGGAATGAAAAATTTGGCCACACCAATTGGAATGGATAGTTAGGCAACACCAATTGGAATGGAAAGGTAGGAAACACTAAGTGGAAGCAACATCAACTGGGACGGGCATCCATTTGAAATTTATCAAATGTGAATTTTTTCCATCACCAAATTTTGTGGACACAGTATAAATCTTCCAGTTAGGATTATATATTTGGATGGCCGTATCATGGAAATTTAATTTTTTCTACATATGATGGGACATAATTATCATCACCTCAATTACATCAAATTGGAGATATGATTGTAAGTAATTTGCAGATGAATCTTGATTTACTCTTGCTAGGAGAAACTCCAATTTGGTTGAATTGGCTTACAATTTGTTATACAACATTATAACTTTGATACCCCGTGAGAAAAAAAATGTGGCTATATCCTTACTTGAAAGTAGATTTTCATTTATTGAAGAACAAATACAAATACACATGTTGTTCACATCACAAGTGGCATGTGTGTGTAGTGCATCATATTCTCTACAACATGGTCAAATTTGGTTTTAAGATTCTTTTTTGCAAAATTGGGCTATTTTTAAAAATATAGAGTGAAATCATCGTGATTTTTTTGACTTGGATGTAAATCCAATGGATAACATGATGTCATTTGGAAATCAAGCATTAACCAATAAGATGGGAAATATTACTAAATAGATTTGAAAAAATAATGTAGGAGAAGATATTATTAATTGGAAGGCCAAAATTACAATAAGAAGAAAATCTTCCAATAGGATATCCATGTGCTATTTGGCTCATGATTGAATACTTATGATTGGTCCTCAGTAGTAGGCCATAACATCTATGACATCCAATGGGCGATCGGCTGACAACATTTGATTGGTCCTTGATAGTAGACCACAATATCAACAACATCCAATGGGCAATCATGGCCAATAGTAGGTCTGCATGCCAACATGAGTGCCATCATTCAAGTGCCGCTAATTGACGTTTTTCAAGAGTCTTTTCATGTCTTGGTGTTGGAAGAAACATCAATTGAACCAACATTGCAATATATTGCATTTGCGTATGCATTGGCAACTTTGTTCATGCTGCAAGAATTAGGCAGCACCACCTCGGAGCAACACCATCTGGGAGGAGCCCTAAAGTTCAGGTATTACCAAACTTACCTCATTTGCTCATTCACGGATCAGAGGGAGGACAAGGCTTAAGTTGCGGGCACCAAGTGAGGCTAATTGTCGAGGTTTCGACTAGATTTTCTATTGGATAGATTATTTGGAGCCTTTGGATTGGTTTTTTGTGGTCATTGAAGGTGAGATGAGGTTGATTTTGTGCTATTTTTTGGATTCTAGGAGGTGTTAATTGCATTCTTCATCTAGAGAAATTATTTAATTGAAATTTTGCTACTCTAAGAGCTTCGGATCTCCTTTTATACTAAAAGAGGTGTGTGTTTTTGTGCTCATTGTGAGTTTGTGGAGGTGAGAAGAGGTTACTTTTTTGCCATTTGGGAGTTTGTGAGGTTTAGCATCTCTTGATTGCGGAGGAATAATTTTGATTGAAAGTGCTTGCTAGTAGGAGAGCATATTTAGATCTTGTAGAGTTTTTGAATCTCGTTCAGGTGATGTCACACTCATGGCGAGGTTAAAGTGATTGAGCTAGTGAGGATGTGCTCATTGATATTACTATTTGTGACGTAGATAGAGAGATTATTTCTTTGATGTTTTGGAGGTGCTAGATTGCGTCCTCTATTGGACAGATATTCAATTCAATTTATTATTTATTCTTAAATATATGAGGGAACAACAAGGGAACACCTTTGGAGCCTTTTGGCGGTGGCGGCATTGCTGACATCTAGGCCCTAGGGTTCAATCTTTGTTGACTTGATGTTACTTGGAGGAGCAAGCAAAGGTTGAGGTTCAAGCAAAGGAGTTGCATTTGAGGGGGTGCTTGTAGAGCTATTTTTTAGTCTTTAGTCTTTTTTTTAAAATTAAGTGAAAAAAGGGGTTGATTTTTTTAAAAAAAAGATAGTTAGTGGAGAAAGTTACACTAAATACCTTAGAAGACATAAACTAGGCTAATAACACCCAAATAGTGTAAATGAAGGTAAAAGTACACCTCTTGGGAAGGGATACAACTTTATAGAAGAAGGGTGTGACGACTAGACGTGACCCAAATGAAAGGTTGCATTGAAAGGTTTTAAGATAAATGATTGGTAGTTGAAAGGGAAAAGTCCCTTCTGAAGAGTCATATCTCTTTAGAAAAAGTACCATAAATAGATTGAAAATTGTAAACAATTTACTACATTAATACAAGGCACTGTGCGTCCTAGCTTGGAGCAAAGCTAGTTGGTGTTTTAAGGATTTGTCTTCAATGGAGTTATAAGAGTGTCCTTGTGCATTCGTAGTCTTAGTGTTTTGCATTTGTTTTGCCTTTGTTGTTTTTATGACTTGTATTGCATAGTCTTACACTTGAGACCAGTGAAGGCATGTAGAAGTCATCGTCATAAATTATATAAAATATAAAAAATAGTTCTTCATTAGAAACATTAAGGAAACACCTTGATAGTAAATTATTGTGTGAGAATAATTTACAATTTAATTAAATTCATGAGTGACGTACCATCTTGTGAATTAAAATTTATATTAATTTGATTGATAGAACTTGTGAGTGGCAAGCATAAGTTTATACAATTATTTATCGAAAGTTGAAATAAAATAAAAGACAAGAGTGTGACTTGATCTTTTGTTTATGAGTCAATGATGTTTTGCATAACGAGCAGCATTGCATAAATCATTGCATGTCGGCACAATTTAGATCCTTGTGACAGTTAAGTTGCTAGGCATACTAAATTGCATGCTAGAGAATGTTGTACCGGAATTTGGAAGAGTACAGAATGGAGTAAAGCTGGAGATTGCATGAGGTAAGATTTGATTTATTGAATGAACATAATCAATGAACGGCAATGAGTGATGCAATGGCTAGTTCCATTGGTGAGTGAACCAGGCAACACGGTGGGCACTGACACTATTTGTCAAGAGAAAGAGTCTCTTAGAGAGGATAGAATCCCTGGGTTTTGTCTTGACATTCTTTCACGAGTGATACTAACAATCCTAAATAGTGAATAAACTTAGGTTTTGTCTATAGAAACTACCTTTTGCATTATAATCTACCTCTAAACTATGTAACATTAGACGAACTTGACCTTCCCTAAGAACAAACTTGTAATTGTGAGTAGTCATGGGTATTTTATTTAAACTTGATTTTTCACCCTACAATGCTCATTGTGTCTCTGTTTGTGGAGCAGAGAGGAGGAAGGGATATTAATTCTTTCCTATTTTGGAGATCATGTGGACTGGGTGACATGAGTTTTGATTTGATGTTGCATTTGAGGATTGGATTGGGGGATATCACAAAGTTTCTAGCCATATATTTGTGAAGGAGCTCCAGATATTGCAAAAATTTCACTTGCTTGCGTTTAGAACGTACGGTTTAGTGTGTGTAGGTAGCTCAGAAAATCCTCACATTATTTTACTGGTGTTTGTAATTCATCTTTGTCATTTGTCTACCTAATTGGATCGTGATGTTTTTTGGAGTGGTTGTTTTGCAAGTTGAAATTGATACCAGTTGGAGTGGAAAAGAGTAATATCTTAACTTGTTGTATAAGCAAGTGTTGTATACATTGGCAAAATTAGATAATTGCAAGTGGAGG
This sequence comes from Bryoerythrophyllum caledonicum, assembly GCA_963971425.1. NCBI lineage: Eukaryota > Viridiplantae > Streptophyta > Bryopsida > Pottiales > Pottiaceae > Bryoerythrophyllum > Bryoerythrophyllum caledonicum. The sequence goes on from OZ020515.1 coordinate 6,069,426, forward strand.
CAACAACAACTAGGAGTAGCACCATAACTTATGTATTTACCAAGCTTACCAAAGGTGCCGCCAATTGAAGTTGCTCCTTATGAGTCCTTTCAAATTCAGATGTTGTTGGATGCAATTATAGCTATTGCTAGAGCTCATTGGATCCACTTTGTTCATGCTGTAGACCTTCTCCGAGCCCATAGTTTGTATTTCCTAGCGCAATGGATGGATATCCAAGTATGCAAGAGCACAATGTCAATGATGTTGGAAAGACTATAAAGCTCACAGATGAGTTCAAAGAGGCGGATTGGAGAGGAGATGCCAAGTGGGAGAGAAAGAGTAAGAAGGTGAGGTTGATCAGAAGTGAAGACGCAACAATGGTGACTATGCTCCCTAACTCTGAAGTCCAATTGGAAAATTTTGATATCACCCGGTTAATAAAGGTGGACATGAGCAAGCAGGGTTTGCGTCGTTCATGAAGTTGCTGTCGGAGATCCCATCAATAGCGATGGTGGATGTTGATGCGTTTGTCAAGACCTATTGCGATAAGAAGGTGAAGGATATATCGAATGTGAAGGGACGCTTATTCTTGTGCCATGGAACGAAGAGACTCTAGCAGTTTAATTAAAGCTACCATGTATTGGACTCAAGCTTAACGATTTAGTAGAAAATAATTACCTCATCAGTAATTTTTTATGGCTAGATTGCCAGTTGGGTTAGGGCTTAGAGAAATTGCTACTAAGGGCTCACTTAAATTCCAAATGGAGGAAGTAGGTTGAATTGGTGCACGTTTGGCTACTAGTGGACATGAATCCAACAAAGGTATCTTGTTGAGATGTTGTGGCAGCAGCTGCTATTAGATCGGGGTGAAGATCAATTAGGCGAGGTTCCTTATACGCAAAATACATAAGAATGTTATGTAGTGGAAGACGCGGAATTGTTCATATTTTGCCGCTGCACAATACGTCTCCAAGTTGGTAGGAGATGTTTGTTCCCCTATTCCTCTTTTAGAAGATGTGGACATTCAACCAAAAGTGGAACGTAATCTTGGTGGCAGTTTCAATGATGCACGCACAAAGACGGTTTTGCTAGAGGGAGAAGAACAATACCAATTGTAACCAATCCATTGGTTTCTGGTTCAAAAGAGACTTAGATGCATGAGGAGGAAGAACAATTTCCGATTGTAAACAACCAATCGGCTTCTGGTTTGAAGGAAGAAGTGGAAGAAGAAAAAGTAGAGGAAGAATAAGTGGAGGAAGGTACAAACGCCGCATTATCTTATTTAAAGGAGAGATTGGAAGAAGATATTAAGTTCTCTAGGAGTCTCAAACTTGACATTGAGTATCTCAAACAATAATTGGCGGCAAGGATAGAATCACTAAGAAATGCAAACACTGAGTTGTCCCAACAATTGGTGCAAAAGAAGGAATTGCTGAGGAATGAGGGCCTACAATTGGAGAGTTTTAAGATACATGTGGAGAATAAGGCCATATCACTAAAAGATACAAAAATTAAGCTTCAAAATGCACGTATGGAGATAGATACTCTTAAGAAAGAAATTACCAAACTGTCACGAATAAACAAGGCATTGGAGACAACGTCTTTGGTAGAGCGAAGCACACGAGATATATTAGAAAAGAAAGTGGAGAGGATGAAATCTAAGCTAAAATAGATTAGACAATTGAACAGTCCTTTTGGAAAAGGCCTAGAGAGACACCAATTATATGGCAATTAGATGTCAACTCAGTGTCTAATATTTTAGGATGGACAGATGCTCAATTTTTGAGATGGAAGGCACAGGTGAGAGAATTGAAGGCACAACACTAAAACACGGCATAGATACTCAACATGAATACAAACGCCCAAGAACGGCAACGCATTGCTAAAATGATAGATCTCCATCTGTCAATTTACCTTGCAAACTACAGGGTGGGGCAGCGCCATCTTCAAACCTACATTTACATTGCAACCTACAGAGCAAACCAAATCGACTACTTCTCATCATACAACTTTTGTGATGGCCATGATTGCGACCTCTACAGAGGTGTCTTATCATTGCTCTCCAGATGGCGTAAACACGGAGCGATTGCCCGACATGACAATCGATTTGGATACTTGGGCCTTGCTTTTCTTCCTAGAAACTGATGAAAAGTATCTTGGGAGATTGACCAATTTATTTGATGTGCAAAGAAATAGTCTGTTTCCGACTTTTGAGGCTTTTCTATGGATTTCAAAGGACCATGTCTCTGACCTTTGGCTGCCAGTGACCTCATTCTAGAAGATGCAATATCCAGAGCATTGTAGACGTTGCATCACATATCCTCCATTGGTTGTAGCTGATGATAGACACATGGTATGTTGACCAGAAACTTGATGACGTATGGTACAATTGGTCAATCACTCTCGGTTCTTTAAAGACGTCCATAGTAGTGTTGAATCCTACACAAAGTTCTCCCATGCACACTTAACCCATCCCAATCCAACCTGTTTTAGGGCGGCTATCTTTTGCGCCATTCTTGCCTATGGGTGTAATGAGCACAACATTGTTGTTGATATTTGAGTTGGAGGTTGCCATTCTCATGACATACTCCTATGTAACAAGTTGCACTATGGATCATATCGAAAAACCTGCCTATTGGAGCAAATGATCATTTCTCAATTTTTGAAACATGGGCACAACGTTCTCAGCTTAGACATGCATTTCAATTCTAGAGCGACCGCCATGAAAAATTTCATGGACAATTAGAAGTATTATGAGACCTTATGCTAGAAGTCGGGCCAATAATTGGCTCAAGAAGAAGCATAGATGCTAAAGATGAGGCAAGTGGCTAAAGCATTAGGGAGTAGTGGCCAAACTCTTGGAGGGCTTCCTAGTCGACTATCACCTCGGAAGGTACAAGTGATTGCAGGATCTAAACTTGGTGGAGCAGGATCAAGCGGGGTTGTAGCAGGACCAAGCAAGGTTGCAACAGGACCAAGGGGGAGTGCAGTAGGGCTGATCAGTGGAAACACAATAGGAATGAGTGGAAGTGCAACCGGATTGAGCAAGAGTGCAACAAGACAGAGTGGGAGTGTTGTAGGACAAATTGGAAGTGGAGTAGGACATAGCGGTGCAAGGAGCTCCAAACCAACAAGTCATGGAAGTAACTAACAACTGATGTGTTAGTTAGATATTTCACAATTTTGAGGATAATGGCAATAGAGTGTGTCATGTTTGATATATTTGAAAATGACTATTGTAAGGCATCTGCAGTGAAAATATTTTTTCCCATTTTGTATGCTTCCTTGTCAGCTTTAGTCTAGTGATTGGGGCTTTTATGTGAAGGCTGTTTACAGATCTATGTCAATGAGAATGTGGTTTTTTTTTTCTATTTTGTATGCTTCTTAGTCAGCTTAGGTACATTGAGTGGGACTCTAATGTAAAGGCCGTTTATGGATCTATATTAGTGAGAATGTGGTTTTCTTTCCCATCTTGTATACTTTTTTGGTCAGCTTAACTTTCAGTGTTCTATTTGATAGGAACCAAGTCGAAGGCCCTCTCTTGTATATTCTAATGCAAAGTTTTGCCATGAATGAATATTTATTTAATACTTGTGGATAAATCCAATCTTGTGATTCTAATAATTTAATCTCATCTGACATGTGATTTTGTAATTTTTATGTTGCTCTTCTTGAAGGAGAAGCATTGTGCAGATTGACTGGTACAATTTCTAGAAGCTCTTCAGTGCCAATGGTCCAAGTGAATATTTTAAGCGTAAAGGCATTGGACAAGCTAATTCCAATTCTTAAAATGCCCAATCGGATGCAAAAATTTCCATGGCCAATCCACCGAGTGAAATCCTTGTTACGGATGGAATGAAATCCATTTTTCATGGTAGCAAAAATATTTGATGAAACGCCCAAATTGTAAAAACACCTAGTTGTTGCAGACCAACGACACTTGGTTGGCTCTTCTAGGCTTGGCTCGGATTTAGGTTTGGGTACTGCCCAAACTGCCCAAATTTGCCCATGCAAAATATTTTTACTTATTCAAATGTTGGCGTAACGCTCTCGGAAATTGTCCCTAAACCTGGTACGTCGAACTAAACCAAAAATTAGAACAAATACTCCTAAACCGCTAATGAGAACAATGCACCAAAGCCCTCAACGTTAGCGTCGGCGTCCCATAGGTTTCTGTCAACGTCCCATAGGTTGCCATTGAACTGGAGGTGGACGAGGTCCGCTTGGTAGAGGTTGACTTCGACATCGTGAATGGACGTCAGAGTACAAATAGTATTCCATATGAGACAACTCAGCTTTGTTTGATAACATACAAGATAAACCACATGTTAAAGATGTCTACAATACAAGGTAAACACTTGGTGCAACGTACCTTTTTTTTGTACCCTACTTTGCCTGCTGTTGTACCAAGAAGCATTTCCATTTGCAATTGTGGGGGGATTGGTGGATTTCTTATCAAAGTGAAGATAAGAAGGTTTAACCTAAATTCAACCTTTAAATAATCCTAGGGATAAAACCTTAAACTCCCATTTTACAATACAATAGTAAAACATGATTGTGTTATAAAATGGGAGTTTAGGATTTTAGGGTCAAGAGGCTCTAGACCAATCACATTGCTCAAAATTTGCCTTGGTTGGCCTTTTGGCTATTACACTTGGGACCAAGGTTGACAAGCTGACGGCATTTAAATGCCAACATGGCAACACTTTTTGAGAGTTTTGGTGTCAAAAGTTTGGCCTCTCGGGGAAAGTTTGGATCATAAGCGAATAGAAACCTATATTCTTTGCCGAGGTGCCAAAGATTTTGTTCTATTAGAATATTCAAGATCTCAGCCATTAAAGTGAAATGATAACTTCTTTTTGCCTCCATTTTTACCCAAATCTTTTTATCTAAGTTTTATCTAATTTTTTTACCTAAAAGTTTTAATCAAATTTGGTCTTCAATTATTAGACGACAATTTTATCACAAAGTTTTGATCAAATTTTTAGTATTTTTAATACTTTAACATGAATTTTCACCTCAATGTGTTTACCTAAATATATTATGTGCTGGTGATTGTGCTAGATTTTTCTGTGTAGTCAATATTTTGGACATTTTCTTATTTTCTAAATGTTTTCTTTATTTTTATACCAAAAACGTGTTCTCTTCTAGGCTCCATGACTAAAGAAAGTCACAGAGGAGATTTTTAAAATAAGGACCTTCTTGAGTAAAAATAGACTTGGGATTTGCCAAATAGTTTGGGCCACAACTTCTCAACTCGGTCCTTGAGCTTTCATACTACAAAAATCCAAATTTTATGTATTTTTCCAACTCCAAAGCTTGGCCTTTTGGCATAATTTGGTCTTCAATGGAGTTTGATCCTTGGTCCTAGTGTAAAACCCCCCTTAGATAAATGATGCTTCCAACGACTATATAAATGATCAACATTTATATTTAAATAGATTTTTATAATTTATAATTTTAGTTTTTCAATTAGAAGTTGTTTAGATCAGATGGAATTTAATAATAGAATGTAAAAAAACTAAAAACCTTCTTAAGAACATGCGACAATTTGCTGCAATTGTCAAATTATGAACATGGCATTTTTGAGGTGCTCCTCTTTGGAAATCTCTCCAAAATAGAATTTCATTGTAAGATACAAAATGAATAATGGATATATCTCTACTTATCTCTACGTATAAAGTATAAACAAGCACCCTATGACATCTCAAAGTGGAGGAGCAACGAGGCGAGGGGAGGGGTGAGGCCCAAGGCGAATTGACCCCCTCATTGGGACTTACTCGAGGGGGCCGCGAGGTGGTGGGGCCAAACCTGGCCCCTATTTTTTTTGGGATGGGGCCCTATTTATAGCAAGGGATGGCCCATTCGTGTAAACAATTACCATAGGCCCCAAATTTGTCCAAAAAAAATCCAAAAAAAGCCTCTAGACCCCCCGATATAAGAGGGCCAGAAAAATGACCCCATGCAATTTAGAGAGGGCCCACCTTGGGTAAGTCGTGGGCGAGGGGTGAGCTCTACTCCTAGAGAGGATTTCGCAAAGGTGGGGCTGGTTGGGCACGGAAATGGGAGACGAAAAGAGTCAGGCAAAACTGTGGCTGTGGGCTACCGATTTTTTTAATTGTTTTTTTTTTGTGTGAATGAACAAGGAGTGTTTCGCATGGCTGAGCGCTGTTTGGTGCTGCCAATATGTTTTGAATCGCCGTCTTTTTTGTTGCTGGAAAGGTATTTGCAGTTGTGGGTGTTGGAGATTGGGGTTCTATGCATGTAACCACGGTTTGATGCTGATGGGGTTAGGGTTTGGGTCTTTGCAGGGCAGGTGAGAAGGTTTCTTTCAAGGTAAGCATGAATTCTCTGCAGAGTAGTCCGATCAGTGCAATGTTGGGAAAAGCATCAATACAATTGGTATTTTAGTGTTTTGGTATGAAGCGGAGGGGTGCTATTTGTTAAGATCTTTGCGTGCTTGGATTCGATTGCTCCTGTTATTTGGTTATTCTTTTAACTGCATTGACATATACTTATCAGTTGCCAAAATATAAGAAGTTGATTAGGTGAGGAAGGTGTTTGATCGAGAATTCCAAAGCCTCTGGAACGAGAGTTTGGATTTTGGGGATTTATGGGTCTATTTGTTTCAACATATTCAATAGTAATGTATCAACCTTGCAAATTGTTTTGACATTTGCAATGTATGATGCAGTGCAACAATTAAGCTGGTATTTCAAGAGCTGAAGATGGGAGGGTTGTTGGCATGCTCCTATTGGAAAGCTAAATTCTCCTCCGTCTGACATGTGAAGGATTCTTATTCTTGCGTCAATTAGAGATGTAAACACATGACTGGATATGCAAACCAAAAGCCATGATCTCACAAGAGCAAACTGAAGAAGACCATCAGCTACAAAGATGAAACTTCTGAATGAAACCAGAAGCGTCAATCAAAGAACCGAATGAAGAAAGAAAATTAATTTGGTAGTCCAAACCACCATAATATCAAATTCTGTGAACGCGTCTTACTATATCATGATACATGACAGAATGGCCAAGCTCAAAAGTCATGCCGATCCTCAAACGCATCCTTTGTAAATTCCTACAAGGTATGCTTACAAACACCAGAGTATTTCATGTAGAAATGAGTTGCTACGTTGAAAAGAAAGAAATTTTGCGCCGCGAAAAGAAAGAGAGTTGCTACGTTGGAAAGAAGGAAGTTTTGTCCATGGAAAGAGAGAGAGAGTTGCTTCCTTGAAAAGAAAGATAGTTTGCTCCATGGAAAGAAAGAGAGTTTGCTACATGGAAAGAAAGTGAGTTTGCCGCATGGAAGAAAGAGAGTTTTCCATATGGAAAGAAAGATAGTTGCTACAATGTCTCGTTGTGGACAACGGGTTAGTATACTAGTGTCTTCTAAAGGATACACTCTCCGTTGAGTAGGCGATTGAAATTTAGGTAGGTTCCTTGTAGTAGGTTGTATAGTTGAATTTTTCCAATTGGCTCTTATTCTAGTTAATTCATGTCCATTAGCCAATTGGTTAGCTTTACAATGGATAATTAGTTGTGATTAGACAACTAAGTAAGACAAAGAGTCCTAGTAAAGTCCTGATTGGTAGATGAAAGGTGAGCTTTGAAATAATATGATGCATGTGAGGAAGTACAAGGGTTAGGAAAGTACCAATTGGAATTTAGTCTTCATGCTGGTGATGTAGAAGCTCCTTCCCTCGTGAGTAGAAGTTTGATACACTGTGGTACTTTGTGTATTGTTGGAGTTTGGATTACTTTGTAGGGAACTATTGGAGAATTACCAAAATTTGTAAATCATAAGTATTAATAAAAATAAGTATACTTTGGAAATTGTAATGGGAGTAACTGTGTGTGTTGGAATGTAATTGAGTGTAATCAATTCAAGAATCATAAGTTGCGTACTTTGATGTATATTGTGGAGGTTGAGAAACCATTGGTGTGATTGATGTGATGTGTGGTGAGAGTTGTGTGTCACCAATGTGGTAATGTGACTGATTGGAAAGTGATTGAGATTGGGAAATAATCAGTATTGAAAAGAAAACCAATTGAAGTTGGTGGCAATTAGTGATCCTATTTGTGTTGTGACAATTGTGATTGAACAATAAATTGGAGGAACTGGGTATCACTGTGTCTGTGATTTGATTGGTTGGAAACCAATTGCATATGTGGATCCAAAGCATATCCTTGTATGCATGATATCATGTGAATTGATGAGACCAGAGATTTGAACATGAACAAGATTACAATTGATTGGAAATTGGTGGTATTAATGGAATGAGGAAGTTGATAAATAAAACGATGATCAAATTGAACAGAATTGAGAACTTTGGATTTTGAATAATCGCATGCTTTGATTGTGTAAGCGGGTACCAGTTGGAAATTTAGAAGTGTATACAACCGTGATTGTTGTGTAGTTCATGCCAATTGAAGAAATTGATATCACCAATTGGAAAGCGATCCGATTTGGTTGATTAGTAATTGATAATTAATTGAAGTTGATGAAATTATCAATTGGAGACTAGACATAGTTACACCCCATTGGTAGTGGGGACCTGTGAAATAGATAATTGGAAAATTGATATAAAGCTGTGATTAAAGCCAAATAGGTAAACTATAATTGGATGGTTGTATATCAATTGAAAAATTTACCAATTGAGAGATTTACTAAACCCGAAGAAGTACAAATTAGAGTGATGTATTAGAATCACTAGAAGTAGAGAAATGGTTGCACAAGCAAGTGAAAGACACACAAGGTAGTACAAACAATGCTTGGAGTAAAATGTTGCCTTCTTTTAGACGCCTTTACTTATACTACCACCTGATGGCGTCTCATGCATCTTGCAAGTAGCTTCTCAAGCAACTTACAAGAGCCTTCTAAAGTATCTTGGAAGTGGCTTCTCAAGCAACTTGCAAGTTCCTCTATGTCAACTCATGGACCACACGGTCACCCACTAGTCCTTGTTTATTCTATGCAAGACATGAGGTCTGGTTCTATCTTTTTGACCTTGTGTCATGCATATATCTCTCAAGATCCTTTCACCTCTCCTCCTTTTCTCCCCATTTACTTTCCCCTCTAAATCTACTTCAATAACTATTTACAATGCCGTAACAACTACGAGCAACTCTTATCTCCAACACTCCCACTTTGCGAGTAGTTACCATCACCCAATCCCATCGTTGTAGCTCACCTTTGATGTTGCTCTCTTGCAAGTGCCTTTGTCAAGACATCCGCCACCGTATCTTCCGTTGGACAATACTTCAAGCTAATCTCGCCGCTCTCCAACTTCTCGCCGATGAAGTGATATTGCACATCAATGTGCTTTGTGCGGAAGTGGTGTGTGGGGTTCTTTGCAATGGCTATGCATTCTTTGTTGTTGCACATGATGGTCGTTGTACCTTCTTAAACAAATCCCACATCCGCCAAGAGCTTACGAAGCCAAATGGCCTCCTTTGTTCTTTGGTTAGTTGCCATGTATTCGGCCTCCGTCGTTGACAAGACAATGGTTGATTGCCTCTTGCAATTTAACGAGATGACACCATCTCCAACAAAAAACACATACCCCGTTGTTGAACGACGCTCGTTTGCATCTCCAGCCCAATCCGCATTGCAATAGTCCTTCAAAGCAATGTCTTTTCCGCCAAGCCACAATTTATAGTCCTTGGTACCTTGCAAGTACTGCATAATGCGCTTCACCGCACTCCAATAAGATGGCCCGACGTTAGACATGAATTGGCTCACATACTATTGCAAAAGCAAGGTCAACCCATGTAGCCACCATGGCATACACCAATGATCCTACTCCGCTCTTGTATGACACGCCTTCCATCTCACCTTGAATGCCTTCAAACTCGTCCTCCGAGAATTTCAACAATTATACATTCATATTAAGTGGTGTACCAATGGGCTTGCTCTTCTCCATGTTGAAGCACTTGAGCACCTCCTCAATGTACTTCTTTTGGCTCATGGTGATGGTGCATGCTTTGTAGTCCCTCACAAATTCCACACCAAGACAATATTTCAACTCACCAAGATCGGTCATGTCAAACTCCGCGCCAAATTTGCTCATAAGCCATATCAACTTGGCCAAAAGGCTAGCCAAGATAATCAAGTCATCCACATGGATGAGTACTATCAATATTAAGAACTCACCTATTTGCTTGATGTACAATGAATGATCTGCTTCACTTCTTGTAAAGCCTTCTTTGGTGAAAATGAATCGATTTGTTGGTAACATGCTCTTGGTGACTATTTAAGTCCGTACAACGGCTTATTGAGCTTGCACACAAAATGCTCAAAGTCCCTCTTCTCAATACCTTGCAGTTGGCTCATGTAGATGTCCTCTTCCAAGTACCCATTCAAAAATACGATCTTCTCATCCAATTGATGCATCTCCAAATCCAACCCTGCTCCAAGCACAAAGATGCATCAAATGGTGTTGAACTTTGCAATGAGAGCAAAGGTCTTAAGGAAGTCCACTCCTTCAACTTGAGAGTATCCGTTTGCCATTAATTGCGCCTTGTGGCGCACAACTTGACCCGAAGCATCATTCTTTGTGTGAAACACCCACTTGCACCCGATGCTCTTGCGACCCTCTTGAAGGGAAGTCAACTCCCAAGTTTTATTTGCCATGAGCAACTCATACTCGTCTTGCATGGCCGCCTCCTACTTACTCGCATCCTTGGATCGGATGGTTTCGGACACATTCAATAGATCCTCAAGAGTCACCCACATTGGCTTGCTCCACTTCATGTTGCAACAAGATGTAGTTCATCCACCACTCTCCAAGCGGCCGCAGCTTCCTCCTTGGACATTGTGGCTCTTGAGTGCTCCCACTATCCTAATCACCACTTGGTGTGGTGTTGGTGTTGTTGAAGGCCCCACGGTTGCTTTTTGTGGGAGTCTAAAACTCCCACTTGGTTGCCCCCACAAAAAAAAATAGTTAAAGTAGAATTTTTAGTCTTAATTAACTAGAAAAGTAGTTAGTGTTGTGTAGAATTAGATTAGATAGCGGATAGTAAAAATAGGGAAATACTTAAGTAGTTAATTAGGTTTATAGTGGTGATAAAATTGGGTCTTAAAATCGCTAGTTTAGTCCCGGAAAACAATTTCAAAGAGTCTCGGAAGAGATTCCGAAATGTAATTATAAAATCATGCTTAACTTAAATTAATTAGTTAAGTTCAGAAGGTAGTAGATTAATTAGGAAGTAATTTTGGTTCTTTTTTTTGTTTTTTTGTTGTAGATAAAAATTCTTATTTGAAAGAATAAGAATTTAGTTATATGGAACAAAATATAAAAAGGAGAAACAAGAGGAAAAGAAAAGAAAAGACAAAAATTTTAAATTTAAATTTAAATAATAAAATTTAAAAAAATCAATACCCGGGTATGAACTCGGGTATGACCCAACCGGGTATCAACCCGGATATAGCTGATACCCGGGTACCACTTGGGCAGCAACCCCGGGTAGAAGCAACAAGGGGTGGAGCCGGGTCTTAAAAATCCGAGTAGGGCTTCAACCTGGTTACCAACCCGGGCCTTGAGCCTGAACACGGGAATCCCGGCGACCAACCAACCCTGGCCGACCCTCTTCTCTCCCCGACCCCCATCTCTCCCCGACCCCCATCTCTCCCCGACCTCCTCTCTCCCCGACCCCCCTCTCTCCCCGACCCCCCTCTTTCCAGAACTCTCTTCCCCTCTCTAAAATGATCCTCCCCCTCTCTCTAGCAACCTCCTCCTTCTCTCTTTAATTTCCCTCCCCCCTCAAATTTTTCCCTCTATCTCCCTCTCTAGTTCACTTTCTCTCTCATAGTTTCTCCCTCTCTCTCTATTTGAGTCTTTTTTGGAGTTGGGGTTTTCAAGAAGAAGAGGAGGATGTGCAACAAGGTTTAGTGCAAAAAAGAAGAAGAAGAGATGGTTTTCAAGGAGAAGAAGAGTCTAGGGTTTTGAAAAGGAGGTGGTACAACTAGGGTTTGGAGGAAGAGGTGCACGCAACCTAGGGTTTGATGGTGGAGGAGCCTTTTTGACAAGTTGGTGGAGATTCCTAAGGTTTGGTGGTGGAAGGAGGTTCGTGGCCGCGGCGAAAAGATCCAAGAGATAAGATCAAGAGTTGACGGAGGTTGCGGGTGCAACAAGGAGTTGAAAAACAAAGGTGATTCTTGCCTATGTTGGATTTCTCTTGATTGTGCAAACTTCTTTGTTTATATGTCTTTTTCTCCATTTTTCTACTCGGGTGACCTCCGGTAACATCCTCTCCGGTCTAGAGAAAAAGTCCCCTGGTGGACTCTATCTAGACCATATATGTCCTAGATTGTGACTTCTTATACGTATAAGTCTACGTTGGTATCATATCATTTATTTTCTATTGTCTTAGCCTTGTGGCAAGTCTTTTCTTTAGGTTTTCTCCATCCTCCTATCCTCTCTAGGTCTTGCCCAAATTTTCTATCCTTATCACGGTCTCCCGGTCAACCGGAAAAATCTTTGTCCAAGTCTTCTTCTCCCAAGTTCTTTCCTTGTAATGGTCAATTGTGATGTTGTTTAATTTATCGTGTTACTATATACGTGCAATATCTACATCTACATTAGTCTAGTAAGGTATTCCGGAGAAAGTAGACCAGTTGTCCGGTGTACTTATGTTTTCCGGGCCGGACCGGAATTTGTGATAAGTGATTGATGTAAATACAAGGCACATCCCGGAGTAGGTCTATCTTGAACAACATGACTCCACCGGTAACACGAACGCTTTCCAAGATTGACCTGAACAAGTGGAAAGAGATTGCCAAAAGGGAATACTTTGAGGAAAGTGGTTGAGTTTTTAAATCCAATCTTCCGGTCAATCCTTCTATGGATCTACCGGGAGATAATTCCACTCTTCCGAATGGGTCTTCCGGTTGAGCCTTTGTTTTATGTTATGTGTATTATTGATTTATTCCACCGGTTGGTGGGATGTTGTTAAAGTTGCTAGATTTAAACACTAGGGTGAGAGTAGTGATGTCGATGGGGCCCCATTGCGCACCCGATCACTACCACTGAAGTGATTTTTCCGGCTACTTACTTTTGTTAAAGAATATTTTACCAATCCCGGACCAGGAGTCTTCTGGTTTACCAGCCTACCGGTAATCCGTTGGTGGCTGGGATACCCAATATTTTAGGATCTAGATGTCATTTAGTTCTTTTGTGAATCTAGTTTTGGAGGATAGCTATTGACTTTAATGCATCCTCTAGATGCCATTTCCACCTTTAGGGGATCTAGTTTTGGAGGGTAGGTATTGACTTTAGTGCATCTTCTAGATGTCATTTCCACCTTTTGAGGTTCTAGTTTTGGAGGGTAGCTATTGAATTTAGTGCACTCTCTGGATGCCATTTCCACCTTTAGGGGATCTAGTTTTGGAGGGTAGATATTGATTTTAGTGCACCTTCTAGATGCCATGTCCACCTTTTGGGGATCTAATTTTGGAGGGTAGCTAATAACTTTTGTGTACTTAAAGAGCCTTGGATTTTTGTGATAAATATTCTTCTCTTTGTTGATTTGCTCGTATCTTGCCTTCACTGCTTGTGTCTAGAGTCTTTGTTGAGCTTGTGTGGGTAGACCGGGAGAGAGTTGAGTCCTCTTAGTGTGTCTTTGCTATGTGTGCAAGGTTGTGACTTGTTGTGTGTTATGTGATTGAGTGTGAGTAGAGACTTCCCGAGGGTGAAGGATATCCAGGTTAGATAGGTGGAGTAAGATCGGGGATCTATACTCTAAATCCTTCACCGGTGGGACCGGGAAGAGTTGCTTTATCGAATGGGATCCAGGAAGCCCACGGCTATTTATGATAGCCTCCCTTAAGTAAGAGGTGTTTGGATTGCTGGAGAGGAGGGTGATATTCCCCCCTCTTCCTACACCGGAAGAGATCACAACTAAGCCTGAGTTCGGAGAATTTCGGGGTTTCTACCAGGTGATAGTCGACTAAGGTGGTACGAAAAAACTGTCACAAACCGTTTTTTGCCATGTCACAACTGCTCTTTCTCGTCACATACTCAATTTGCTTTTAATTTCAAATGTCGTTCTACAAAATGTGAATCCTGACTTCCATACCATGACACAATATTGCAAATTTTGACCGAACTAGTCTACAATTCAAAGAGAAGAAGTATATTTGTTTGTACTATATACTTGTCACATTTTTGAAAATGTAACAAATATACTTCTTGTGAGATATCAGAAGTTCACAATTTCCGGAATCTTTCATATTACATGCACAACATGTTCTTTTTGGTCATTCCAAATGAGAAATGATGATCTGAGACTTAAATTTGCTTGTAATAGCAAAAAATAGGTTGATTTTCAGAAATGCTTAAAATGGGGGTTAAATGTTGATTTTTGCTCCAAATTCTTATCAAACCTTCTTTAGTATACAAAAATCTATCTTAAAATATAAAGTGTTTTCAAAAATACTTTTTATTTCCATCATTTTCTTCAAAATCCAATTTTTGGTGCCTTGAAAAAATATATATACTGTGTGGTATGTTTGATATATTTTTAGTCTCTATAGTATGCAGTAATTTCATTTCGAGAAAGGGTTCGGCCACTTATAGAGAAACATGTGTTGTAACAACACAAAGTCCCAAAAATCAGCACTTTGTTTAAAAGATTTTATGTTCACCTAACATTTTGTTGGCCATGATTTCTTCACACCTAAAAAATAGACGATTGACATTTAGCAACAATTTAACAAAGGGCTTAAAAACAAACATCCTAAAGAGTATATTATTTTTGCCCACTTTGTACCCCCCTTTGTGTACCTACACCCTACCTTTGCAATGGACAAGTTCCGACGATCCCCGTGGAAGGTTGTCTTGCTCATATGATTTGCTTAGCACTAACTTGTTGTGAGTCTTGTATCTCTTTTGTTTGATTCATTGGATGTGGTTGTAGTTGGAACCCAGGCTTGCGTGATCGGTTTACCAAGACAAGTTTCCGGTAGATTGTGAAGACCGGTAAACCAGCTGCGACATTTTTAACTCTTTCAAGGTTTAGGGTTAGATTGTGGATATTGTGGCCTCTGGACTATGAGAACGGAGGGCCATGACTTTCCGGGCACTGTAAAAATTTACCGGAAAACTACTCTGACGCTCAACAGAGTTTAACTGAAACACTTGTCGTTACTTGTTACCGGTTACTAAGGTACCGGGGAAGCCATCCTCCGGGATGTGCTGAGGTAATAAGTGTGAAGTGTTGTTAAGATTTAAAGAGTTTGATGCACGATAAAAATCCCTAGAAACAATCTGGTTAGGTGGGATTGTTTAAGGTTAATTTTGGTTAACTTTGAGAATTACTAACCACTAGACTACGACACTTCTTCTTCTTCACCATCCACCGTCTTCTCTTTTTGAAATCACTATCATCCGTGATATTTGGTTTGAAGGATTCTTCGACCAAAATCAACAAAGGCGTCTTACTACTCCCATTTGGACTAATCTCCAAACCATGACCATCACTTGAGCTATCTTCAATAAACACCACATCACGACTCGGAATGATCTTCTTTGTCTCAACACATATGAGGCCCTGGCATATAGGATAAACTTGATGTCCTAGCAATAGGCAAGAAACAAACATTGTTTGCCTTTTGCATCAAGTTTATCCTTCTTTGCCTCCGGCACCATCGCATGTACAATGCATCCAAACACATACATATATGCAATGCATGGCTTGCGGCCGCTCCAAGCCTCTTGTGGTGTAATGGTGACAAGCGGCCTTGTCGGGCACCGATTGTGGATGTATACTGCATTGGTCACCGCTTCCACCTAAAACTCAACCTTGAGCGGTTGAGCATGGATCATACTCCTTGTCATCTCCACAATAGTCCGATTAGCTCGCTCAGCCACTCCATTTTTCTCGGGCGTGTATGATGTTGATGGTTGTCTCTTGATGCCGTGATGCTTCAAGTAGCCTCGAAATGCTTTGGAGATGAACTCTCCACCATTGTCGGACCGAAACACCTTGATCTTGTACTCGGATTGCTTCTCCACAAGTGCCTTGAACTCCTTGAACTTCTTAAGGCACTCCCTTTTGGTCTTCAACGTGTACAACCATGACTTCCTTGAAAAGTCATCAATGAAAGTTACAAAGTACCTTGCACCGCCAATGCACGTGGTCTTCATAAGGCCGCATACATCCGAATGTATAATCTCCAAGGGCTTTGTTGCACGAGTCGCTCCATCCTTTGGAAATGGTGCCCTATATTGTTTGCCTTGTACACACCCTTTACAAAATGGCATAATGACTCATCTTTGCCAAGGATCATGCCACTTACCATACTTTGAAGAAAATGCACACGTCTCACGTTCAAATAACCAAGCGGACGATGCCAAAGCTCCATGGCGCCATTCTTGCTTGATGATTGTGCCAAATTTGCCACATCCGCCTCATACACCTCAGTGAAGGCCACTTGGTACAAGTTGTCTTCTTGAGGTGCTACCGCAAGTACAACTCCAGTTGGTGCCTTCATTGACCACCCATCCACATTAAATTGCATCTTCATACCGCTGGACACAAGCTTGTTCACCAAGAGCAAGTTTGCTTGCAACTTGGGTACATGGAGGACGTCTTTGATTGTCAACCTCTTCAAACGCCCCCTCAGAAGCACTTTGACAACAATGGCACCAACTCCAACGGCATCCACAACACTATCACAACCAAAATGCACGTTGCGTGATAGAATAATCTCATACGTATCAAATGTCGTCCAATGAGATGTCATGTGTTTTGTGGCGCCCGAATCCAAAATCCACTTACAAATGGACTTGGAATGAGGTCTATCTTAAGTTGCAAATGAATAGTCATTGTCTTCTTTGGCATGGTTGGGATTCTCCTTCTCTTTTGCTTGGTTTGCAATGTTGCGCTCTCCTTTCTTTGGCTTATAGCAATTTTGTGCAAAGTGGCTCGATTTGCCACAATTGTAACATACCTTGGGCTCACCACGCAAGGATGAACTAACCCCTTGCTTTGCCTTGATACCAAAGCCGTATCATTGCCATGCGCCTCCTTCTCCTTGCGCTTAGACACTTCCTCCATCATCCATGCAACCACAAACTCCATGGTGAGGTCCTTCATGCGCAACGCCTCTAAGGCGGTGATCAAGTACTCAAATTAGGGCCGCAAGCTCTCAAGCAACATCATCACCACATCTTCATCTTTGACGGGTACCTCCAATCAATTGAGTTGATCTACAAGTGCCTTCACTTGGTTGATGTGGGTCAACAAGTCGTCACCTTCTTGCATCTTGATTGTGAAGAACTTGCAACAAATGAAGAGGATGATAGACAAGCTCTTGGTTTCGTGGATGTTGCACAAAGTCTTCCATGCTTCCGCCGGTCCTTTGCAACTTTTGATGTGGGCAAGTTGGTTGTCCACCAAATTGAGCCCAATGACGGACATGGCCTTCTTCACACCCCGATTATAATCCTTTATCACCTTTGAATCATTGTTGTAGGATGGAGGTTCCTTGGAATCCTCAACAATCTTCCAAAGGTCCATGGACTCCAACACCATCTCCATCTTAAACTTCTAAAGGTTGAAGTTGCCCCCCTTGAAGTTGTCGATGATCCTAGCACTCTCAT
Organism: Bryoerythrophyllum caledonicum; assembly: GCA_963971425.1. Classification (NCBI taxonomy): domain Eukaryota; kingdom Viridiplantae; phylum Streptophyta; class Bryopsida; order Pottiales; family Pottiaceae; genus Bryoerythrophyllum; species Bryoerythrophyllum caledonicum. The sequence continues at coordinate 6,087,011 of OZ020515.1, forward strand.
TGTCAAATGTCGCCATGATGACACTCAAATGGCCAAGATTGGTCCTTCTAAGCTCCTGATGTGTACGAACGCACCTCAAACACTCAATTGAGCTCCTTATAGGCTCTCAAATGAATAACTAAGCACTTTACGCACTCTAATCAGCCTTTTCAAGGTTCTAATGTGCAAGAACAATCAAATGAATCACTTTTAACTGAGTTGTCAGGACGCTGGACGTCCAGACCGGGGACGTCTTCCGCCACCCTAGGACGTCCTGTGACATCTAGGTTTTGGGTTGTTTATCCTTAGGTGAAACCTGAAAGGCCGTCCACCTTGCCGTCCGCGCATTGGCGACCACCCGGTGGTTGCCGTGACGTCCGTAGGGCGGTCGCAAGGCTATGCGGTGGGCCGGCCGATCGCCCCGCCCCGATATTGCAACGGTCACTTCTTTTTAAGTAGCAACAATTATTTTTGGTTCCTACATGGCCCATTGGTATAAAGAAGATGGCAGATGATGCCTTGGTTCACTTCTATACTTTCATTTCCCAAGAGCTTTGAGCTACACTTTGCATCCATTGTTTTGTAATTATTGAGTTTGGAAGTTGGAGGTGTCGCAGTTTCTTTAGAAACTGAAGACACCTTATTTTTCTCATACCGCATATCACATTCATTCACTGGAAGATATTTAACTCTTCAAAATGGCTACAAAGCCTTGGTCTCTTTGGTACTCAGAAATAACGGAAGAACTCGGGAGAAAGACCGATTCCTTTAAATGCAGTCTTTGTTCCCGCATTTTTGCAAGAAGGCTAGAATGCCAACTGAGTCATCTCGGTTACGTAGAAGTCATTGGCAAGCGGAAAAGTGGTGTTTAAATAATGCATGTGCACCAAACTGACACCGCGTCTTTATAATCTTTTCAGAAATTGTGCTGGTCATTATCCTCGACATAACGGAGAACTTTTCTCTGAACATTGTATCACACCAACCATGAAAATTGTGTCTCCCAAAGAACATAGTACACCTACTTCCACTGGTGAGGATTCATGTGTAGGATCCACTTAAGTTCCCGTTGCAGTCTTTTAAACAAATAAGGTTGCATTGACTCCCACCTTTTTCACACCGATCGAACATGGAAGTGTAGCTGGCACCCTTCCTCGATTGATGACACAATCTATGCTCTCTGAGGGATTTCAACTTTCAAGAAATGGAGTGGCGGGAGCTAAATAAAGTGTGGGCTCGGTTTTTATTACTTGTCCAATGTTCCGTTCGCAGTCGCACGAAGTGATGCATTCAAGGAAGCTGTGATGAAGACTGCTGCTTTCAAAAAATCGTATGTTCCACCGTCTTACCATGACATTGGAACAAGGTTGTTGGTATAAGCAAATGTTGATTTGGAGGCTGATCTAAATAGTAGAATAGAGGAGAGTGTTCAAAAGTTTTGAGGAACTCTAGCCCTGGATGGATGGAGCTGTATGACTAATCGCCCTTTGTACAATGCAATGCTAGTTTCTCCTCTAGGAGAGCTTTTTGGAATCAGTAGATACCATCGGGAACAAAAAGACTGTTGAGTACACGACATCTATTCTTCAGAAGTTCATTGATTAGGTTGGCCTCCGCAATGTTGTTCAACTCTGTACTGACAATGCGAGTGCAATGCTCAAGGCTGGACAGTTAACCACAGAGAAATATCCACACATATACAGTCAAGGATGTGTTGCACATGCCATGGACTTACTGTTGGACGACTGGAGGAAGATAAAATGGATAAAAGAAGCTCTAGGAAAGGCTAAATAGTTGGTGAGGTTTGTGAAAAATCGACAAATGCCACTTGCTGTGTTTTATAAACACGAGGCAAAGTTCAACTTGTTTTTGGGGCGAAGTCAATTTGCATCCAATTTCATAATGGTAAATCATTTATTGAAGGTCAAAGAAGCGTTAGAGCAAAGTGTTGTTGATCTTGACTGGTTGGTGTATGTCACAAACCTCCGAGATGAATGAAAAGACAATGCACCGACCTTATTTTGGGACATCAAAAGAATTGTCTAGATGAACACTTTTGGGAACAATGTACGAATTTTTCAGGAGATGGTAGCACCTGTAGTATATGCTTTGAGAAAATTTGATTTCAAAGAACCATGTATGGGGAAGGTTTTGGTCATCTTCCGCAATCTCGAGAAGCATGTTCTGGCTCTATGTCGTGAACCATTCAATCTTGATAGCGATATAGCGGACTTTGTTGAGCACCGCTTCTACCGCCAAAAATGGATGATCACAACTGACTTACACTCTGTCGGTGCACTCCTAAATCCTTATTTGCTCCATGACAAAAAATTTGCCGATAATCCAGATGCCATCACTGCGTGTAAACGAGTGCGAGAAATCTATGTACACTTAAGGAATATCCTGACGTGGTTAACGAGTTCTTAGCTTTTCGACACAGGGCTGTACCATTTCATGACATGTTAGATCCCAAACTCTAGGAATGTTCTCCATATGCTTGGTGGAATTTTGAAGGTGCTTGTGGAAAACTCCTTGTGCCAATTGCCAAGAAAATACTAGCGCAAACGTTATCATCTTCTTCTTGCAAACGCAATTGGAGTAGCTATTCTTTTGTGCATAACAAGAGACAAAATATGTTACTACCTGGAAGGACAAATGACTTAGTGTTTGTCTATACCAATTCAAGGTTGCTCGTGAATGGAAAGTTGACGGATGAGAAGAGGTGGTACGCGGAGAACTTGGATTTAGAAGACCCCCAAGTTCATGAATCAGATAACTCCGAAGACTCCGACGATGCAAGTACCGATGTGGGTGCCAACTACAACGATGGATACTTAGACGATGACATCGATGGTGGTCCTCCAAACGGTACCACAAGTCTTCACCGTGCCTTGTGCAATGAGTATGATTTCTCCGATGATGATAGGGTCAAGGAAAAAAATGATGACTTGATGCCCATTGCACGATACTTGAACGGTGATTGCATGGTCAATAGTAAAAACATCATTGCGAGTAGACCAACCGCAATTCCAAAACAAACACAAAATGCCAGTCCATGTGAAGGCAATGACATGAAGAATGGAGTACAAGGAGGTATCCCATTTTCACATGAAACAACCCTACATGGGCATCAAACTCAAGGGCAACAAAAGGAAGATGTTGTGGATCTCAACATCCATAGTCCCAGACTTGCCAAAAATCTCAAGAAAACAACAACCGCGCCATTTGTAGAAGATACCACACTTCTCAAACAAAGGGCTAGAGAAGATGATATTCTCCACGGCACTAGAAGTCCACTACACTCGACGGAGAAAAACACTTCCTTCCATCCTGAACAACCCTCTTTGCATGGTGGTGCGTCGCAGTCTCTATTTGGAAACTCTCCTACAAAGGTCATTAGAACCAATTTGAAGTCTTCCAATGCTTTGGTGTCCATTTCAAAGCTGGTACGACCACAGACACTAGAAGCCCAATGTGGCAATATTTCTAGTGATGGGAATGTACCTCTTTCCATGGTCTTCAAAAACCATTCCGGAAGTCCTCCTAGTCAAAATTTGTCATCTTCAAGGGCAAACGTTGCCTTAAAGATGAAATTAGAGACTTTGGATGTCAATGTACCTAGTATGATAGGACCTAGAAATCCTTGACAATCGATAAAAAAAATGGCAAGTTTCCATGCAGCCATTTGCACGGTCGCCACGTCGGCTAGAAATCCCCTTCATGCCATCGAGACTTGTAAGAGGTTCAAAATCATTCAGTCCATGTCGAAAAAACGGAGAATCAAAGAGGAAGACCTCACGGATGATGAAGATGACCCCTCGTGATCTAGCGGAGCCGAGGTCAAAGGTGATAGTGATTATGAACTTCCTACTGATATCAATGAGTAGCTAGACTATATCCATGTATATCGTATGCTTCACTCGTACTTCTTTCCATGGAAAAGAGGGTGGTCCAAAGTTGATGTGTTCATAGATGCACCTATGTGTTGAGTCATTATTGGCCTATCCATTATACTATGGATGGTTTAGGATTGCTTTTCAATTGAATATATTCTATTATGTGTTAATAGAATATACAACCTATGAATAAAAAAATTGTTTTTATCTCCAAATTATTCTTTTTTAAAGTACCTTGTTTGCACATATTCCATACTTGTTTGCTTCATCCGTTACTATTTTCTCCAATTTCATATTATTGTCCCATTATGTATAGTCTTGGTACAAGAATCTCTTAACCATATCATAATCCATAAATATTTCAACTCTCATTGCCTTCTGCTTATTTTATCGCTTAGTAAGCACAACATACTTGAAACTATTGCTAACACCACCACGTAAAAAGATGAATTAACAATGTAACATCACATAATACATTCCACAAAACCTCCATATGACTATGTCATTTCAAAAGTTGTAAATTCTTGTTTCACATATGCACAAACTTTATATTCCACTCGTATAGCACCTTGACAAAAACATTCATCATTTCCATGACTAAAACTCCAACCATCCTCCATAATTAAATACCTAAGGAGTACAAAAGTGCTAGGAGATCTAGTTATGTCACCTAGTAGTGGCCACTATATTAGCTACACAATGCCCTCTAATCTATGTTAGTCGAGTTGGATTGGTTCCTCCAAAGTGAAACCCTCTTCCGTCCACTGCCTCGGAGTCCTGCTTCGAGTCTCCGGCCTCTGACTTGGCCTCGCAATTCTGCCTCCTTTGGACTCTCAATCAATGGCAGCGATTTCTCTTTGCAACTTTAATTGCCAATTGTCATTGCTATCGTTGTCATCCTCCTTCTTACGCTTCCGAGTAGAATCCACCTTCGCCGCAAATATTTCCATGGCCTTCTCAACTCCCCGCAACACCTTATTCACAAAATCGTCATTGTCTTGGAATGACACCAATAATTCTCCACTACGCTTTTGAAGCTTGTTTCTCCAATACTCAATGACATCCTCAATTCTCCTATCAAATGCTTGCACCGCATCCCAAAAATCGCATCCGACATCTTGGAAAGAAGCTTCGTCCATCGATAATCTTAGTCTTGTTGCTTCTTCCAACTTTGCAAGGAATAATGCCCTACCAACCAAAATACGATTGTACTTCTTATATTCTTCTCCCAAGATGATATCATCTTTCACTTCATGCCAAGAGCCATCTTCTCCCTTCTCAACTCTCTTTGGATTAAATCGGAAAAACCTGTTATGGTCCGTGCTCCAATGCCCTCCAAAGTTACGGCACAACAACTCTTGTTGTTCACCATCTTCAATCGCTTGTGCCCTTGTCTCCACTTCGTAGTCCTCTGTCATCCAAAAGAATGGATCGCATTCCATCGCGAACTCATCATACAATTGGTGACAGCTGAACTTACTATTCCAATCAAATGATTTTCTCCATTCCCAAAAGTTCAGGAATTTCTTCGGAAGCTGATCCAACGGAAGATTCCATTGGTTGAACTCGTGCCCTCGTGGCATAATATCTCTTAAACCCATCATTTTGTACAACTTTCTGCTAATAGGAAAACGACACATGGGACACATCGATTGTCTCATGGAACTTTGAGAAATGCACGTAGTATGAAAGTTATAGCCACATTGCCCCAATGTATGTGCCCTCTCTGGACCAAATTGTTCCTGGCACAAGCTGCATTTATCATTGAAGAACGATGGTTTTGGATCGCATGTATGGATGATAGTTCTTTCAGAATCCAGAAAGTGTGACGAGAAGATATTGAAGGGCATCCATCCTTCTTCCACTTCCAACGCCCAGTCAATGCCATTGCTCTTTCTGCTGTCCCGGTAATAATTGGTGCAATCCATCATCTCCGCCACATTGCCCCAAATAGTGATCGTTGTAGGATCACGCCCAACTTCTCCAACTATACTCTTGAATCTCTTTAACGAGGCCTCCACAAGTTCCCCCAATGCTTTTGATTGAGCAACATACTTTTTAAGATTAAGTGTTGTTTTTGAGGCCATTGTTTCTCTGTCCTGAAGGCTATGAATCCAAGCCAACCAAGGCATTGTGTTCTCATGGCATGGTGTGTAATCTGCCGTTTTCAACGTCCTCCGCAATGACTCTAATTCTTCTCGTGCTTAGGTGATAGTCGACTAAGGTGGTACGAATAAACTGTCACGAATCGTTTTTTGCCATGTCACAACTGTTATTTCGTGTTACATGCCGAATTTGCTTTTGATTTCAGATGTTGGTCTCCAAAATATAAGTCCTGACTTCCATGCCATCACACACATCATAAATTTTCACCGAATTGGTCTGCAGTTCAATGAGAAGAAGTATATTTGTAATTACTATATACTTGTCAGAGTTTTAAAAATGTAGCAAATATACTTCTTGTGGGAGATCAGAAGTTCACAATTCTACAAAACTTTCAGATTACATGCACAATATGTTCTTTTCGGTCATTCCAAATGAAAAATTATGATCTGAGACTTAAATTTGCTTGTAATAGTAAAAAATGGGTTGATTGTCAAAAATGCTTAAAATAGGGGTTAAATGTTGATTTTTGCTCCAAATTCATATCGAACCTTCTTTAGCATACAAAAATCTATCTTAAAATATAAAATGTTTAAAAAAAAATTCCATCATTTTCTTCAAAACCAAGTTTTCGGTGCCTTGAAAAAATTGATATACTGCGTAGTATTTTTGGTATATTTTCAGTCTCTGTAGTGTACAGTATTTTTATCTCGGGAAAGGGTTCGGCCACTTATAGAGCAACATGTGTTATGACAACACAAAGTCCCAAATATCAGCACTTTGTTCAAGAGATTTTCAGTTCACCTAGCATTTTGTTGGCCATGATTTCTCCACACGTAAAAAATGGACGGTTGGCATTCAACAACAATTTAACTAAGGGCTTCAAAACTAACATACTATGGAGTATATTATTTTTGCCCATTTTGTACCCCCTTAGCGTACTTATGCCCGCCTCATCTCTCTCCCTATTTGCCACCTCCAACTTCTGTAACACGATTTCCATATCTTCCTTCTTGACTTCCATGGCCAGCTCTTTTTCCTCCTTTGACTGTATTTGGCTACAACCGATTTCCGCTACCAGCCCAACACAAGAAGGCTGAAAAAAATCTTCCGCACATTGTCCACTTTGTCATTTTGTGGATACTTGGAAAGAAGAAGACTCTCCGAGGTACGAGTGGAACCATCAACCGCTACCACATCCACCTCACATACCTCCACACCCATTGTTTTCTTCCTTGTACCTTGGATGTTGGTCCAATGTTTAAATTCCAAGCATCTTACCTTCCTCTTGTACTCCTTCAATTTCTTTACTAACCGTATAGTAATGGCGTGGTTTTTCTCAGCCTGAGCTTCCAATTCCATGATGAATTGTATACTTTCCACCTTTTTTTCTAGCAATGGCTTTATAGTTGAAGCCATCTTCTCAAAATCAAGAGCGGCTTCTAGGATACTTGGAGTGAATGTTGCAAAGACTTCACCCATTTCTACAAATTTTGGAGCCATAGCTGAGAAGATCGTTGCTCCACGCTTCATTGTGTCTGCATCATGGATTACTTCAACCATATTCCTCAAAATTGCATCACGCCTTGACCTCACTCCCTCTTCATTTGTACGGGTATTACGATCTTCCCCTACCGTTGCTTTAGCCCAGTCCATAGTGAAGTCGAGCAACTCCTTCAACTCATCCTTGTTTGGCATTTTTGTCAGCATCCCTATGATGGTAGATATGACATTCTACGCCGTCATCGAGTCAACAAGGTGTGGTTCTAATCTTGTTGGCATTGCAGTACTTGGCCCAACATCTGGTGCCTCCTTGGTGATACTCTCTAGCGTTTGAACCTTTACAATTGAAGGTTTTGCACACTCTATGTTCTTAATTGGAGAAACTGTGGACAATATGTTGGCCACTACATTCTCCAATTTCTCGTGGGACTCTGGTTCAACCGTCACATCATCCAGACGCTCCTTCAAACATTCAATGCCATCCGGTTGCTCTTTCAAACATTGAATGCCATCGTGCCCTGTTTGTGTCATTGGAGGCACATCTTGTATCTTAGGCTTTCCACGCGGTAGACTTCTCCCATGAGTTCTCTTCTTGGATTGTTCCAAAACGTTCTTTGTGGCAACTTATTCCTCATTATATAAATTAGGAATATGCTGCTCTGTCCTCGCAATCTTAAGTAGAAATTACGTTGAAGTTGGCAACGTAGTCCAATCCACCTTCTTCTTTAATATCAAGTTTGTATAAACCAATGATACCAAGCTGTAATTAAACAACCCCTTACTTCTTGGACAATCCCTAAATAAAGCCCGCCATACTTCCTCAGCTTGATGAATGAAATGATCATCCTTGCACAGCCAGGGCTTGCACGCAAAATCGCTGCTCTGACTTGCGTGGCATTTTTTGGGCCATAGTTTATCAACGTGATACATCTTTACATACTTCTTGCACGTTTTGAATGTCCTGAAATCTTCCATTTTCGCTTCTCAATTGTCCTCTACCTTGATGTCTTCATTACCCAAAATCTCCCACTCCAAACCATGAGTAGCTCCTTTTTGTTTAATCCTCTTCTTCGAGCCCGCGTTTCCACCTGAGCCTAGGTCTCCGTGCGCCGTCACCTCTTCCGCCGACATGGTAGCTATTGTATTCAAGAATACACACACAAAATTTGCCTCATTGTTGTATGAACACTGCAATCGAATGTAAATAGAGTGTATTGTGTAGCATAAATGGACCCCCAGTACTTCACCAAGTAGGAGCAGCAAGTACTTATGCAATTGCAGCACATCCGACGTGGATAGAGAAGTGTGAAAGTGAAGGAAGAAAGGGTGGCGATCGGCTTCTATAGGAGGACGGCCAAACCTAGAGCCACGGCCGTCCAATGCAACGGTCGACCAATAGCAATCGATCGGGCCGGCCTCGGGCGGACAGCCGAGGCCACCGTGAGACGCGGCGGAGGGCCTCGACCGCCCGTCCGCGGGTTCACGCAAACGGCCCGACCATCCGCTCGTTCGTTTTTATTTTTTATTTTATTTTATTTTTTATTTTTTAATCTTGAAAAAGTAAAATACTATATTTTACTTTTTATTTTAATTATAATTTTGAAAAAGTAAAAATACTCCTTCCTTTTGAAGATACACCCTAAAAATGGATTTTGTCAAATAAATTAAAAGAAACTCTTTTTTCCAATACTCAAAATAGAAAGAGGAATTTAAAGTTGCATACATTTGAAAAAAAACTCTCTTTTATTTTAGACCTATCAAAAATAAGAAGAAAAGGAAAACACTTATGAAAATAGAAAAAAGACTCTTATTTATTTTTTAATTTTAATGTAGTAAGGAAAGAAAACATATAAAGTAAATATATGATACCTTTTTTTCTTTAAACTAGGAAAGAAACAATGACAAAGGCTTGACATATGTCCTTCTATAATTTTTAGTTGAGCCTTATAAAAATTTAAGGGCTAGTTAATACTTAAGGCCGGATTGGGGGCCGGCCGGAACTCTCAAAGTTTCAACCAATTAGGTCTCAATCTCTCAAAATCCAACCCAAGACTTTATACTTGGGGCCAGCCGGAACTACATTTCATCCAACGTGTCACCTTAGGTGGCATGGTTTTTAAATGGGCTTTTAAATTCTATACCAATTCCAATTTTTTGTTATTAAAATTGAAAAAATATTTGTTGAGTTTCATTCCTAATTCCCTATCTTTCTACATAAATGTTTTTGACATACAATGTCATTTGAGTCTTGAACTGACTTAAGTGATTGGAATTGGGTGCCTCTATCCTAACCCTTAAACGTCGGGTTAGCCAAAATCCGGTTATTGGAAGAATGTAAAATGCTCCCACGTGATGATAAAACATTACTTTCATCGAAGTTTTTGTGAAGGTGTTGTCAATGAGTGCATGTGGTACATGCACTCATTGACCCTTCACAAAGTGTGTAACTTTTTCTCTAAATAAGAAAGTATTTGTGACTTGGAACTCAATGTAGTGTATTTTAGAAACGTCTAGCTTAAGCTCTAAATCTGAATTTGAGTGATAAAATGATGTTTTTTGAAATTGAGTCCAATTAATGAAATGAAGTTTATCAGATGTAGTTTCCAATCCAATTTGAAAATTTGAAAAATACATACAATTGAGTAAGTTATCGCAATTTGAACTTTGGGCATAATACTCCGGATGACCAATCTTCTAGTTTAAGCTGGACGCAAAAATTTCATCTACACCACAAGTTGGAACACAATTATGTACACCTTCAGCGAAATCATCGTATTTTTTACACAAAATTTGTACATGATATGAATATTCTTCATTTTTTCTTCAGAAAATCACAAAAATTTGAATTCTCACGAAAAAATATTGAGTTTCTTGTGACATGAGCCAAACATGTGGTGTCATCACTTAGAAATGAAATCAAAATATTTCCGCTTATATTTGATGAAGAATTAGAGCTCATATTAGAATGAAATCGGGATTCATTCCTCGGTCATAGGCTCATAGCTCCGTCCTTTAACGGCTAAATAGTTTGTACGATGCAATATCAGGAAAATCGAGATAGTGATTCAATGTGTACAACCTAAACAATTAAGCAAATAAAATCTAATATCCAAATATTAAAAGGCTGGATTGAAGGCAAACCGGCTGGCCTTCCATCCGACCCGAGGCCTAATGTAAACCGGCCCTATTGTTCTACTTAGACCACAATCAATCGTCAATTTGCCAATTCTCACTTTTATTTTTTGTTACCTTAATAAGTTTCCGACCAATAATCCGTATGGTCAATAAGAAAGTTTACACCACATGTTGTTGTGAGAAAACAAAAAGAGAAATATATAAAGGTATCTAGGTTTTATGTGGAAAAGATTAAGGGTTTTTTTTTACCTTGCCCAACAATGAGTGACAATGTGTGAAAATGTTTGACTTGGGTTGGTATGATATTTTTCACTAAAGACAATAACTTTTTTTAACAATACTAGAGGAAACAATAATACTTGCGAGTAAAAGCTTTTGTTTCCCTTCTTACTCATTGCACTACAACGTGCTGTTCTTTTTTATTGTTTGGTGTGGACATGCCTTGTTGTCTTAGGGGTTAATACAAAAACCCATAAAATGAAGATGAAATACTTGCAACAATGGACAATATTGTTTAATGTAGGTCATTCACGATGTCCAATAAACCACTAATATTCCATGCTCTTCATTCAATGAAGAATTATCAATTGCCACTCTCACAAATGTTGATTTCCATCAATGATAGTTGTATACATGTTGATTCTTGAAGGTGATGTTTTACAATACTGAAAAGGCAATATAAAATAAGTTTGGCTTCATTCCAACTTTCATTTGAATACATCTTAATAGTGCACACTTATGCTCACCGTATGTTTTTTTCAACGAAAGTGACTCAAAATTGGACATAGTTTTTTCGGTCACAATATATAGATTCTAACGAGTCTCAAAGACGCCAGAAATTAAAATTCCTCTACTGCCTGAAAAACAACACGTCATCCCAAGTCACATAGTTTCACATATTGTTGGTCAAGGTACCCATACAGAACCACGTTCTTCTCCTCATAGAACTTAGAGATCTTCTTATTTTCTACATTATATTTTCTATACTAAAAAATTAGCGGTGACCATTCTTATTTATCATATGGATTTTCATCCTAAAAAATACCTAGTTCTAAAACACAAACAGAAGTTGAGCCGGCGATTTTTGAACCTCCATTCCTTCTAAAATTGTTTGAGGTGCTAACCCCCTTGGTTTACGTCTAGAAATCGGTGTACAACACTACAAGGACATAATATTATGATTAGCATGGTTGTAATAATCATAGATCTCGTGTAGTGCAAAAACTTTAGAGTAAGTGATGTCAAACTGTGCAGATCCGCTATAAGCCGGGATGAAAAAGGATCTAATTTTCTACTTCAAACACGGTAATCTTTCACTCCCTGCGGTAAAAGTTAGTGAAATATTTTGATGACATCAGGAAATACCGGTAGGACCGGTAGGTCTTTATTAACATCACACAGCGAAGTTTGGAATCGATAAGTTTTTGTTTTCCTCCTTAGTCATGCCGAACCGTGTAAAGGGTAATGCCATAAAATATAAAATCATTGAAATATCACTTCCGATGCAATAAAAACGAGAAAGCTCGAAAGTGGTCAAACCATGGAAGGTGATAAATAGTTGTTGAAACAATTATATATTTTTTCCTACATCAAATATTAAGTGATTACAAAAAACCCCAATGTTTTTATACACATCAACTTTAAGGCCATGTTATTTTAGATGTTTGGATTTATAAATAATGATTCTCACACAAAGTTTTTAAAATGATGATAGTTTCACCATTACCCAAAAATGTAAGGTGATATTAAATGAATATAAATAGTTGAATTCTTATGAAATTTATAAAGTATTCAATACACCACACTTAACACACAGTACTACTAATGTTCATTGCCATTCATGTTTTTGTCCTTGCACCATTATCTACCCTCCAAGATTTCCTCGTATCCATTCCAACGAATACCTATTCACAAACCAAAACAAACAAGAGCTCCACAATATTCTATATATTTGGCTTATGTCCATTTATGATTTTTATATGCACCTTTAGAATGAGGAATTCTATATTCTCATGTTTTCCAAATTGATATAATGGGAATGCAATAGTTTCACGACCCACCTATTTTGCATTGCATAATAGACATATTATGTTCCACCCACACATTTCTAATCCCTTGATTTTAGAAGTTTCATTGTTTTTTTATCATCACCTATTAGAAAATACAATTGACAATAAAAAAATACATGTCATTCAAAAGACAAGCCCCATGGAAATTTATGAGTATGGAATTTTATATGCGTTTAATATACATATAGAGCCTCGATAGTGGTGGCATCGCCTCGTAAGTTGAACAAAAGCGATCGGCATTGGGTACACTCCATGAGTTGGTCATCCATGGCATGTCTTCTCTCTTTTACTCACTCTCACTAGAACACATTGGGCAAAGGAGGGCACTCAATCTCACCTACTCTACGATTTGATTATGGGCTCCCGTGGTTTTTGGGCTTTGAAATTCAATATCGATTCCAAATCTTTGATATCAAGTTTAAAAAAATATTTGTTGCGTTTTATTCCTAACTCCGCATCTATCTACATAAATGTTTGTAACATATAATGTCATTTGAGTCTGGAACTAGCTTAAGTGATCGGAATTGGGTGCCTCTAACTTAACTTACTAGAAATAGAATGTCTATCCGGGCAATATACCTCCCCCCTCACAATGAAGATATGCGGGCCCCTCAAGCGGACAACCATTGGTGCCAAGTGGGGCCAAAATTCTAGTATTATTTTATACTTGATTATAAAATATTTAAAATTGAAGGATGTTTTAGTGCATGCCAAGGACTTAGGATAATTTTGGAGATGAACATCCAATCCGGAGGACATTTTTCTGTGCAACATTTTAAGTGCCTGAATTTCCAGATTTAGATTGCACATGTGATGTCCTTGACCCCTAAAAGGAAAGTTGCAAAATGTCTTTCACCTTGTGCCTTTGGGATGCAAAGGGATTCAAAGGGAGGAGAGGGTAGAGCACAGGGGACTTAATTTTGAGCCGTGGTGTGGAGCTCACCATCCGCTCGGCTTGGGGGCGGACGGCGTGGTGGACAGCCAAGACCGACCGCAAGTTTTACCCATACAACCCGATTGCGATGCGGTCAGCATCCGCCGTCCGCCGGTTGGTCGGCCTTAAGTGGTTGGCCTCGGCCATCCGATAAATTGGGGCCATTCGATCAGGTGGTCCGCCCAAATCTCACAATCGGATGGCCTCCAACAAATCGTAACAGCCAACGGCATGCGTCCACCCAGCGCGGATGCCATAAATAGTGGGAGGCCCGCCACTCACTCCGACTTTAGTGGGTGAGCTACACGCTATGGCCACGAGCCATATCGATTGCACCCCCTGAAGTCGCCACTCTAACTTTCCACGTGCACCCTATTCAATTAACTATCATTTTGTTCATTTTTATCTGTTCAGTAAGTTGTCAATTCAATGAATTCTCAAGTAGGCAACATGCCTAGACGTCCAAATGCTTCAAAAAGAAAAGCCCCTGAGATTAATTGGGAAGAAACGAAGGATCCTGATTGTGTAGCTGAAGAAGGATGGCAGGATGAAGAACAAACACCTTGGACGTGCACCACCTGCAAAAATTATGAAAAAATTGACCCACCTGATGAAATTGTGGCCTAGAGCCCAAACAAGAATATCAGGGCCGCGGCGGGAAGGTCTTGCCAGCAATTGCTTGAGTTCTCATTTTACGCATCGCTATCATGAAGTCACAATTGCGGTTGGTGTATGCAATGCTAGGCCGGAGATAATGTTATATTCAAACATGGTTATAGTTTGGGCTGAAATTGTTTTGCACAAAAATGTCGATTGGCGTACCGTGGCCGGTCGTAACGTCAACCTCTTGGATTGTAGCCAACATTTTAGTACACAACTTGGAATCAACCAAGTGATTGTTGGCCTTGTTGGTCAAATCGACACTCTGGCGGGAACTTAGATGGAATACAACCACAGCGACCACATTCAAAAGAGTTTCATGCTATCCTGACATAAATATCTACAGTGTGTAAAACATATATTTGTTTATATTTTGGAAAGATCTTTGATTACGAGGACAAAACTGATTGGTGACGCTTTTAGTAGCTTCAAGGTGACGCTTATTGCTCATGGGATTGTTTAAAAGGCGAAAGCCGTAGACAATATTCACCAATTCAAAGTATTCCTTTACATTCTTAGAGTTTGTGTTTGGATTTGAAGTTCGAGCTAAAATGTCGGACTGGAGGGTTTTTATGGAGTCACAAGATCTAGAGTCTGAACCAGAGGTAGATTTACAGCTTTCCTTGTTTCAGTTGCCAATTCAACCATCCCAGCCGGCGATTTTCACACCATTGCCATTCCACCCTCAAGATGAAGCAGCCTCATGTTGAGTAGCGTTGGCATGGTAATCTCCGAAAGGACGCTCGTGTTTTAGTAATCTTTTTTCGAACTGGATGTATTGAACCGCGCACTCGTGAAGTGACATTTGAAGGAAGTTTCGAGGGCCTGAACAAAGACCATTATTTCTGTATACCTAAGCCAATCGAGGTAAGCGTTGGCCACCATCGTTGGTTAGAAGGGCTAGTGAATCCTTTGACGAAGACTCAACGTGCAAATTACATCGCAATTATTATCAAGCGCATCCTCAAGTTCTTGCAGATGGAATAGCACTATTCTTTGACTTTAGTTTTTATCTCAACTTGATTTTTATTGAATCTTTGTATTAAATTTAATTATTTTGTGTTCTATTTGAATGTTAGAAGTTAAAAGATGGTAGATAGGAGGTAGTTTACCACCTAGTTAGAACTCTAAAGGTTTGTTGACCTTAAAAGATAAATAAGTGCTTATCTTTTGAGTTTTCCTAGGGCCAATGAGTGTCTTGAGGCCCATGTAATATGCACATGGGCTGATCTTATCCACCTTAGGGGTCTAAAGGGTAGGTAAACATCTTCCCTCTCTTTCTTAGTCGGGTTTTAACGGAAAAAGGAGTTAGTGTGCTTTTAAAGTGAAGTGTATGTCTGTGTAGAGAGCCGAGAGTTTGATGGGCGATAACTCTGGTTGTAAGAAATATTTTGGAATAAAATTTTCAGGATTTCTTTTTCTTTGAGATGCGTTTTCAGTGAAATTATTTTTGCTTAATTTGGAGTTTTAGGCAAAGAGTTACAAACGTGTGAATGAAGAAGGAATCTGCTGCCACCCAACAAAGAGGAGCAGAGATTCGGGCGGCCACCAAAGTTTGTAGTTTTTGCTTATTTCTTTGAAAATTTCAGGAGTTGTAGAGATTTTGTTAAGCTTTGCATAAACTTATCATTCAAGTTGATTGGAGTTGAATTGCAAAAGTTATAAAGTTTTGAAATTGTAAAAACCCAAGGCCATCCATTTAGAGGGCAACGGTTTCAACAAGCCATAACTTTTGGACAGTAGTTTAGAATGATTTGACATTAGAACGGCATGTGCACCATTGTTATAGCTCTCCAAAAAGCTATTACAATTAAGATTTGGAATTTCAAGGAAGAAGTTATGAGCGATTGAATTTCTAGAAGGGCGGAACTTTGAACTCACATAACTTTTGAAAAATAGTTTAGAATGATTTGAAATTTGGAGGAGTGTTAGTTATTTTTATTAGCTTTTCAGAAAGTTATTATACTTAATAGTTAAAGTTTTGAGTCATCTGTGGCACTTGTTTAAAGGTTACAGCCTTGATGGAAAATTTTACATTGTGTTTTTGAACACTTCTATTGAGTTTCTTTGTGTTTTTGAACACATGAAGATTTGAAGACTTGAAAACAAGAAGACATGAAGACTCTTGTGTTGTGGCTTGTGGCTTGTTATTCCTAGCCGGATTTGGAGGCTCGTTGTCTTTATTTTGTTATTGCCAACCGGATTGGAGGCTAGTTCTTTTCAATTCTGCTTCGTAAATTTTGTTGCGGCGAAGTGGGGTTGATCACCCACACGGTCGTATTTATGTTGTTCCCAGCGGTGAGGCGCAATTGCTGGTCACCGTGGGTTTGAATTTTAAGAGCCAATCATTCGGACGGTTTCAGCTTGTGGTCTGGCCGTCCCGTTTTATCCGTCCGAGGCCGTGGGATCTTATCACCTTACCTTTACCTTTAACCGGTTTAGAGTCACCACATGATAGGCCAACGGGGAGCTGTTTCAAGAGTCGAAGATATGAAGATTTGAAGAACAAAAGAATTAAAGATCTGATTGAACTCTCCAACCATCTATTCCGGTTGCAGCCAGATTCCCCGTGAATTCTCAAAGCGCTCACCTCTCTACACGACACCAATAAACCGGCTGTGACATTTTTAACTTTTTCAAGGGATAGGGTTAGATTGTGGATATTGTGGCCTCTGGATTGCGAGATCGGAGGGCAATGACTTTCCAGGCATTGTAAAAACTTACCGGAAAACTACTCTGACGCTCAACAGAGTTTAACTGAAACACTTGTGGTTACTTGTGATCAGTTACTAAAGTATCGGGGAAGCCATCCTTCGGGATGTGTTGAGGTAATAAGTGTGAATTGTTGTTAAGATTTAAAGAGTTTGATGCACGATTAAAATCCCTAGAAACAATCTAGTAAGGTGGGCTTGCTTAAGGTTAATTTCGGTTAACTTTGGGAATTTCGAACCACTAGACTACGACAGTTACCTCTTATGCTGTCCTATTTGTCTATGGTTGCTCTGGAGTTGGCTCCGGCTTCTTGTCCTTCTGATCGGAAGACGGTTTCGCGTCTTTTGCTGTTGGTGCTCGTGCCTGTGGTGGGGGTGACTGGAATCCAGTATCTGGAAGGGCTGGGAAGCTTCCACTGAGACTGATATCCATGTCGGTCACCCGTCGGCCGTGAGGTGAAGGGGTCTTCCGCTGTGGACCTGGAGATGAAGACTTCGACGGAATCCGGAAAGGGAGAAGGGTTTCTTGAGAGAGCTCTTCTGGCATGACGCTCTGCCACTTCTAGAGTGTCCATGTGTTGGAGAACAGTATCTCACTCTAGTTCATAGGAGAAGCTAAATCCGGAGTCCCAAGAAGATCAATGAAATCTCCGGGAGGTGTTTGTAGAGTTCCGGCTGTAGGTCCGGGTGGAGTCCCGAATGGCCCGGCCCTTGCTCGCGTTGCAAGTGTTTCCTCCGGAACTTGACAGTCTTGGCTCTCGGGTGCCTTTGAAGCTTCCGGGGTCACGTTTTTTACCAGCTCCTACATCTTGCCCCAAATCTTCTCCATGTTTCGGCTATGATCTAAGAGGAACCAGATGATTTGTCCCCGGTTGAGCTTCTCGTCCTTCTCCAGACTCTCGGTGCAGAGGAGAGCTCTGTTGACGGTGTCTACCGGAAAGTCTAGGGCGGTACAAACCTCCGTCAAGGCCCGGGCGAAAGCATAAGCCTTTACTTCCGCCTCGTCATTAGCCTTCTCGGCCTCCTCCTGAGTTGTTTCCGCCTTCTCTAACCAGTGCCAGAGCAGACATTGGTTAGGGTGAGGGTGGCCTGTTGCTCCTGCTGCTGCTAGAGCGGGATTTCTTTGGCCTTCTACTCCTTAAGCCGTGGGAGGAGATCCACGGAGTTGTTAGCTCCCACCTCTTCCGTGATGGCTATAATCATGGCCGTCCGATCACTGATTTCCCCGTCCAGAATCCTCACCTGCCAGACCACATGGTGGTAGAGCTCCGTAATGTCTTAAGGAATGCGGTCGGTCATTACAAGGAAGTTGATCGGTCTAGGTTCTATCCTGATTTGGTCCGGTCCGGTCAATTGGGATTTGGCTGGTTGCGCTCCAGAAGGTTGTGATTTGGTCGGTGTTTGCGTTGCCCTTTCTTGTGGAGGATGGCTTGGACCCGCTAGTTCTGGATCTTTCTGTACTGACCTGCTCCTCTTCCTAGTTCTTCTGTTGATGAGCGGGGACGATGGTCGCGACTCCGTATTGTCAAGTTCCTCCTTCTCGTCATCCATCTCCCACCCGCCATATGTCTGGATCTTGCGGAGTTTGTCAAACTCATCTCGTTCCTCCGAACTCAGCATCTCCTTCTTAGAGTACATATGCGCCACATAAGTTGATAGCGGCTTTGCCGTCTTCTTCACCATTGGAAGGTTCTTGACCAACCGGTCGACTTGGTCTTCCATCAGGGCCGCCCAGTCCACCCTATGCTTCCCCCGCATTGCTCTAAAGAACAAGCTTGCCAACTTTGCCACTACCATTTTGGTTTCTCCGAGATGGAAAATGGGGTTCTGAAAGGCAATAACTAAATTAGCACCCGGATCCTTGAGATCTCGGAAGACGTATCTGTCCCTCGGGTTGGTGATCCGAAAAAACTCCCCTTTTAGGAAGTCATCGTTCCGCTCGGCCACCTTTACTTTCCCTTCCCAGAAGCTGTAGGTTTCCCTCCATTTGGTACTGGTCAATTCTTCCGGATGAGCCCTGATGTGGCCAAGGTACTAGTTTGGCGGCTTCCCCACGAGTTTTGTCACCATTGTTTCATACAGAAACGCCCACGGCATCCCCAGCAGACCGTTGCACCCCATTACTTCCAAATAGTTCTCTAAAACCCTAAACTCCTCCTCCGATTTCGGTAACTCCGGAGCCACCTTCTGGAGCATTAGGGTTTTGACGGTCGGTGTCTTGCCCTTCTTTCCTATCATCCTGCCCCACCTCTTGGTCAGCTTGCGCCTCGCAATCCTTCTAGAAGCACCTGCACGCACTGACCTCACAAAAACAACTCTTTACCGGAAACACTTCCTGACTAGCACAACAAGAAGACGGAAGGCATGAAGGAGAAGGAGAGAGAGAGAGAGCGAGAGCAATGAAGTGGAAGACGACAAAAATGGATGCCCATTCTTATACCTTTGACGGCGTACGGATGACAGCTGGGTGTCGTCGTAGTCATGATGGCGTTTCCGGATTCCGGATTCTTCCGGAGAGTTTCAGACGTGACAAACCTACCAGATCCAATCATATCCAAACATCCGGATTTAGCACTCTGTTAGGGCTTTTAAGGAAGTTGTCTGCCTCCTATGTGTCTTATTTACTAATTCTATTTTTTTATTGCTTTATACTTCCTTCCTAACGTTCTAGTGCTAATTTTTTATTTTTTTTGTTGGATTTTTAGGTTAACTTCCGGAACTTTGTGGGAACGGATTCCCACATCTCTCCTAGCTGCTTTGCAATTCCCTATTTCCTTAATTAGTTATGATTTTATGCAATCTTGCGGGCTTTTTTAGCAAGATTCTTTGAATCAATCCTAAATACAATTTTCATATAATTTTTTATCACAATCATTTACAAATTCCTATCAACTTATTGCATGGAGGCGGAATTTTAATTACTAAAGGTTCCAACCTGACACTCTACATGGTCAGGTTGTGGTATCATATAGCTTTTGTCCACTAGGATCCAGTGGGTTGCAAATATCAATCTTAGCTCATGCCAGATTGAGACAACCTACTCTAGTTTTTGTACATTTTTGTCATATTTTTGTACATATCTAGTTTCAAATTCCTTTGGTCCTTTTAAGGTTGTGTAGTCTCTTCCAACAACTTTCTCTAAATTAATACTAGCATGTGACACCTCACCCTCTCTATTTTATATTTTTTGATTTTGTAAATTGCTTACGTGGTTGTCATTTATTATTTCATTGAACAACATGGAGGATAAAAACATGCTACACCCACCCATTTTAGGCAAAGACCATGGTATATTTTTAGTATATTTTCAACTTAAATTTGAAGAAATGGATATTTAAAATCATTTTCTTTATAACCCACCATATGCCAACCTAGAGTAATGTATGGAGCACTATTTTTTATGAAGAACCATTGAAGAAACAATCAAATCCTTGGTGTTGCAATTCGTAGAGATAGTATTCCTCCGGAATGCACCTAATCGTCACTAAATGCTTCCAAAGTAATCGCTCCGGTTTTGTTCCCACAGAGACCTAATGTTTTACCAAATACTCCCAATAACTAAACTACCACACCAATCGTTCAAAGGTTAGCTATTCTCTTTACTTACGTATTATGGATCCGGATCCTTTCGGAGTCCGGATTTTGTACAACAGCTTCCGGGAATAGTTTCTAGAAGTCTGGACGGTAGTTTGATTTGACTCTGTTCCTTCTGAGAGAGTCTTCCAGAGATTTTAAGCGAGTGGCCAAAGTCCATTGATCATGTTTTGTATAAGTGGCTGGATTTTCCACTGCCTTGTGACTTATAGTGGCTAGACACCCACTGCCTAGAACTTACAGTGACCGGACACCACTCTCCCTACCTTGCTAACCGGCGAATTGATTGTTGCTCCTAGACTTAGACTCTCACGACATCTGGATGGCCTTCCGGACGCGGTCACACAGAGACAAGTCCAGACCACAACAACATTCTGACAAGTAAAATTGTAATTCTCCGGAATGGATGTTACCACTCGCCAGAGGTATTCCGTCTAGACCTACGTATCAGGCTTTTTCCTATCTTGGGGGAGAATTCCGGCCTTGACCGGAATCCAGGTGAACACGGATACTTCCGTGTCCTAGAG
The DNA here is from genome assembly GCA_963971425.1 of Bryoerythrophyllum caledonicum. NCBI lineage: Eukaryota > Viridiplantae > Streptophyta > Bryopsida > Pottiales > Pottiaceae > Bryoerythrophyllum > Bryoerythrophyllum caledonicum. The sequence continues at coordinate 6,108,122 of OZ020515.1, forward strand.
ATTACCAGAAACACCTCTACAGTTCATCTCTTCCCCTCCTGGCTACTTCCGGACCCTGGAGACTACCAGACACACCTCTGCAATAGCCCTCCAGCTCTCCAAAGCGATCTCCTGACACAGATTTGACCGGTTTCCCTTTTAACGAACAAGGTTATCTTTCTACTTCCGGAAGAATACTTACACAATCACACCTACATGAATGGATCTGTTTCGCACAATGTCTACACTCCACACCAAAATTACGAGGAAACAAGTCTGGCAAGAAGGTACAAAGTATATTCACAGTGACAAGAACAAGATAAGGGTTTTTTTTCCCAAAATCCCACTACTAAGTACTAATTAAGTTCCTTCTAAACTTAGTCTTCCTACCATATCTACTGGAAATCCGCTAGATCTTATCTAAAAGATCCGAGAAATCCGGAAAAGTTCCAGATTGGATCTCAGATCCTAAAATCTCGGAAAAGTTTCCGCACTCCAGATTCCCTGACCTAACTACAAAAACTAGCCGCTGCTTCCGCTAGCAGCCGGGTGCACTGGAGCCCCATCGTTAATCGTTGCCGGTCCGGAATCTAAGCCCAAAAATTACTACTTCTAAATAAACCTAAGTCGGAGCACCTGGTGCCCGGTTTCTCCCACTTCGGCGCGAGGAGGAGATCTCCACCGGAACCCGCTATTTGTTCTTGGCCTTCTTCGTTGTTGCCGGCGAAGTATTGACCTTCTGGGTCAACGGTCCAGCCGCCGGAGCTCAGGAATCCGGAGGTGGAGGTGGCTATTTCGGTGAACCTTCCGGAACTGAGGGTGTTGGTTGTTCCGGCTCAAAAGCTGACTTGGTCTCCTTGACCAAGTCCCTGTAGCTTCCAGAGGGACTCCTTGGTCCGGGTGCCAGTCTCCGGGATACGGACTTTGGTGGTGCCTGGGGGTCGACTTCGACTGGAAGATCTGGCAGACGCATGGTTGGTGGCGACAGTAGATCCGGAAGGTTTTTCAGTATCTCACCCATGCTCGAGTTGGGAGATACGACGCCTTCTGCCGGTGTCCGGGGCGACGGAGTATCGAGGGTCTCCGGATTTGTTGAGGTACCTGGAGCTGGAGTTGACTTGGGCTGTGGTGGTTTTGGAGGGGTCGTGGTCCGTTCCGGGGTCATAAAGTCTTCCAGTTCTTTGGCTGTCTGGTCTTCCGGAACCACCTGGATAATGTTGTCGACCATGAGCCGCATCTGCTCTCAGATCTAGCCCATCTTCTCCGCTTGATCAAGGAGAAACCGGATGATGTTGGCCCTGGTCACCTTCTTCTCCTTCTCCACCAGTTTGGTTAAGAGTTGGCTCCGGTTGACCGTGTCCACCGGAAACTTCAGGGCCTCCCGGACCTCCGTCAGCGCAACTGCCAATGCATTGGCTTTTGCCTCCGCCTGCTTCCGGGCCACCACTGCCAGCGTTGTCTCCTGGCGAAGGTGCAATACCTTCTTCTCTATCTCCGTATTGTGTGGGACTCCGTTCCCACATGGTGTCGGAAGTTAACCTTAAATTCCGGCCAAAACAAAAAAATTAGTTAAGTAGTTACCGTAGTTCGGGCTAAAAATACAGCCTATAGTCTTCAAATAAGAATACAGACGGATGGATCCGGCTGCAAACCCTAAATGAGCCTAAAACTGCAAAATGTAGAGCCGGAGTAGTTAACAGAATTTTGAGATAGGCTGTCATCCGGAATTGTCATCCGGAGCTGTCACCATCAACTGTCATCATGAGCCGTACTAACGGCAAGACTACAAAAGGCTAGGGTACGAGAGAAAACTCTTTCTTTTCACTTCTTCTTCGCGTGTTGAGGTTCGGCTCCAACGCTCTCTCTCTCTCTCTCCCTCACTTTTACGGTTTTTTGAACTGCTTGCCGTTAGGGTTTGGAGCTTAGACGGTTAGAACGGACGTGCATCCGTTAGGGAGGGTTTTGGTGAGGTTGGTGCGTGCAAGAACAACGTTGAGAGACTGTGAGGAAGTAGGCAGGACTCATGAAGACGGTCCCTATGGCAAAGAAGAAGAGAACGGATAGAGATGGTCGCGGACGGAGAGACGAAGAGCCGGCCGTTGCGCTCCCTCCCTAGACTCGAGTTACCCCGGACATCCCAGAGTACCTAGACGAGTACAATATGCTAAAGGAGAGCCTGAAGACGATGGGGTGCGAAGGCTTGCTCGAGATAGCCTGGGGCATCCGGGAGGAGATTTACATCAAGGAGTTTGTGGGCACTCCGGACCCGAAGTACGAAAGGTTGCTGCGAGCCCATCTAGAGCTCTGGGGAGTTCCGGAATGGTCCCAGGCGTACGACTTCCGAGCCGGCCGTACCAAGGTGGTGGAACAGCGAGACGAATTTCTGGCGGGAGAGTTCGATGGACAAGCCGACTCGAAGGAAGGCTACAACATGCAAGACCTTGTGCATTAAGCTCGTGCTAGGGTTTTTAATGCACAAGGTCTTGCATGTTGTAGCCTTCTTAATGCACAAGGTCGAAGGAAGGCTACAACATGCAAGACCTTGTGCATTAACCCAGCTCGTGCTAGGGTTTTTAAATCCTATTTTTCATCCGGAGAAGCCGAGGCGGGTGGTGGCGAAGTGGGCCTGAACCTTCCTCGGAGCCCTCCGGGGGAAGATCGTCGTAGACTGGGGGACGCTCATGACAGAAATGATCAACCGGCTGGTGGCCAACCTCCAGAAGGTGAGGAAATCGGCGATCCCCCTAGCTTCCTACGTGGTGCATCTCTAATGCCACCACCAACAGCTCACTCCGGCAGAGGTGAGGCTGTTTGACGAAGTGCTCAACTTCCAGAAGTATGGAGGAGAAGAATTGGAGGAAGAATCCGGAGGGAAGGAGCCCGTGCCGGAAGCGACAACCGCAGATACTCCGGAAGGCAAGAGGGCTCAGAAGAGACCTCGGGGAAGGAGCCAATGCCGGAGAGTCCGGACATCCGCAGCTCCTCCGCATTGTATGGAGAAGACGAGTCCGGATCCTTAACGGAAACCAGCCGGAAGAAGAGGAAGGTTGACCGGGAGGACTCCAAGGGTCAATTGAAGTAGATAGACGAGCTCACGGGCGAGATCGGCTGGAGAGTTAGCTTCCTTAAGGAGACCAACTACATCATCACCACCAACGTAGAATAGATCTTCCGGAGTCTGGAAGTCGACCGGCTGGAGGACGCCATCAACAAGGTGGAGGAACTCCGGAGCAGGGAGACCGATACGAAGGTGTTCCACCTCCAAATCTCCACCATGTTCAAGGCCAGCACGGAAATGGAGAAGAAGGTAAAGCACTACCTTCAACCTTCAAGAGGCAGCTCTGGTGGTGGCGCCTTGGAAACAGGTGGAGGCAAAGGCCAATGCTTCTGCAGCTACTCTAACGGAGGTCCGGAAGGCCCTAGAGGTGCCGATTGACGTGGTCAACCGGAGCCAACTCTTCACCGAACTGGTGGAAAAGGAGAAGAAGGTGACCAGGGCCAACATCATCCTATTTCTCCTTGATCAAGCGGAGAAGATGGGTCGGACCTGGAAGCAAATGAAGCTGCTGGTCGACAACATCACTAGGTGCCTTCGGAAGCCCCAGCAGCACTAGTACCGGAAGACGCCACGACCCCCGAACGGACCACGGTCCCTCCGGAACCACCACAGCCCAAGACAATCCCAACTCCAGGTACCTCAGCGAATCCGGAGTCTTTTGACACTCCGTCACCTCGGACGCCGGCGGAGAGTATCGTACCTCCCAACCCGAGTACGAGTGAGATACTGAAGAAGCTGCCGGATTTGTTGTCGCCACCCAACATGCGCCTGCCAGATCCTCCAACGGAAGACGACCTCTTGGCACCACCGAAGTCCGTGTCCCGGAGATTGGCGCCCGGACCAAGGAGTCCTTCCAGAAGCTACAGGGACTCGGTCCAGGAGACCAGGTCAGCTTCCGAGACAGGACCACCGGCACCTCCTGTTCCGGAAGGTTCACCGGAGCAGCCACCTCCACCGCCAGACTCCAGGACTCCGGTGGCTAGGGTTTTTCCAGCAACCGGACCATTGACCCGGAAGACCAACCTTTCGCGGGCAACATGGAAAAAAGCGAAGGGCAAGCAGTGGACTCCGGTGGAGATCTCTCCATCTCGCAGGAGTGGGAGAAACCGGGAACTAGGTGCTTCGACTTAGGTTAATTAGGTTTAGCATTTTTGGGTTTAGATTCCGGATCAGTAGCGATTAACGATGGGGCTCCAAGTGCACCCGGCTGCTGACGGAATCGGCTGCCAGTTTTGTAGTTAGAATAGGAATTCGGGAGCCGGAACTATTCCGAGATTATAGGATCTGAGATCCGATCTGGGACCTTTCCGGATTTCTTGGATCTTTTAAATAAGATCTAGCGGATTTCTAGTAGATGTAGCTAGGAGGAAGACTAAGTTTAGCAGGGACTTAGTTCGTGCTTAGTAGTGGGATTTTGGAAAAACCTTCATCTTGTTCTTCTCACTCTGAATTTACTTCCAACCTTCTTACCAGACTTGCTTCCTTGTGTACTTTGGTGTGGAGTGTAGACTTTGTGTGAGGCAGATCCATTCTTATAGGTGTGATTGTGTGAGAACTCTTCTTATAGGTGTAGCCTTGTGCATTAGAAGGGAAACCGGTCAGGGTACGTATTGGGAGATCGCCTGGGAGAGCTGGAGGGCTATTGCAGAGGTGTGCCTGGTAGACTCCATGGTCCGGAAGTAGCCAGGAGGGGAAGAGATGAACTGCAGAGGTGTTCTCGGTAATCTCTAGGAAACGGAAGTATCCGTGCTAACCTGAATTTTGGTCAAGACCGGAGTTCTCCCCAAAGATAGGAAAAAGCCTGGTTCGTAAGTCCAAACGGATTACCCTTGACGAGTGGCAGCCTCTACTCTGGAGAAGTACATTCATACTTACCGGAATGTCGTTGTAGTCCAGATTTGACTTTGTGTGACCACATCCGGAGGGCCATCCGGATGTCGTGAGAGTCTAAGTCTAGCAACAACAATCAAATCATCGGTTAGCAAAGTAGGAGAGTGGTGTTCGGTCACTATAAGTTCCGGGCAGTGGGTGTCTAGCCACTTTAAGTCACAAGGCAGTCGGAAATCCAGCCACTTACACAAAACAAGATCAGTGTTGAGTGGACTTCGGCCACTCGCTTAAAAACTCCTGAAGACCCTCTGAGGAGGAACAGAGATTAATCAAACTACCCTCCAGACTTCCGGAAATTACTTCCGGAAGCCGTTGTACCAACTCCGGACTCCGGAAGGATCCGGATCCGTAATACATAAGTAAAGAACATAGCTAACCTTTGAATAATTGGTGTGATAGTTTAGTAATCGGGCGTATTAAGGAAAGAACATTATGTCTCTGTGAGAACGAAACCGGAGCGGTTACTTTGGAAGCATATAGTGACGATTAGGTGCATTCCAGAGGAATACTGACTCTACGAACTGCAACATGTTGGCTTTGTACATGGTGGAGATCAAAAGGTGCAACGCCTTCGTGTCACCCTCTCTTCTCCGGAGATCCTCCACTTGGTTGATAGCGTCTTCCAGCCGGTCGACTGCCAGACTACGACAATCTTTCCCCGGAGTGCTCCGAGGAAAGTGCAGGCCCACTTTGCAACTACCCGCTTCGGCTTTTCCGGATGGAAAATAGGGTTTAGAAACCCTAGCACTAGCTGGGCATTCTGGTGCCGTAAGTCCAGCATGCTGTAGCCCTCCTTCGGATCGGCTTGTCCCCCGAATTCCTCCGCCAGGAACTTGTCTAGTCGTTCCACCACCTTGGTGCGGCCGGCCCAGAAGTCGTATGCATGCGTCCATTCCGGAACTCCCAAGAGTTTCGGATGGGCCCGCATCAACCCTTTGTACTTCTGGTCCGGAGCGCCTCTCAGCTTCCGGATGTATACCTCCTCCCAGATGGCCGATGCGACTTCGAGCAAGCCGGCGCAGCCCATTACCTTCAGACTTTCTTTCAGAAGGTTGTACTCGTCCGAGTCTACAGGGATTTCCGGAAGAACCCGCGTCAAGGGCGGGAGCGCAGCGGCCGGCTCTTCGTCTTGCCTCCCACGCCCATCTCTGTCGGTTCTCTTCTTCTTGGCTATAGGGACCGACTTCATCGAATGTGCCTACTTCCTCACTTTCCTTCGATGTTGTCCCTGCACGCACCGACCTCACAAAAACCCTCCCTAACGGACCACATCCGTTCTAACCGTCTAAACTACAAATCCTAACGGCCAGCGGTTAGGGGAATGCGAGAAAAAAAAAGAAAAAAAAAGAGAGAGCGCTGGAGCGGAACCGCAATGCGCGAAGAAGAAAAGAAAAGAAAGAGTTTTCCCTAGCTCCATAGCCTTTAGTAGTCTGGCCGTTAGTACGGCTCATGATGACAGCTGATGGTGACAGCTCCGGATGACAGTTCCGGATGGCAGACTATCCCGGAATTCCGTTAACTACTCCGGTTGTCCGTTTCGGAGCTTTAGGCTCAATTAGGGATTTCAGCCGGGTCCATCCGTCTTTATTCTTACAAATTGACTATAGGTTTTATTCTAGCACAGACTATCGTAACTACTTAACTAATTTTTTGGTTTTGCCAGATTTTTAGGTTAACTTTCGGCACCATGTGGGAACAGATTCCCACACTTGGTGATTTTGAACCATGTAAAATCGACCTATTTTCTATCAATTGGATTTGAAAATTTGTAATTTTTATTAGATAGTTCATCTACATCAACCTACCAATGTGAATGCAAATTTTCATCATCATATGTGTCACAAATCACTCAAAAAGAGTATATTTGTATCTATCTTGCATTCTGTGGCAGGTATATTTCTCCCACAAATATAGTCGTACTGATGAAACCATTGATCAACTTACCATATTTTCAACGCCCATTCAATGCTATGCAAGTTAGGAACAAGATTCCATCATCAAAAATGTGAAAACAAAGATACATAATGTTTGGCAAACCAAAGAATGTTTGTTACTCCTACAATAATAATTTGTGACATGTTTTTTAAACTAGTGTAGCTTGTTTCTACCCTGGAGACATTTCGCACTGTATATGCTCAACATTCTTATCATTTGACTGATATCTTCATGTTCCCCTTCCTTGTGATCTTCTTCTCTTTCTCCCTTCGCTTTCCCTCGTGATGGCCTTCTTTTCTCAAGTTGGCATTTCCAATCTTGTTTTCTTTCGCGCCATGGCACTGGTGTCGCTCTTACCTATCTAGTGGATAGTGAAGGCCTTGCTACCATGACCAACCCCGTGTTGAATCCTCAATTTTTATTTTAGGAGGAAAATATTTATATTGAGGATGAAGTCTACGAGGAGGCAACTACAAAGCTGACACACACTATGGCCATGCAATCGATTGTAAACGAGAGTCCTGAGAAAGTTTAGAAACTTGGACGTGGATAGTAGAGAGTTTACGGCCTCCTTGAGACCCAAGTCATAGCCCCTATCAACTTCCTCACCCCCACCAGTCCTCTTTGAGAAGCATGCACAGACCTCTTCCGTCCGGAGTGAAGATCAAGGTTGAACCAGAGATAGAGATTGTGGAAGTTCTTCTCTCATCATATGATGAAGCTCCTCCTCCAATGCCTTGCCCTCCTAACTCTAGGACCCATATGTCTTGCCCTCCTAGGACGGCCACGCCTATGTCATGTTCTCCTATGCCTGGACCCCCTATGACTTGTCTCCTCAATCAATCCACACTCTCTAGTATAGTTAGTGTTCTACCGTACCTGAGGACGTTGCGTTTCTATCGTGATTCTAAAAATCTGCTAAAGATGTAGACTACAACATGTGGAATACCTTCCCTACATTTCTAATGGTGACGTGATTGTCGAGCTGCCTTACACATGTAACACCATTGTCGGATACCGAGGTAGTAGGCATACATTTCATTTTATTGCAATGAAATGGTGGATTTTTTTACAATGCCAGATTTTGCAACTCGGAAATTTTGTATAAAATGGGTTTTCAACTGAATTTCTTTACGTTCTATGCTGAGCACGTACTTGTTCAAATTTTTTTTTACCTTGGTGGATTTCATACTGGTGGTGGATTTAAAACTCATGTAAAATTCAATAACATTCATAGCAAAAATGAGAGGAAATAAGAGGAACATTAAAAAAATCCACTTGAAAAAGTTCCACGGTTTTTGGTCCTAACAAGTTCTAATTTAAGATTTTGATTTTTTTACTAAAAATATACAAGCATTCCTAAAGTATTAGAATATTTTGATTATATGGTATGAATAATTGAATATTTTCTGCTCTCCATGGTGGAATTTTTTGCTCACCGCTCTCCGCTCCCCGCTCTCCGCTCTCTACTCGCTGCTCTCCGCTCTCTACTCGCTGCTCTCCGCTCTCTGCTCGCTGCTCTCCGCTCTCTGCTCTCCGTTCTCCGCTCTCAACTCTCTGCTCACATATAAGCTTGGTCCACTTACCACATTAACCTACATCTCAAATAACCTTAACATATGCCCATTATATACAAATTAGCCCCAACTACATCTTTCCAAACCCCAGTAAATGGCAACAAAATATGCTCCCAATTGAAATATGCAAACACGACGCAAACCCACCACGGTACACCACCCCCCTTCTCTACATATCAAGACCATACTCCATTAATATTTGAATCCAAATATAGTTGTTACGCAGACAGTTCCTTCAAAGAACCAACCGAAACAAGCCCCGGAAATTGGCATAGAGAAAAGCTAGATACGGCATATATAACTCTACCAAAGGAATAAAAATATCCAAAAGACTTCATGGACTTCAAAATATTCTCAGAGCTCAAATGATGGCCCTCCATAAAACCCTCCAAATTATCACTACACAATATGCTAATGAACCCACACACATCTTTACAGATTGTACAAACGTATTGTATCTATTAAACACACACATAACACACCCTACCCTCCACAATAGCCACCCTGACCAAGTAATTTTAGTATCTTGACTCAAATGCTACAAAATTGCACACAAATTACAACCCTTCATAAAATTAGAGCATATATTAATATAGAAGGAAATGAACAAGCGGATATACTAGCTAAAGAAGGATTAGATAAATCCCATAGAATTGCCAAACACCCGCATGAACATGCCCACGCTACCCCATACTAATTCCAACAAGAAAGTTGGTCATCTATGGAAGATACCCCGAATAAAGGGCCCATAAGATTTCTAGGTAAATATCTCCAAAAACAAGAGCTAGTTTACAACTTGGATTTAATCTCATAAAGTTTTTCTAACATAGACAAATGGACCAATAACAACAATATTGACAATGAAGTCTCTACATATTTTTCGAAATTACAAATCCACAAAAAACATGCCTTATCAAATTTTGTACTAGACAATATGTTGGAAATGCCCGTAAACAAATATTCTTTGGAATAAAACAGTTTCCATCTATGACATGCTCAATATGCACCTCCATGGATCCAAACACATGGTTAGACGTACTTCTAGAATGCTGAAATCATCACATATACTCCTTAATCATCAAAAGACACAATTAGGCGATATAGAAATCCAAAAACTAATGAAATTCTCAAACAAATCCCGGTGCTTTATACTTATGAACGCAAGAACCTTCAACAACATCCAACAAGAAAACATGGTCCCTCCTTGGCTACTTCCATGCACATGTGGAACCCAAAGATGTCATTGTAATGTTAGATTCAAACCAAACATACTATGCATCAAAGGATTATCATACAAAAACCTCCCACCGGACCATGTAAATACAAACCTCACTATCCAATTTATCAAATTCAAATATTGTAATGACAATTTTTCCACATAAGCAATTGGAACAAAATTAATACATACCAACCACTTATTAATGATATTGCAACTCTTGATTGGAAAATTGACACCCTTATTGACATCGCGGCTGGAGCGAGAGCTACTACATTTATTCCTTCTATGAAAAATCTTGAAAAAACATTCAATATCTCCATAAATCCAATTAAAAAGACCTTCACAATAATCAACACAATTGCTATCTAACATGCAATGTCCATACTTCTACACAAATAAAAATTCAAAAACAACCAAACTCTCCTGAATTACATGATACCCCTTAAAACCTCTCAAAAATACATATTCAAACCTTTACTTATCATCTCTCGGAATTGAGCCCGGTGGCTCAGTTGATCCTTGGTTACTGGTTATTGGTTACATAATGTCTATCCATAACAGGGGGGAATAGTTCCATACTACTAAACCTATGTCCTCTGGACATTGATTTAGTGGACGAACGAGCAGACACTTTATTCACTCCGGCTCCCTTCAAAGATCGAAGTTCTTCTATTGAAACAAAGGAGTGCCGTTGTAGTGTTGATTGAATAGTGTTAGTGGAACATCACTGTGGCATGTTACCAATTGAGAAAGTATGCCTAGAAGAAGCGTGTGATAAACTAGCTTTGCCAAGCCATGTACACCTTTTAAATAAGTCAAAGTAGTTCACAAGACTTGATAGTAACATCCTATTGGTCAACCTATTAAACCTTGCCACTGAACAAACTCAACCTTATTGTATTAATTTGCAACTTGGTTAAAAATACATTTCAACAAGGTCTACTATAGCGTTCCCCATAGAGCAAGGCGTGAGGCAAAGGTGCCCCATTGCACCCTACCTCTTTCTCATCATCGGGGAAATCGTCAACAAGTGCATTAAGCAAGAGGCACGGAGGGGTCGTTTTAGAGGTATCGTCATCCCAAGCGCGTCAAAGCAACAAATCATTCTTCAATTTGCGGACGATACCAACTTGATCCTAGCTGCCGAAGAACTTGTCATCGTCAATATTGTGGCTACACTCGCTAGCTTTGGAAAAGCCAATGGACTTGTACTCAACGTGGAGGAATTGGTGTCTTATTTATGGAGCCCTGGCAGTAGCATGAGGCGGGCATGGACCCTTGGAGACGAGATCTCCAAGCTCCTTGGCACTTCTTTTGGCCTAGGGCTCTCTGATGAAAGCGTGGATCAATTTTTGCACTCAAAGCTTGATAAGAAGCTTAGCCTCTAGAGCAATTTGAAGGCCAACAACTCGGACAGCATGGTAATCGACAACAGTATCCTCAACTCCACAATCCTTTTCCTCCTAGCATTGTGGGATGGCAACTCTGCTGAAACAACGCGGCGACTAGCAAGATTCATAACTTTGTGTAGGCTAGCTCTCCAAAGCCTACACGGGCTCAAGTTGCCTGACACACGTGTTGCCAAAAGAAGTCCGATAGCGGCCTTAGCCTCATCGGCTTGAATGAGGCAACCATTCATCTCATGGTCAAGTGGACGGTTGCAGCATTCTATCCATGCACATCCAACTTCCACGCCTTAACCATGGCTAAGGTAGAGAGGAGCAAGCCCAACGGGGGTCTCAAGTAGCTACATAATTTGTGGTCATACTCGGGCTCCAAGTTCTAGGTGACCAATGGCTCCACCCTTTGGAACAGGACCAAACAAGCTTCGAGATAGCTCTCTGGTGAGGTGCAAGTTTTGCCCCGTATCGACTTGGACGAATGGCTTGGCTCTATCCTATGGTGGTTAGGTGACATGGGGAGCCTTCACACTGAGTTTTCCAAGAACAAGATTGCCGTGATCGCTAGAAAAGGCTTGTTCTTACACCGCAACGTTTGGAATCCGGCTACTATGTGTGTGCTCTTGTTTGAGGTGGCGACAAGGAGGGGCGGTTTGAAGGATGAGGAGCGCGGTCAATGGAGAGTCCTCGCTAGTCGCTTGGAGCGTCGGCTCATGGTGCTCCCCGCTCTTGACAGGTCCCAAATTCGTCCTTTGGAGTGGATGGGCATCTTCGCTTCTGGGAATGATTTCTCCCCGCTGTGCATTCTCCAAAGCGTCGAGTTCACATCCCCTGCCATGGCCAGCTCTGTTGCCCCTTGGAAATTCCGAAAAGATGCCTCGTTTTTTTTGTGTCCAAAGTGACACAGACCTGGCGGAACTCTAGGTCAATTCCCTCCCCCTCGGAACTTGGAGTCGGCTGGAATGTGTGCATGTTGTCCTGGTTGTTAAGCTCGGCAGCCAAGAGGCAAAGCAAACCCGCTTATTCTACTACGAGATGGTGTACCTCTTCAAATGGCAACCCGGGGCGCAGTCTTTGAGAGAACGGGTCTTCCATCATGAGTTACACTACTCAACTGGGGAGGAATTTCTTGCATTGTAGGAGTTCTCCTCTCAATGTGGCGGTGACAAAATGGCGCAATGTTCTCTGTGCGGACTTCCAGTTCAAATGGAAAAACATTTGAGGCGCTAAGCGCTTGGGGAAGGAGGTTGGCCTCATTTGGCAGGCTTCGCACCATGCGGTCAGGGTCAACTAGTGGAGGGATAGAGTTGTTGCTTCCATTGATCCGAGGTGTGATGTCTACGACCTTGGAGAAAAGAAGTCTATCTGCCACGGATTGTCGAAGTGCCCTCCCGCGGCAACGGCATGGGACTATGTTGCGAAGATCCTCAACGTAGTTGAAAGCCCTCTCAATGCTAGGTAGGAGAGACCGCCGCTAAGGCATGCCATCATTGCAACACGCATTCCCCGCAAGTTTAGAAGGATCATTCGCATCAGGCTCTTACACAGAGGTATCACTTTATGGACGATTTGAATTGGGAGAACGACTAGGTGTTTAACAGACAACGACGGGACGAGCGCAAAATCCGGAATGTCATTTGGCAAGTAAAAGCAACTACGGGAGGATTGCTCGAGGGTGCGTGGTCGCGGCCAGCTCGGATCAAAGTAGGATCACCGCCACCACTCCATCTGGGATTGCCTTGAGGTTGTGTGTAGTAGAGAAGGTTTGAGAGTTTCTTGGGTTTGTGAGTTCCATTACACTAAAAGTTTCATTTAGTGTAGTGACACGAATAGAGTACTTACCATAGTACACTAATTGCAAACAAGTTGACAAATAGTGTACTAATTGCAAACAAGTTGACAAATAGTGTACTAATTGCAAACAAGTTGACAAATAGTGTACTAATTGCAAACAAGTGTACTTTCTCAAAAGATTATTTGATCAAAATTTACTTTATCAAAGATTACTTTATCAGAGTACACTTTATGGAAATTTAATTTTTTTAAAGCTTACTTTTTCAAGAGATTACTTTTTCAAGTTTTACTTCTAAAAAGTTTACTTTTTCATATTTTACTTTTTCAAACGTTTACTTTTCAAAACTTTACTTTTTCAAAACAATATTTTTCCAAATATTTACTTTTTCAAAATTTTACTTTTTCAAAACTTTACTTTTTTTAAATTACTTTTTTCCAAGTTTACAAATAGTGTACTATTCTATCACTACACCAATTGCGTAGTTGACAATTAGTGTATGGGTTCGTATTTAGTGTCCACTACACTAAATGAAACTTTTAGTGTAGTCCTTTGTCGGTTCTTTGGCCTCGCCGGTCCTAGCGCGCTATGTTTGTGGTGCTTCTTTTTTGCAAGTAAAGGTTGCTTTTCTTGTGCCAAAAAAAATTAAGAATTGACGTAATGGCAAACGCCCTGCAAGGAGCAAATTGAGTGATGGTTAATCAACTGACTTCACCACAAATAAGGCGCTGGAACTTATCGCAAACTGACACACATTACAACACCCAACACATAAGTCCAAATATATGGAGTGCAAATGACTAAGATCAATGCACCCACTCTGGACGTTTGAAGGTGTTGTGCATGTACACACTGAAAAGTTGTCAGTTGGAAGATTTCAGCAACTCCTTGTGGCATTTAACATGGGATAATTGATGCCAATGTTTATTTGTCAAACTTTGGGCTTTAATTGAAAGTATGTAGTGGTGTTGACAGTCAATTCTTATAAGTTATGTTCTTACACATGTGGCTCTTTGAAGATTTCAGTCTAGTTTGCCACCTTCGAACAGTGAAGAATGGAAGAAACAGATTCCATGCACTTGCTCTACATGTTAGAGATATTCAGAAAGTGAGTGTGGGTTTGATTAGGCAATAGTTCTTAAATGGCAGAAGGTGTCACTGTTGGCCACAATATTCTATATATACGGTGTTTTATTTGAACATGATAAGGTTTTTGATATTGAAATGACCTCAAATGAAAGATGTTATTAAGATTCAAAATATTTCCAACTAACATCTTTCACTCGGAGGTCATTACAATCTCTAAACCTTATCATGTTCAAATGTGACCACCATACATATAGAATATTGTGGCCACATGGGGCTCGTTCACATGTTTATCCCCTAAAGGCCGAAGAGTTCTCTTGGGGGACTCTTGAAGGTTTGGGCAGGTTCCTATGGTGTCAATTCAAAACATTCCTCTTTGAAACTTTTACAGTAGATGGAAATTACTAAAAGCTTCGTGTGAGTACAATTTTTTCCTAAATCCGACATTCAATGAAAAAATTATAGGGTTTTGAATTTCAAATGGGGACAGCGCGCACATCCAGCAACTCCAAAAACTTTTGCTAGGACACTTTATCAAATATGATATTTTCAATATCAGCAAGTGATATTATTTTCTTTCATATTGTCAAAAAAAACTCTTGTCTTTAGTGAAAAATAGCACATTAACCCACGTCAAACATTTTCATACATTGTCACATTTTGTCGGGCAAGGTACCAAAAAAACTTCTTCTTTTCTACATAAAACCTAGAAATCTTTATATTTTTTTAACTTTATTTTTTCTACTACAAGATGTGGTGTAAACCTTCTTATAGACCATATGGGTTCTCATTCTTAATCATATTTTGTTCACAAAAAATTAAAACATAAACTGGTAGTTTTTGAACCTCCATTGCAATTTTGAAATGTCTCTTCTCTGAAAATGCCTTGGGCCTTTAGGGGTTAAGGGTTAAATTGTGCAATCACACCATACTCAAGGCACTGGTAACATCTACAATGGTTTTGATGGCTCTTGAATACTACACTTTGTTGTATGCTTGCAACTTTGAGCCAAATTTGTGATTCTCGTCACAGAATGCCAAACCTTCTAACCCTTTAGTGACGATGCAACCACGTTTTGGTCTTTGGATGTGTTGAATCTCAATTTGCATGAAATTTGTGAGGAACTTGATTGTGAACTATGAAGTTTGGATTTGTGTACTCGTGTAGGCACACTTTGCAAAAATCAATTCATAAATGAAATTATAGACTTCTTTGAATGCATGAAAATACATTGTCAAACTCATTAAATCTAGCAACTCTAATACAATGAATACCTACAAATACAATGCCACGTACTAGAATGTAGTATGTCATACACATGGGAACTAATTTTAGTTTGAAACTATAATTAAAATGTTTCTTTCACCTTCTAAGGTCAAAAGATCATTTGAGGTTGTTTTTGGCATGTTAGCCTTTTATAGCAAGTGCTACGGATTACTCCTAATAAATTTGAGGAAAATTTAGAGGCGGATCAAGATGGGCGTCTACTAGGACTAGTGCCACTAAAATCAAAGCAAGCATTGGCGAGCTACAATGAATTCCGTGTAGTAGGGTCGTCATGAGATGCACCCTTTGTATAGATGATGTTTTACATGATTTTTTTCACTTGTGGATTCTTCCAACTTAGGCCTTGTGAGCTCATTTGCCTTATAGTGTTAAGAGGCCCTCTAATATTGTGCAGATGATGATAACATTTTGGAACATTTTTATGTAATTTCATAATTTTTGGAACATTTTTGTATACAATTTAGCAAGCAAAACTAGAGCCATGGATACCTAATGAAATTTTGAGCCAAACTTCCAGCTACATTGCAAAATTTATCTTTTCTAGAGATACTAATAAATGTTAGAAATAGAGGGTGAGGCCATGAATTGAATCAAGACTACCTCCAAATTCACTACAAACAACAAATACACCATGATAAATATTCCACAATAAAGGCCTTATTGAATCACAAATACATGCAACTTCTTTTCATGCCATATTAAGCAAATCACAATTACTCAATATGGAAAATGAATATCAACAACTTATTGATTAACAAATTTCAAATAGGTAATTGAAATTTTCAATGCTAAACGAGATTTCTTGTGAATAGATAGATGATTTTAGATAAACAACAAATGGTAGTTCATACACCATGCTTGATTAAAACTACAATTAAGGTAAAAGATCTATATGGGATTTGTAGCACTCTCTTATAGATGCACTTGTGCCTAATCCCTTAGTTTCTAATCCAATTACCTTGTATAATCAGCTCCATTGATAATAGCATTTGCTACAACAACCATTTCATGTTTAACATCAAACTTGGTTTGTTACAGAGAGGGTTGACAATAATAATTCCAACAATGAGGGTTGTTGTAACTGGGAACTTAGTCATATAATGAATGGTTGTTCAACCCTTAAGATTAAAAGGTGCTGATGGTGGCTATAATATTTTGCATGTATAATGTTGTATTTAAACAAATAAGGTTCAAATATTGAAATTACCTCCAAATGAAAGATAATAGTTGAAAAATCTTCAATCCAAAGGTGTAAGTTTTGCTAAATCTTATTACATCCTTTGTATTTTAAAGAGTGAAATACGTGCTTGTATATTCAATTCCCAATTGATGTTAAACGGTTAAACAAATTGGATTGTTGTAAATAAAGCTTACCATACTTGGATATAGATCAAATCATTATCAAAGCAGTAGCAAGTGATATGTAGATGATAGGCGTACAAGAATGGAGGTCTCTACTAACAATTACGAGGGCCCACAAGGTTTCACTTCATTGATTCCTAAAAAAACCATGATAAGTCATTTTTCAAGATTAAAAAATAGAAATGAGATCCTCACTCAAATGTCCAAGTGTGGATCTTTTTGATTTGTGGAGATCAATATCACAAGTATTTTACATGGCTTATACTAACGAATATAGTGTCCTCAATTTTAGTTGGCATATTCTTTTGTTGTCTAAAACCATGTCCACTATACTAACTATGGTATTTAGTGCTGACAACACAAAATAAAAACACAAATTTTAAATGTCAACAATGCCCTAGATGCGGCTAACACTAAACTTAAATCTTACAAAATTTGTTAACTTTAGTAATTTATTTGGAGTAGGAAAAATGTAAGGTTTCTCTACCCCCTAGCTTGGCTTGATGCTATTTAGTAATATTTACCTTATTGTATAGCACACAATAAATTTAAACTTGTTTATGTTTGGAATGAGCTACAAAACAAAGTAAGTAAAATTTCAATATGAAGCCACACCTAAGGTAACCAAGCAAAATCCATAACCATCACCTATCAATTTGGAGTATACCCAATCTACTTCCATCCCATTTCCACCCATTCAACTCCAAATAGGGGTTTGCTATTAGTCATGACCTCTTACTTTTGGTTGGCGCTAATGGGAAATATCTGTTGGTGGCCACCCACTAAACATTGCAATAGACTTTGAAAATTCATAACTAATTCACATTTCATTGGAAAACATGAAATCACTTGGGTTGGAATTGTAATTATATTGGCTATCACTGGACCTCCTAATAGTAATTATTGCTGGAGCCAAAGCCACCACTTACATTCCTTCCATGAAATCAATTGAAAATACATTCAAAGTCCCCATTGCCTTCATTTGCAACACTTTCAAAAACATAAACACCATTTCTATCCAATATGCCATGTCTATACTCTTCCATAAAAGAAGACTAGAAAATAACCAATCCCTATCCGAGCCACATAACTCACAAAGTGAATTATATTATCTTTCTAGGGCTTGTTAGAGCTTCTCATTACTATAGTGTCTACGCTCAGGAGCCCTCCTATCTTGTAAGTAGTGAACAATGAGCGGTGAGCGGTGTGTAAAAACAAAATAGGAGAAAAATAATGATTTTGTACTTTTCTTCAAAAAGTATTAGAGTGTTTGTTTATTACTAAATCATAAAACCTAATTTTAAATCCTAAATCCTTAACCCTGAATCCTAAACCCTAAATTTGATTGCTCAATGCTCACCACTCACCATTTACCGCTGACACGATAGCAATCCTCCTACGCTCAAGAGAGGAAGTAATTCTATACAACTAATCCCTTGTCCAATGGGCATCACTTTAGTGGTGAAACAAACAAACATTTTATTCACGCCGGACTCTTTCGGAGATCAGTATTCTTCTTGGCTATTATTGAAAATAAATGTATTATTATTTGTCCTCTCCATATATGCACATTTCTTAACTTGTTGGTTATGGGGGTTTAACCTTGACCCTTTAATGTCAAGCATAACAAAGGAGACCTAGGAGATTCTATGATAGTGGTAGATTATGCAAAACATCATGTACACATTGGATACATATCACCACCACAATAAATTCATGGAAATCACTTTTGTGGGGCCTGTAGCGATGAGATTTGGCATTTGAGAGTTGCACGTGATCCCAAATTTTAAGGCGTACCTCCACTCCAAAATAGGCAAAGCCCACAAAAGGGTGGATTCACTCCCAAAATAGTGTATGGAGACCCTGTTTGGGCCTCCTTGACACTATAGGGTTAAGGGCATCTCCATTGCATCCTCTGTAACTCAACCCTAAGTTTGAAAATGGAGGGAGTTGTATTGAGCCCACACCAAATGAAGGGAAGTATTGAGGGTTACACACTTCAACCGAGGACAACATTTAGAGCCGCCTCATGTACTAAGAAGCCACTTCACGCCGACATGGTAGCCACAGACTTTGAAAATTCGTAACTAATTCATTTTTCATTCAAAAAATATGAAATCACTTGGGTTGGAATTGAAATTCTATTGGCTATCACTGAAAAATAATAGTACAATTATCTCCTCTCTCCATATATGCACATTCCTTAACTTGTCGGTTTTAGGGGGGCTTACCTTAATACCATGGGCAGTGTAGCGTCTGATGCCCCTGAGATGAGAAGAGGGCGTGTCAGCAAAGAATGTGGTATGATACTAGGCTTCTGCTTCAACTGAGGACAAAGACAATCTAAGCAGCTGCCAAGAAATTGGACGACCTGAACTAAGTTAGAGACTTGTCAGTCACAATGTGAAGCCTTGTTGCAGTTCCAGCACCTTCCAACCAGAACGTGGCCGCAACAGCTCTCACCTCTGCCCTAAAATCAACATCAAAATCTCATGTCACTTCCTTGATAAATAATATGACATTCATTTAACATGATATTCATTCATAACATGTCAGCTTCCTCTGTAACAGGCCTGTTTGTCTAACAAAAATTTACCATATCTATGGAGTACATCAGTCGTATCTACCATAAGAATAGATAGCTCCCTTTACAACAACATCTTGGGTGTTCTAACAAATGTTGTTGTGAAGGGAGCTGACTACTTCTTTGCCAGTGAAGTTTGTTTTTCTTGTGCCAAAGAAAAAAAACAAAGGGAGCTGATTGTACCGGCTCTACCCAGGTCCAAATTGCAAAACTGGCGGAGCTCACTAGAGAAATGGAGAAGAAAGCCCAAACTCCTATACTTTACCTTCTCTAATATATCAAACCTTTAACCCTTTTAGGCTGGACTCGCTATGGTTGATGGTCAAATCTACAAATGTAATAGATTCTTCAAAATATCATCTACCATACTTATAGATTTTCCATCAGCCATAGCCAACTCGGCCTTAAAGGATTAAGGACAAGGCCCAGAGCGACCATAGGCAGAATGTACCCACTGCCTTGATGACGGAAAAAGCATCAACAATCCTCGTACATTCCGCCCATGGTTGTTCCGAGCCTTGTCTTTAAAGGGCTAAGGCCTATGAGGCCCTAGAAAAGTTACAACATCTAGAGCCTTGTAACCCTCTGGGTGTTGTAACTTTTCCCATGATTGGCCGTTGTTGTTGTGGCCTTCATATTGCACTATGAGCTTTGTGAGGGCTTTCCAACACATCTCCTTCATCTCCAATGATGCAGGCATTGGCGAAATACAGTGCTTTCCGTGAAGTGGGGTCGCAATGAAATTTATCCATTGTGTAAATGACGTTCCACATAATTTATTACACTCATAGATTCTCCTAGGGTCTAGTGGTCCACTTGGCGTTAAAAAGTTAATTCCTAAAGGACCAAGGCATTCTAGAGAAATCTCTACTCCATTGATTAAAAAACTGCCAAGATGAACTTTTAAAGATTGTAATTTTAGGATGTTCTTCTAAACTTATATGATGTGATGTAGTAAAATTTTGTGAATCTTGACTTAAACTGCACATGGTGGTATCAAACTCTAACAAAATCCCCTCTACTCGCATGGATTTAAAATGATTGTTCAATTGTACACAAGTATGAAGAACTTTTCAAGTGACAATTAACCTTTGTAAGTATTAAGTTAATTTCATTCATGACTACAATCCTGAGTCCCTACAAATCTAAATTTTCTGTTCAAGTATATTTTGAAATACAAGCCTCTACCTCCACCTTGTTTGTACGATCAGCTCCCTTTATAAAAGAATGTGATACAACAACAATCTTGTTATAACAGGCAACTTGGGTCAAAACAAATCTTCACCTCCTTTCACAACAGTTGGGGCAATGTATCTTGGTGCAAATGGGGCATGGGCCTACGTCCACATGACAAAGATTAGTGAAATATCTAACTATAACCCTTTAATCCCTGAGTGGACCCTCAGAGCTTGCAAGAATCCACAAGTGTAATAGATTAGATAGAACATCATCTAGACAATAGATACATTTAAGCGTGACCATACTTCATGGAAATCATTGTACTTTGGTAATGCATGCATGGATTGGAGATTTGAGGGATCTGTTGTAAAACTAACAAGGAGCTCGAGATGGGATGAGAGGTCGTGAGAGACAATAGTTAATTGTGGAAAGAGTATGAAGAGCAAAAAACACCAAAATCAACCCTGCCAGGGCTTCGTAGGCGTTAAAGGGTCAACCTTTCTTGACAAAGAAGGAGTTGCACAAAATCAATGTTTAATACAAATACATTGTTTAGTTTGGAAATACTAATTTTTAAAACTTTTGATGAAGATTTTTATTGAGAGCACAACTATCTATATTATGTTGTAAAGATATTCACCAAGAGTAATAACCTATAGCATTTATAAACCAGCTAGTATGGTCAACACTAAATTCCAATTTTAGCGTAACCGCATTAATTTACCCATATCACTTCTCAGCATTACATATCATAACAAGAAGCAGTACTAACCTGCGCTGTAAATTGGCAGCTGGTCTGCATCGTCTACAGGCTACTACAGTCGCCCCAAGTGAGTGAGTCAGGCGCATAAAACTCCAAAGAAAAGTTAATGCTGATAATCAAAGCACATCATGATTCATCACCTGTCACTCCACAGCGCTAATCAATCCTCGCCCTGCCACAAAAGAGATCGAGATCCTTGTCAATCACCCTCCCACCTAGATCAATTAATTCACCGTGGAAATTGTGTATCATCCTCACTAATCACCCAATTTCAACTCTCCCTTTCACCCTATTCTTCCCATAACACTACAAGCAACCTTGCGGCTCCTCACTCAAAAAGTGCCGCCCTTCATTTATGTAGAACTAGTGGGGTACCCGTGTCCTCCGGACACAACATTTTTTTGTGTTGAGTGCCCACCTCCAATCCATCGTCCCCCCGTCCCCGTCCCCGTCCTTGTCCCCTTGTCCCCCGTCCCCCGTCCCCCATCCCCCGTCCCCCATCCCCCGTCCCCCATCCCCCGTCCCCGTCCCCGTCCCCATCCCCGTCCCCCGTCCCCGTCACCGTCCCCATCCCCGCCCCATCCTTTTATTCAAAACCCTAACTTTTAGCTTTTCATTTTATCCAAAACCCTAACTTTTAGCTTTTATTTAGTTTTTAGCTATTAGCTTTTACCTTTGCATCACTTTTTCATCCAAGTTCGGCGTGTTTTACATCCGACGTGTTCTTCATCCAAGATTCTATTATAATAAGAGATGTGGAAGAGGGTGCTTTTTCTTGTCTTTTGTGACCCAATTAATTGACCAACTTCTAAAATGCTTGAAATACTAAGTGAGGGGCAACATGGTTGCTTGTAGTGTAAGGAATACTTGAAAAATCGACCCTTCCCACGGCCTCGTAGATTGCGCCGCAACCATTTAAGGACAAACAAACATTTCTTGGCCGTTGCCATATTTTTTTTGACATGGTGTGGGTGTTACAAGCCATCTCTGCCAAGGTTGGAAATAAAGATTTAGAAGGATCTCTAGTCTCTCAACAAACCGAGATTGTCGGAGCAAGCATTTTGATGACTTTTTCCCAAGACTGGCAATTGTAGGAAAGTGAAATGAATCCCTTGCTTGATGATGTTTTGCATAATCTATTAGCTCATAGATTCTCTCATTGTCTAAAGTTTGTTTGTCCTTAATCCTTTAACGAATACGTGGCCCTGAGGGAGTTGATTTTGGTGCTATGGATGTTGTAACTTTTTCCATGATTGGTTGTTGTCGTCGCGGCGTTCAGAATTCTAGAAAATCACCGACCAAATCTACATGAAGTCTCATAAATAGCAAGAACACATATACAAGAGCACATAGTTGCAACAAGCATAAAGCACAGAGTTTTCAATGAAAATATGAACTAGAAAAACACACATTAATTCAAATGTGCAACAAGCATGTACGATTCTTTATGCTCAAACTGGTTTTTATTGCATATTAGCTATTGAAAACAAGACTACAAAATACAAAACACCTTTACAACTCAATGATTCAACTTATAAGCATTCAAAACACTACCACCGTGTGTAGCCCCCTCTTGTTTGGTAGATATGAAGAGCTCTTTGAGGCATAGAGCGTATCAACTTCCTAACAACATCAAGCCCTATATTGTACAAAATTTCTTGGATCTTCTCCGAGAAGTCACTTCAAGCAATGGGTTTCCTCTCAAACCTTCTCAGATAGTGATCTATTTCATTCCAAAGATGTTCTATTGGATTGTGGTCATGTAATTCTTGAGGGTGTCCTATAAGGAGAAATTTTTGAGCACATAACCAATCTACAACATATTGTGCAGTGTGTTTTGGGTCATTGTCATGTTGGAAAATACCATGATCGTTTTTCAAACCTTGCGTTTGTACAGTGCCCATAAGTTTTGTCTCAAAAATGTTGCGGTATATAGTTTTATCCATCTTCCTTTCAATGTGATGAAACTTGCCAATTCCTTCCCAACTCATACAACTCCAAACAATTACACTTCATCCCCATGTTTTACTGTAAATTGCACATGCAGATCTAAAAGACGTTCTCCACTCTTTTTCCAACAATACTGACGCCAATCTAAGCCAGAAAGATTGAATTTGGACTCATAAAAAAAATTGACATGAACCCAGAACTTCCAATCTACATGCTTGAACTTCTTTGCCCACTACGATCGACGTGCTTGATGTTTTTTTTTTGCCAAAAGTGACTTCTTGGTCTTCACACATGCTCTCAATTCTTGCCTCCAAAGGCTCCTTTTGACTATATCATCCCTTATTAAATTGCATGCTCTTGGATCATAACCCTTTTTCTAAAGCTCCGCTTGTACTAGTATTTGATCATTTAGCCTCCTCACAATGTCATAGTCACCACGTTCATCAAGAATTCTAGGTCTATTGGGTGAAGTTTCGTCTTTCAGACTTCCTCTCTTACAAAACCTTTGCACTATGTTAGAGTAAGTGCTTCGAGGAAGGCCCAAAACTCCTGAAATCTTGACATATGAGTTGCCTCGCTCACAAATCTCAAAAATTGCCTTACGCTAATTCCCAGACCATCTAAAAGCTGTAGAAAATCACCAAAGGCCTCTCCAAATCTCACCAAAAAAATCCAAAACAAAAAAAAAGTACATTTGTATTAAAAAGATTGTGGTGTGCATTACTTGTGTGCATATTAATTTGTACACACTTCTTCATGATTTTTGCATGTATAATCTCTACAAGTGGCATATTTTGAGGAAGCTAGTGTGAATTAGGTGCCATGTGGTGTACTAATTAAAGCTAGCCCAAAAAATTTCTTATCAATCAACCAACTATGCTACGGTCTAAACAAATTGGAGAGATGCTATACTCTCCAAAAACTTGTGCTTGCTATTGTACATGATATTCTGCATAATCTACTATGCTTATAAATTCTTCCAGGCCTCGGCGGTCTAATTAGGTCTTTTTTCTTTAACCCTTTCACGCCCAGGAAGCCCAAAATAGAACTCCGGAGGTGCTAAAACTCAATTTTCATGAAATCCATGAGGAATTAGGCTTGAAGATACAAGGTTAAGATTTGCTCACACATAACATGAACACTCTCTAGCAATGATTTGGATTTATAGAACTCTTGGAAAAGCTAGGAATACAACACAAAATACACCAAATACACTAAAATACAGTGAATACCATGTCACATACTATGTTGTATTTCACACACATGCACATTGATTTTGGTCTTAAATTTTGATTTAACTTTGTCTTTAAGACATTCTTCATTGTTTTGTGATTGTTGATCTCTCTCCTCACATACAAAACTTCCGTTTTGATTTGTATGAGGTTTGAACATTTCTGTATACAATCAAGTAGAAAAAAACAAAAAAAAATCATCAATAATTGTATATAAATATTTTCTTCACAGATGATATGTCAATGCGAAGCTATCAACCTAGTGCACATGTGAACCGCTCTAATTCAAAGTAAAAAAATTCTTGCAAGAAACTATTGGTGGATAAAGTAGTATACTCTCAAAAAAAGTCCACAATTTTCATTACCAATACATGGTAACTTTAAACCCTATAATCTATTCCATCAACCGTTGGGTGTTGTGCAAAATTTCCCCAAAGTCCAAATCATGGGTGAAGTTCAATTTTGTAATGTTAGATATTAATATTAGGCATTGTATTTCCATCAAATCCGGTTCAAAGAAAAAAATCAGCAATAATCTTGGTTTTTCCATAAACATCCTTGGGCAGTAAAGGGTTAATTCCTAAAGGACCAAGTGTACCTATGGGGTACCAACATTTTCACTTTCATTGCAATTCTCTTTCAATCCGTAGAATCAAAATTAACAAAATTGTCACCACATCATCTTATATAAGTGTAAAAGAAGATCCTGAGGCTACATTCTCAAAAAGTTCAACTTGGCAGTTTTTAATCAATGAAGTAGAGATTCCTCTAAAATGCCTTGGTCCTTCATGGTTTAAAGGGTTAACCGCCAACCTCTGCTAGCCTCATTTAAGAATGAAATATGACCTAACCTCCAAAACCATGGGATTTTCTTCAATGGGTAGCTTACATCTGAGAAAGGATAGTTTTCTTGAGGGGAAACAAAAGATACAACTCCAAAGTGAGAAATTCAACTCCACCGCGTTGAACCTGCAACGTACGGCTGTGTTAACCAAATGATACAATAGACCTTCACCAAGAAGTTACGTCTAATAAAAACCTGCAGGATTCACATGATTCATCCATCCAACAGCGCCTGGTACTCATACATGAGTGCTACTACTGTAGTATTCCCAAAATACAAGAGGCACAGCTTCTCATCCCGTTTGATTTTGCAGGTGGTGAACGTGTAAAAGTGACTCGGCGATTACGACGTTGTAATCATGTCGCAGCTGCTTGTGACCTGATCCAGCGAGCGATATATCGTGGAGCAGCGGTACTGGTACGTGCACTCTCGATGTCTGCACTGAATTCCAAGACTTCCATGGTGTCAGGAGGGCGCAAGTGCAGTCCTCAGCTGGAAGCTCAAAGCTAGCTGTGCATCACGAGAATTTCTCGCCGTTTCTCCGACGTCGAGACGAGGGATTGTCAGCTGGAGCGCATGTTGCCGTTGTTTTCTGCTGCTTTTGAGGCGAAACCAGGTGAGCAGTCAGAGTCAGAAAATCTGCCGTTGGCTACATGCAGCTGGCTGCAGTTTGCAACGAGGTGGTTGGTCTAAGTTAGTGGTTGCTCGCTTCATGAGTACAATGTGACTACTGCAATCACTTCATGTCGACTCGGTGCACTTGCAGCGCTTCGCCCGTGCTAGCTGGGAACCGGGCGGTTACGGATCAGGAGGTGCGTTGTGTCGTCTGCAGGCGTGGGAGATTGTACCAAGAGTGTAACGGTGAGCTCCTGGCTATGGTGAGCTCAGGGCTGTGACCGGGAGGTTTGTGACTACTGCAGTGATGGGGAGTGTCGATGCGGAGGACGCGAGCTGGAAGGTGTGCTTCTCGTTTCTAGGGTGGGCCATGGTGGTGAGTTTGTCGCTCTACTTGGGGTTGACGGCGGTGGGGGAGTATCGAGTCTCGACTGGCGCGGGGTTCGGGGGGTTGCGGAAGCTTTCGGGAGATGAATATCATGGGCTGGAGCGGCGGAAGCTGGAGATGAGCAACTCAGCAGCGACGTTGAAGATGAATATGGTGCACCGAAACGCGCCGCACTCACCGTTCCGGAGAACGTACAGCTCGAAGCTGCAGGCGCTCCACGAGGACATGGCTATCGACGCAACGCGCCTGGCGGCGTTTCGGAAGGGGAGCGCCAAAGCGAGCGCGAGCGCACCCGCGATCACAGCAGTGATCGAGGGGCCGCCGTCGCACGATTACGATTTCACGTCGCCGGTGGTGTCAGGATCCACCCTGGGCTCTGGGCAGTACTTTGTGGACTTCTTCCTGGGCACGCCGCCGCAGAAATTCTCGCTCATCGTGGACTCGGGCTCGGACCTTCTCTGGGTGCAGTGCGCGCCGTGCCGCAAATGCTACGCGCAGGACAGCCCGCTGTACGCGCCCGCGAACTCGTCCACGTTTGCGCCCGTCCCCTGCCTCTCCTCTGAGTGCCTCCTCATCCCCGCCACCGAGGGCTTCCCGTGCGACTTCCGCTACCCGGGCGCATGCGCGTACGAGTACCGGTACGCGGACGCGTCAAGCTCCAAGGGCGTGTTCGCGTACGAGAGCGTGACAGTGGACGGCATCCGCATTGACAAAGTGGCCTTCGGGTGCGGCAGCGACAACCAGGGCAGCTTCGCGGCCGCGGGCGGCGTGCTGGGCCTGGGCCAAGGCCCTCTGTCGTTCGGATCGCAGGTTGGGTACGCGTACGGCAACAAATTCGCCTACTGCCTTGTCAACTACCTCGACCCGACGTCCGTCAGCTCGTCGCTCATCTTCGGCGACGAGCTCATCAGCACCATCCACGACCTGCAGTTCACACCCATGGTGACCAACCCGCGCCTGCCCACGCTCTACTACGTTCGCGTCCAGCGCGTCTCCGTCGCCGGGGCGGATCTTGCCGTGCCCTGGTCCGCCTGGACCATCGACTTCCTCGGTAACGGTGGCACCATCTTCGACTCCGGCACCACGGTCACCTACTGGGTGCCCGCGGTGTACCACCGTCTCCTGGATGCTTTCCAGAGCGCGGTACACTACCCGCGCGCGCCATCGGTGCAGGGGCTGGATCTGTGCGTGGACGTGTCGGGGGTCGCGAAGGCGACCTTCCCGTCGATTGCGATCGAGTTGGACGGCGGCGCGGTGTTCCAGCCGCCGCAGGAGAATTACTTCGTGGACGTCGCGCCCGGCGTGCAGTGCTTGGCTATGGCGGGGCTGGCATCGTTCGAAGGCGGGTTCAACACGATCGGCAACCTGCTGCAGCAAAATTTCCTCGTGCAGTATGACCGCGACGCTGCGCGCATCGGATTCGCGCCGGCGAAGTGCTCGTCGCATTCGTAGCTTTCTCCGTTCTCTCCTCAAGGTTAGCATGCGTCGTGATTATCTATCATCTTCACATCAACGTCACAAATGTACCCACCTTGCATCAAGTGAAAACTTTCGTCGAAACATTCGTCACAAAATATTTTGCATATCAAGTTGGTATGAAGTGCGTTTACGACAAATTTCATCAGAATTTTTTTCACTTTACTTCCAATAAATTTTTTCACTTAACGTTGATATGAAGATGGATCGTGAAGTGGTGCCGTTTTCTAACGGTTGTTTATCATGTGAATCCAGATTTGGAAGGAGAAGGAGCTGGGATGAGATTTCAGGAGATCAATAGGAGCGATTTTTTTGACAACAGTTTAGATCATAAGCACTCATCCTGGCTGAAAAACATGTCAGATTCATGAGCAGAAGTAGCTTCAACATGAGGTAAGTCATCACATCCTCTCTTATTCTCCAACTAATTATTCGGTTACAAATTGTGTTCTAAAACCGCTTTTAGTTGCTCTAATCACGTCTGCTAGTTCAATGTATTATGAAGATTAGAGTTGTTTTTTTTTGGAAAGTGAGGTAAAGACATCAAAAGTTTCGCGCTTTCTTACAAATGGTAAATCTCTCCTTCGTTCTCAAAAAAATTCCATCTTCACTCTCAAAGCGGCTATTGCCCCGTTTAAGAATGTAATGTAATTTTGTAAGAACTAAGAAGAGAGTACTTCAACAAATAAAAAGAGGAGGTCTCTCAATGAAACTTTAGTTGGCTTTACAATATCTCAATTGTTCATGGAAGAGTGTAATATCATCCTCAAATCTGACTGTTTGATTTTAACAGGATAAACAGAGTGGTTCTGATTTTAGTGACACTTTTCTATTTATAGAATGTCCAATTCACTATGTACATTAATATGTTACGCCAGAAGTCACTTGCCCAACAAAAGCAGTGGTTCAGATTTTGTCACTAGTGAAAAATCGCTATGGGCGAAATTCTTTCTTGTAACTCAGCTTTTCTTATTGGAAATGCAATCGATTTGTTTCGGATTTTTAAAGATTTTATTTCTGATTTAAATACATTTTCCAGGTCGCCTAGATTTGTTTTTCATGTTCATCTCTTTCAGACCGTGGTATCTTCCGAGTAGCTTCACCGGAAGGGTATTGGGTTATACCGTATGCATCGGCCAGTTTCGGTACCTCCCTGCCAAGTTATTTAAATTTCAAGTCACAGTGGTTCGGACACAATGGACATCACCTAGGTATTACATGAGTATCACATAGGCATAACATGGGTATCACCTGGAGAAATCTCTTGAGATTTCCAAAATTTTCAACATTATCCATTGTAAATGAATTATGTATGAAATTGATTGTATAGGATAGTAGAGGTGAAATTGCAAATAAAGGGTTAAACTCTCTAAACATTGAGTGTCACAATGTGGTTGTGTTGCAAATTTCCTACCTTGTTCATCTCCAGAAAACCACATCCTCACCTCATTTCGAAGATTAGGGTAGCTCTTTAACTTTAATCCCAATTGAGTTAACCCCTAAAGGAACAAGTGTACCCACTGGGTACATACTACAAATTGATTTTGGGTAGGTTCCTAAAAATCCAATTTTGAAGATAATTTCCTTTAATATTTGGTAAGAATAGGAATTTATATTATCTTTGCAAGGTTTTTTTTTGGGACTTGTAAACAAAAAGTTCTGGTGCTTCAAACATTAAAAACTCAACTTTCGCGTAGTTGGGCAAGGTACCATGAAGATGAACATTAGTATTGCACTTTTTAAGGATGGGTTGTAGTGAAGGAAACTTCTACGCAACCTTCGTTGTTTTCACTTATAAACGTATAGAAATTAAGGATTTTGCTTTTTATAAAAAAGTATGTTCTCTATTGTTAGGGTAAGTCATAATAATTCTATCCATCGGTTAATATTTTATTTAAAAAATAAACTTGCTTTCCGAAGTAAAGGACCACTTCCTATTCTCCTACTAGTCATTGCAAGTCCATTTATCTTATCCTAAACAACTTCATTACTTGTGATTTTTGTCGTGCAATGACCCAATACAAGTTAGAACATGGATCTATAAAATTCATGCAATGTGTAGTGTAAAAAAATGCCATTATCTTGAGTCAAAGTACTTTGATAATGCATCGGGAAGGAAAAACTAAATTGCACTCTTCAAATGCGTGTATTTTACAATCCATGCAGTCAAAGTTTACAAAAACAATTGGAGTATGTCCTTGTAGTAATGAACTTGAAGATCCAACAATTGAAAATAGTAAAACAATGTTTAAATTAAACATGCAACGTCTCATCTTCGAGAGGCAGTTTTGGGGTGGTTTTGGTGAAACATAGTCTTGGTCCTTTAGGGATTAAGGGAGTTCTTTCTTCATCTTAAAACTCCCTGTGTATTCTGTCATCCCTCCCCACATCAAAGAATCTCGTGTCCCTCCAACTCATCACCAAAGCCACTATCAGTGGGGCGCCGCTGGATCAAATCACCCAAACCTTACAACTATTTGGTTACTTTACCTGTTGATCCGGTTTGTACATAATTAATTCAAAATGGAGTCTATCCAAAAGAATTGGAAAATATAAGGGATTTGTCTAAGGTGATACCCATGTAATGCCAAGTTCATACCCATGTCATATCAAGGCAATACTCATATATTACCTAGGTCATACCCATTGTGTCCTAACCACTGTGGATTGAAAAAAATAATTAGTTCGATTGGGAGTGTCTGAACCTGACTAATGCATCAGTCTCAGCCACCAACCGGGTATCTAGTGTGTATCTACATAAGAGATATCAGCCTTGGGACCCAGTCCGTAAACTTTTAATCCATTTGGTTATTTTGGGAAGCATCACCAGCCTTCAAAAAGACTTGGTTGGGCTAAACAAAAATGGACAAATACTGTAGGAGACCACATTAACCTCTAAATACATACATTACCGGTGGAAAAATCTGCTTCAAATTTTCTTTATGGTTTTAGGTTATGATTTCCAAGCTTTAAGCATAAGGGTCCTGAATAATTTACCATGAATGTAATTCTGAAGTAAATTTGATAATAACAAAATGATACATCCAAATTTGTGATTAGTTGGTATAGAATGATGCAACACATTTTGACATTCCAACGGTTAAAGAATAGGGGAACATTTTTTATTTAATTAACGTAAACTGAAAATTTTGATATTATTTTCTTGCAGTAGTTATTTTTACAAGATTGTTGAACGAAGATGAAACATGATGGTGAAACCTTGGTACTTAAAATTATAGTTTAAATGATGTCATTGATATCAGATCAAATATAAGATTTCCAATTTGCTTACAGAGGTTTTATAAACATTATTAGGGGCGTTTCACACTAAGCCCAAGGGCCGAACTCCATTGAAGACCAAACTATGTCGAGTTTTGGAGTTGTAAAAAATTATTAAAATTATTTTAATGAGAAAATATTCGGCCCCTCGGCAAGAGTTTGGGTTTCTATTCTTGTTGGACCCAAACTCTCCTCGAGGGGCCGAACTATTGGCGCCAAAATTCTCAAAAAGTGCTGCCATGTAAGCATTTTGGTGCCCTTCGGCCCTTGGCCCTTGGCCCCTAGTGTGAAGGCCCACGGGCCAATTTTCAACTCTAGGCCAATCAAATTGCTAGATTTGCTCGGCCCCTCGAGCTCGGCCCCTAGTGTGAAACCCCCCTTAGAAACCATTGAAGCATTCAACACTAAATGTTATCTGATTGAAGGATTAAAATCCAAATTTATAAACTTTAGATAGTACTGAAAAAAATAAATAGATGAAAAAAACTTGAATTTGTAAGAATTGAAGTCAATTAAATATGATGACGATAGCCACATTTATAAAATATGGAACGAACATTGAACTCAATTCAATCAAATAGAAATTGAATAATATTTTCAAAAGACTTAGACCAACACACTCTTCACCTTACCCTCCAAAAAAAAAACCCACACAAATGACACATCCATACCGCTCATCCCTACACCCACCCCCGTATAACCCAACAATAGTTATCTCAACACAAATAATCCATTTACAATAACCTATACAACCTCACTCACGTTCAATCCGTTGCCCTCACACCCACTGAAATCCAACAACAAAATCCTTCCCTTCCGCCTACATTTATCACCGCACCCTCCAAAAACTTTAAACTATCAATGCACACCCCACCCTCCGTCCAATACTACTCCTACAATCATTACACAAAACACCGTCATGTGCATATAACATCTAACCCCCATAATCAAAGCTCAACCATACTCTTGCCAACGCAATAATAACAATAGCAATACAAACAAAGAAAACATGTATAACAAGCCCACCATTAAAGCCTGACACTCCATCTTTTTTTTACTTCCAAACGGAAACCTCATCCACTGCAAACTGTTACTAACATTGTGTGGAGATATCGAAACTAACCCTCGCCTAATGCCTAATGTCTTCCACAATCACCCAAAAAAGCACAAAAAAATGGTAAACATTTTATACCAAGTACAATAAAACTCCATCTAGAATACCAACATCTAGCCTCAACTTTTGCAAGGCTATTTATAAATACCCATGTACTCCATCAAACATACACCACACTCTATCCACACATCTCACATTCCGTACAACAAATAAATAATAATTATAATCACCCACCCTCACACACTCTCTACACTTTAATTACCACCCTCCACCCTTCACTAGACAAATGTAATAACATCATTGGTCAACATAGCACAAATGCGAACCTAATATATTTGACAAGTCTATGATCAAGAACTTCGGTATCCAAAGGGGGTTGTAGGGAATAAAGTGTCTATTGTACCACCACTAAATCCATGTCCACTGGACATAGGTTTAGTAGTATGGAAATACTCTCCCGTTTTGGAGGTAGACACTATGTAACCAGTAATTAGTACTAGAAACTAATAACCAGTAACCAAAGACCAACCAAAGCCACAAGGCTCAATTCCAAGAGATGATCTGTAAGGTTCAGTGTATATTTTAGAGAGTTTGTAAAGGAGTATCATATAATTCCAGGAGAGGTTTGCTATTTTTGAGTTTTTGTTTCTTTAGAAGAATGGACATCACATGTAGGATAGCAATGGTATTGATTTTTGTAAATGTTTTTTTGATTGGATTAATGAGGATGTTGAATGCTTTTTCAAGACTTTTCATAGAGGAAATAAAGGTAGTAGCTTTAGCTCTAGCAGTGGTGACAATACAGGGGTCAACTTTCCATCCAAGAGCTGCAATGTCATTAATAAGTGGTTGGTATTTATTAACTTTTGTTTTCAATTGCTTATGGAAAAAACCTATCATTATAATATTTGAATTCGATAAATTGGATAGTAAGATTTGTGTTTCTTTGGTCCAGTGGAGGGTCTTTGTATGGTAGTCCTTTGACGCATAGTGTGGGAGTCTCAAACTCCCACTTGGTTACCCCTACTAAAAAAATTAGTTAAAGTAGGATTTTTAGTCTTAATTAAATAGAAAAGTAGTTAGTATTGTGTAGAATTAGATTTGATAGCGGATAGGACACTAGAAGCTTGCCGGCCAAAGAGGATGACTGAGTAGAGCTCCGAGATTTGTGGTGAGGGGAGTGGAAGGACTCAGTCTCAGAAACCACGCATTCGAATCAGCAATAAGTGGCTGGAGTTGCTGTGGAGCCTTCGTTTGTGGTGGGACTGAGGCTAGTCTGATCGTTTTGCAGAGACTGCGTGAGTGTTGGAGAAGTTGGATTGGGCTCATAACAAGATTTGTGGTAGAAGCGTTTTGCAAAAAGAGAGTAGATGTGCTAAGATTTGAGATGGTAAGTAGCTGAAGGCGGGGATACAAGTGTTGGCACTCAGATTTGAGCCTCCAACTATACTCCTTAGCGACAAATCTACCTAGATCTGATCCCCGTAGCAGATTTGCACACCTCCAGCAGTCGTTCTATCTCCCCAACCCACGCTATCAACATTCAAAATTGAAGATCCACATCTTGCACACAGGACAGAGCTGCCCTATAGCGACAACGTCACCCACGATTCAACACCAACACCAGAGTTATGTATCTCTCTTTTTCTCATTCCTTGCACTAGATCCATTTCTTTAGGTTGCATTAGATTCAGTGACTTGCCATACATCACGACCATTTGCTCTCGTTTGTTAGCATTCCTTAGAAGTCTCTCCCTTAGCAAGCTCATTATGCGACACAGCACATACAATAGATACACATTACATCGTACTAGATTCAAAATTATGGCATTATCACTTTGTGTGCGGAAGCGCTGGCAGAATTTCTGCAGATCTAATCAACACACGGAGGAAGAAAACCAGAAGCCACCTAGAACGCATCCATAGCAGATCTGCACCATCACCACAACACCACAGATCAACATCAAGATAGACAAACAATCTGGAGTGGACCAGCGCAAAGGGACTAGAGGACAAGTAGCAGCAGCACAAAGGGAAGCGCAACACAAGCATGGACAAACAAGAACTCGGACCAAACAGGTAAGTATACTCACTAAGCCTTCAATTCTTCTTGCAATCCCCCTCCAAAACCTCTTCTTTCCCGCAACAGGTTCCCCCTCCTCCTCTCCCACATCTTCTTCACCCTCTCCTCCCCCCTCTATCTCCTTCCCCCCTCTAAGACCCACGCAGCCTCCCCCACCTAAGAACCCCAAATCCAGCTACAAACATCGACTTCTCACTCACAGTCGCACACTCTGTAATAGGATCCTACCCATCTCAACCAACCCCCTCGAGCCCCTCTCTCCTCTCCCTCCAACCCCCCCACACGCACTCGAACCCGCCGGCATAGCACATCCCCAAGGCCACGTACAGGGACTCACTGGAGTAGGACACCCAGCGCCGAAGGCTGCACACAACAAAGTGACACAAGCTGTGAAAGAGAAGTCAACATTGTACAAGCAGCAGCCAAGGTAGAGACGAATACCTGGAACGCGCCCAAGGTCCGCACAGGCGGCACGCAAGTGTACAATGTACAGGTGGTGACGAGTACCAGGTGGAGTAAGATCAGGATCCCCACAGGCGGAAAGCAAGTGAGAACTGCGCATGCGGAGACAACCACTAGGCAAGACGGGATTAAGTTAAGCAAAGGCAAAACGCAAGAAATTATCGAACAAACAGAAGGCAATGTGGAAACAAACACCAGGCAACACACAACCAAGATCTCCGACCAATCATCGTCACAAGCAGACCAAGACCCAGCATCATTTCAACCAGACCACGTCCCATAAATATTCACAGGCAGCCCACACGACCAGAAACCCTCATAGGTAGACAGACTGCCAAAAACCCTCCCAGAAAGCCCACAACCTAGCACCCGCACAGGCGAAGCAATACTCTGCGTAAGAAACCCACACAGCACCCTGCGCCCTCTACGCCCCAGCACCCGCACTCTGCGCCCCAACACAGCAACACGTTGCACTCTGAGCCGCAACACCCGCATACGAGGTGCAGTACTCTGCGCTCTCGTAGACTCTCCGAGAGGAGCAACAGGCCTTGATCCTCTCACTCGGGCGGATCTCCCAAAGACACAGCCCACGCGGACGTTCCCAAAATCCCAGCCTCGACCTTCCCTATCGTTGAAGCCCGTGCGGATTACCCCCGAACCAGCAGCTCCAACGGTCGCAGCAGAAAATCAGGCTCCAGCAGCGACCTCCCAACGTCCTCCTACTCCCAGCGACCTTCCACCCCCTACCTACCTACCTCCTGCGACCCTCCTCCCATGGCAACCCCCTCCTCTAACTCCCTACAGCCTCCCTCTTGCGACCTCCCTCCCTTTCCAACCCCCCTCTCTAACCACCTACGACCCTCTCCCATCCCCTGCGACCTTCCACCATCACTTCCCCCTCTTTCTACGATCTCCCCTCTCCCACTATTGCCACCTCCCTCTTTCACCAAATCATCTTTGGACACAACTTAGTAAGGAAAAACCTAGAGCTTACCATATTTTTCCCTCAAAAATGACCGACCACATCCCAACAGTACTAGATATGGTAGCAATGGACGTCGAAAACCCTACGTATTACACCAAAAAGCCCTCGTTCGAGAACACCTCCACCTCCTCCAATATAGACACCCCACATCTTGCCAAAAAGCCTAGGAGTAGTCCCCTTGGCATATCCCACGTATCAGTCCCTGACTTCACCACCTTCAAGTTTTGGCTAGGCTTTCCTACCATGGAGAAACTAGCTCAGGATGTTGGCCAAGAAGTCCTCCATAGTGGGGAAACCGTGAGAGATATGCTCACTAGAGGTGTCCCCAAAGGAGAAGCGGAAGAGGCATTAGAGGCAACTATAGCTTACCCCAGGATCCCACAGGTACTCTACCCCAAGACAAGATATGATGATGTCGAAGGACAACACTTCAACATCACTCAAATCCCCTTCGACATCCCTACTAACCCGGAGACCGGTTTGGCATATGACTTCCATGTGGCCATGTACTTTGAACTGCCCAACCACCCTCTATACCATGACGACATTAAGAAACTAGCTAAATCCAGACTTGCACATATGAACATACCGTTGGGTACTAATCTTATTGACCCTCTTGCAATTCTTTGCAAAGGGGTTAAGAAGGAGGGACTGAAGGGTATCTTCTCTAGAATCATCAAGATCCACTTCCTCCACCCAGAAGTGGATGCCTTAGCACTCCTCCGCGGCACCCGTTACTTCGTTTTGCCACTTGACCCCATGGGTCCATTATCCTTGGGAAAAGTGTGCAAATCTTGGCATGCGGTGGCTCGGCAAGGCCTCTCGGTCCGCATCAAGAGTGATAACTTGAAGGGAGTCACCGCACGAGCACTCTTCCAAGATGTGGTATACAACGGTTTCACTAGAAACCTCGAATTCGAAGTGACGGACGTACAGAAGGAGGTAGCCGAGTCCCATGCCTGGATCGTTGCACCCACTCCCAAACAAGCCAAGAAACTCGAGAGACACCAAGTCACCACCTTTCAAGAGATCCTCTCTGCCAAAGCCAGCAGTTCTCGTGACTTCCCCACCTCCGATAGGGCCAAGAAGGATGCTCTGACATTAACCCTGTCACAACTCCCCATTCTCATGAGCGTGGATGACACCACGGCAGCCATCACCCATGCCCTCCAAGCTAAAAACGTTGTCACTATATGGTTTCATAGACAGATAGAAGGTAAGCACAACGGATCCGCCAACGTCCAAGTCGTCAACCCCATTGTGTATCGACAAGACCTCAACAAAACCTTCAACATTGGGCTCCATCAAGTAGAAGTCCGCCCGCATCGTCGGAGCCTAGATGGCATTGACCCCCCATCCACCACCTTGGTGGAGAAATGGGGTTTCAATGACATCAACACGGCCTTGGTTAACACAGTGGCATCGATGAAGTCCACCTCCACATCCACCAACACCTTTCGGGAGGAGATGACCGCGATTGTGGAAGAAGGTCGCAAACAAATTCGTTTGGAACTCTCCTCCTTCAAGGAAGACATCATTCGTGAAACTCGAGAATACACCGACGCGCGCACGGAGGAGGTAAAATCTAAACTCATCAATGTTGAGAAACTAATGTTGAATGCCCTTTCGGTGATGCAAGGTATCAATGGAAGCGGATCGGTGCCCTCTCTCCCACCATCGAATGGCCCGTCAAACGTGGATTGACCACGGACCACCCACGAATGACTCACCAACCGCGTTGGCATTGGTTCTTCATCTCACTAGCTTTATTCTCTCCCCCTCCATCTCTCGTTAATGCCCTCTATGCCATCACTCTATTTCATCCCCTAGTTTTCTACTTAGCTTATCCCCTAGCTATAGATTTGCATGAAAGATCATCCTCAATATATTCATACTCTCGTTCTCCCTCCACCCTCCTAGCACATAATAGCTCTACTACACACCCCATTTCTCTCCCACTTACTATCTCTTTGTTTAAATATTCCCCCACTCACATCTATCACATGTTTCTAGTTAGCCTTGTGGTAATATCACCACACTCCACATGTCTTACTAAAAAAATTATAGCAATAAATGGTAAACTACACCACTACCTCAAAACACCCGCCACTTATCAATGCCAATGGCATTGGAATATCCACACTCATTGGAGCTATCTCCCCACCAAACACATTCCACGCACCAATAAACGCACAAAAACACACCAACTTGATCAAAGATACTTACATACAACCACTCCAGAAAAACATCCGCACCGCATCTTCCAACACATACAAAACCTCAACCAACAAATAACACACACAAAAGGCAGTCACACCACACACACAACTATACACCCAAATAAAAGCCAACAATACTTTACCAAATACTATGTATACACTACATATACAAATATAAATACATATATATATTCTACATGGGACAAAAATATTGACCTTTATACAAATATGAATACGAGTATAAACATCAGTATAGATATTGAAATACATACTAATACAAACATAAAAACAACCACTGGTATAAACCCCAACATATACACTAACACAACTACATATCAAAATGACTCACATACCCCCCCAAATACCAACATAAACCCATATACAAATACTCTTACACATAATAATCACATACATACATGGCCAAACACAACCACAAAAATATACAAGCAAACATATTCACACCTATACACGACTAATAAAACAAAAACAACCACGCAAATAAACACATGGACACATAAACAGTTAACAACAAATACAATAACCTCCACTATAAAAATAAATAATAAAAAACTCATTATCCACATATAAAACACCAACACCAACCTACCCCCAAACATACAAGACTTTAATAACATAACAAAGCCTCAAAAAATCATACAAAAGACAAAAGCTTTAAAATACAACACTAAACATACATATCACAAACTCCTACTACTCCTAGGAGGAGACATAAAGACCAACCCAGGACCCATGCCTAATATATTAAAAAGACACCCTACATCACATAAGAAAAATGCCAAAATATACTTCATACCTAATACCATAAAACTACAACCGGAATATGGACACATTGCAAAATCCTTTGCACCTTTCCTAAAAAGCACACATACACTACACCACACAAGTAATACTACACATCCAAACATTGCTCAATACATACAACAAATAAATACGCATCCACCACCCCACATTCTATATGCCCTAGTAGTCACTACTCATCCACACATAGATGAATGTAACCATCTCCTAAATCCACAAAATTTGAACACAACTACATGGACCAATACACTTCTACAAACTTTACTGAACTTACAAAACCCACCAGAACGACACATCCACAATCCGCATCCTTATATAAAGTTTCTTGAAGACAACCAAAATATTATAAACCATGAGAACTCAATACATAAAGAACTATATGACTTTCTACACAGTCAAACCACACTTCCCTCAAGTGAAGCAATAAAACTAAAATTCCCTTACCTCCCTAACAATCTCATCAATGAATGACTAAAATATTTAGACCCCATACCAGAATACACCCACCCCCCTCCACCACTTCACTACATCCCTCCACAAAATCAAAACATTAGAACAAATCAAGAAAATACATGCACAATCACATGGAATGCATCCTCGCTAAACATTGCCCTTCCTAGCTTACAAACTTTGATAACGCACACAAATACACCACCAGCCCTCATAGTTATACAAGAAACAAAATGATCCGCTACAAAATCCACAAAATATATACAAAATATATTTCAAGATTATAAACTCATCTTTAACAATACACATGCACTTACAAGATGCATTCAACAACGGAGACCATACACACCTGGGCGAGGTGGCCTCCTTACACTCATACACACAAAATATGCCTTCCCGGGCAACATCAACAAAATTCCTACCCCAATGCACATATCGCCTTACATTCAAATCATCAAAATTACTAATCACCCACTACAACCATGGTTAATATTTCACATGTACATGCCATCTCACCCAAAAGATACCAGATTTATCATAGACATACAAAACACTATTACCTCTCAAATTAACAATAACCCCAATCACACATATCTATTATGTGGAGAGTTCAACAGGGACATAGCATTAATTGGTCGTCAAAATGGAAATCATAACACCCCTCCTCAAACCATTGATTACCAATGGCGCCACTTCACAGAAAATTTAAACTTCACTTACATCAATACCGATACACAATTCTCTAGACAAGGCGGCTATAATTATAGTGATTGGAGTCTAATAGATGGATTCTATATAAATACAAACAACAATACACAATGCACCTCTACAACAAACAAAGATGTAATTCTCAACTCGGACCACGCACCTATACAATTGTACATCCCAAATAACACATTAATTAAGAGAAATCCCACAATCCTTAGCAATGACACTATACGTATACTCAACCCCATTCCAAAAGACAACATAGAAAAATTCAACACAAAATTCTTTGAAGAAAACTCCATACAAATAGATTCCCTTATAAACACTCTTGAAAATAATAGTCAACTATCACAAGAACAATGGCAAGAAACATGCCACACCCTAGACAAGCTCATTAATAAAATCTCTGACACACTC
Organism: Bryoerythrophyllum caledonicum; assembly: GCA_963971425.1. NCBI lineage: Eukaryota > Viridiplantae > Streptophyta > Bryopsida > Pottiales > Pottiaceae > Bryoerythrophyllum > Bryoerythrophyllum caledonicum. The sequence continues at coordinate 6,148,275 of OZ020515.1, forward strand.
GAACAAACTTGTAAAGCCCCCCCAATACCTCAAATGACAAACAGAACTTCTCAACAAGGCGGTTATTTACCCCGCAAACTCTCTAAAACTTGGAAACAACACCTAACCACATACCATGTTATACGAAAAACCATTAGAATTGTAAAAAACAACCCCCAATGGCGTAACCACCCCATATGCAATGAACTACTAACCCTACAAAACACCCAAATCCCTACCCCGCCGCCTCCGGATCTACCCTATGATACATGGATAAAAGAAATCGCACTAATTGCAAAAAATGCCAACATACAAGCCCGGAAAATAACATCAAAATACGCCAAAGATAACATTAAAAAATCCATATCAAAATACAGACAACTATACGAAATTAGCCCCAAAAAAATTAACAGAGAAGTTTTTTAAAACCTTGAATCCCCGCCGATGGATTGTATCACAGATCAATATAACAATATTCTAACTAGCCCCGAAGACATACCGAATGAAATATTCAACCAACAAACAAAAAGCAATAGACCAACAATACCAACATGTAATTACCAACCACAACATCCAACTGAATGTACATGTGCAGTACGCCAATATCCATGGCATGACCTTGATGGATTTACCCTTGACAAACGAGGCGAGCCAGAAATTCCCCTGCATAAATACTTTAACATAGCCACATACGACACATGCCTTCGAAATCTTGGTAACAACAAAGCCCCAGGCCCAGATCGCATACCAAACTCAATACTCAAAAACATGCCTCCAAGATTTCATAAATTATTATTCCTATTCTTCCATCACTGCTATAAACAAAAACAAATACCGACCTCATGGAAAACAAGTGCAACAATTCTATTATACAAAAAAGGCGACCCGTCTATACTACCCAACCATAGGCCAATTGCACTAGCTAACACAATATATAAACTCTTCACTAGTACACTCACCTCTATATTATCCTCGTACGGTGAAAAATTCAAAATCCTACATGATAGTCAAAAAGGATTTAGAGCAGAGAGAAGGACCGCTTGACAAATACAAACTATAATAGCCGCACTAGAAGATACTAGATTTACAAACCAAGATATATACATATTATACGTTGACTTTAAAAATGCCTTTGGCTCAATAGACCATGCTCGACTACTGGCGATAATGATAGATCTTGGGTACCCAGAAGATGCAACCACACTTGTTGGAAACATCTACTCCCAATCATCCACTTACTATATCGGTGAACACTTTGGAAAAACAAAACCTATACCCATTCAGAGAGGAACCATACAAGGGGATACCCTCAGCCCATACCTATTCATTATATTCTTAGAACCACTACTCAGATGGCTAGAACGAGGCAACAATGGATACGCTTTTGGCACGTCACAAGTCACAATAAACTCTGCCGCATACGCGGATGACCTCGCCGCCACAACTAACAAAATTAAATCTATCCAAATACAACTAAACAAAATTGATAGATATTGCAAATGGACCGGTATGGACGTAGGTGTCCCAAAGTGTGCCGCTACCGGATGCCCAAACAAATCCAAATTGAACCCTACCACTTTCAAAGCCCTAATGCAAGCATCTAACATCAATTACCGCAATCAACCGATCCCTATACTACACCAAAATGAACCATACATATACTTAGGTACAAATCTTGTTCCGTCCCTAAAATGGAAAATCCAAATTCACACTACAACCACAAAACTCACCAAACAATGCAAAGAACTAACAACATGCCCGGCCACCATGAAACAAAAAATAAAAATGGTTGATACTGTACTACGCCCAGGTGTGGCATACAGTTTCTACGGTGTACCATATTCTATGCCAGCTATCAAAAAACTTGACCAAAAAATAATAGCCATAAAAAAAACCATATGTGGATTACCAAAATGTATGTCAAATGCAATAACCCAACTCCCACATAACCTATTTGGGCTTGAAGCTTTCTCCCTCAAAAACGCATATCTCCGATGTATAGGCAAACAACTACAAAATGCTTTAAACGATAAAGGTAGACTTGGAAAAATATATAATGGATTAACTCATCACATCCTTGCCCAATATGGTGGCGCCGAAAATATACCCAGAATTTAAAAAAGTGACTGCATAAGATCACCAATAACACGAACATTCTTTTTATTAAAACATATAGCTAAAGTCCACCTTAAAAGTACGCTTCCAAACTTCCTCAATAATCCTACATCACTAGAAATACTATGGCACCAAGAAACACTAAATCACAACACACTCAATGCCCAACTCTCCCAAAAGCTCCTACAAAAACTCCTCTCAAAAAATATCTTTGAACTAAACCAAATTACTTTACCTAACGGCACACACATCATGAACAATGAGGACTTTAAAACCTACCACCACACCCCATCCAAGTTATTAAAAAGTGCTCTAAACATTGCTAAACAACTATTTTGCCATCCAACATGCCCCACCACATGTCATACCCCTTGTAACATACACCCTTACTCCTATATACTTCAAGATCCGTTCATCACCATCAACAATAACATCACCCCAAGAAATATCCCCCCCCAACAATCAATCCCCCTAACCCCCCACATCCATACCACCCCCGTCCCCCAACATACATCCCCAAAAACCCCACCACATATCCCATTAATAACATTATACACCATAAACATATCCAACACACAGACATAAATAATATACAACATAACTACACAAAATATTTATGCCAATGGCAACGAAATGATAACACATACAATAAATGGCTTCCCCAAAGAGACCTTTTTCCACGACACGACGCCAATACTTCCACACACAACACAGAAAAATTAAAACAATACTACCAAAAAACTCAAAACAAAATTTACTCGGATATCATCCTAGTACCTTCAAGAACAATTCTCAGACTCAAGATCCGTAACACCACCCATAATTATCCCACTCTTAAACGTCTATACAACAGAATGCAACCCCGAACATGATATCCTTACAGACTCAAACACAATTAAAATAGATAACAATCAAGCACTTCTATATGAAGAAAATGGCCGTCACTTGCACACTATCCCCGTTACTCGACTTCAATGGCTATGGAATCAATACAATACAAAACTACAAACTCCTACGAACATTGAACCAACGATCCAACCCTTTGAAACCGAATTAATTTGGCTATATCAGAGATATAAATACCGAATACCAAAAAATGACCCCCTCAAAAATGCGCAATACACAATACCCACCCCCATTTTAGACTCACTAATCTCATCCTTTAACATAGAACAATATTACTTTTCTTCCCCGATCACATGTTCTACCAAACTAAAGAAATTCTACTCACCTTATGAAAGAGACAAAATATTCGGATCCCTGGGGAAGGCCTTTGACTACAAATGGGTCGGTAATGGTATAGCTCATCCCCACAACGAGAAGGAAATGGAACAAGCAATACATTGGGCTCGACTTGCCGCCAAACATGATCCAAATAATACAAATACAATCATCATCACACCGAACAACAATTGCTACCAAAACAACAACCAACACTCAAACCCATATCCAGACTCCCACATCATTGCATTATTTGAGGCAGACTCAATACCATACGAAGAACCAAATATTCCACCCGAGCTAAAAAAACCCCGAATCGAGCCATCTACATTACAAATACTATGCGTGCATCATCAAAATCAAACCCTTAGCACCCTAGAACAACTTGCTGAACTTACCTCCATAACAAACATTCTAAACATACACCGAATATACACAAAACCGGCCCCGCCAACACCTACACAAACCCCCGTAAACCGAAGCAAAAATTGGTCAAAACTAAACTATGTCAATAACACACTAAACTACCTTTTCATACCGCCCCCTCTCCCAAACTATCCAACTCATACTACACCAAAATTTAACCCCACACATAGTTACTACACCGATGGCTCCTTTAAACCACCGGAACAAATTAGCCCGGGATCTTGGCGTAGAGAAAAAGCTGGCTATGGCATATATAACTCTACCAAGGAAATTAAACTAGCCAAAAGACTCCATGGACTACAAAATATCCTTAGAGCAGAACTCATGGCCATCCACAAAACACTTCAAATCATCACAACAAAATACAATAATGAACCTGTACATATATTCACCGATTGCATAAATGCACTTTACTTACTAAACACTCAAATAACACACCCTACCCTTCATAATAGCCACCCCGATCAAATCATATTAACATCAATGGTCCAAATGTTACAAAACCGTACACAAATCACATCCCTCCATAAAGTGAGAGCCCATGCCAACATTGATGGCAACGAACAAGCAGACAAATTAGCAAAAGAAGGCCGAGAAAAAACACACAAAAATGCCAAAGACCCACACGAGCATGCCCATGCTACCCCATACTACTTTCAAAAAGAAGAATGGCCTTCCAAAGAAGATACCCCAGACAAAGGCCCAATTAGATTTTTGGGCAAATATCTCAAAAAACAAGACCTCTACAACAACCTTGATACAATATCAGAAAATATTCCTAACATAGAAAAATGGACTAACAATAACGACATAGACAATGAACTCTCTACAAATTTTTGGAAAAATCCCATCATCACTGACTCACAAATAACATGCCTTCTCAAATTCCGTACCGGTCAATACATGGGAAACGCCCGTAAACAACTCTTCTTTGGAATAGAAAGATTTCCATCCATAACATGCCCCATATGCCCCTCAATGGAACCTGACACATGGCTACATGTGCTACTCAAATGCCAAAACCACCACATACACTCTCTAATTGTTAAAAGACATAATAAAGCGGTTTGGGAAGTCCGAAAACTAATCACCTCCTACAATAAATCGAGATGTTTTATACTAATGAATGCCTGCAATTTTAATAACAATCCACAAGAAAATACGGTCCCCCCATGGCTACTCCCATGCTCATGTACGACCCAAAGATGTCATTGCAATGCTAGGCTCAAACCGGACATCCTTTGTGTCAAAGGTTTACCATATAATGACCCACCACCAGACAACATCAACCAAGACTACACCATTCAATTTATTGAATTCACATATTGCAACGATAGATTTTCCCCGGAAACAATCCAAAATAAAATAGACAAATACCAACCCCTTATTGACGACATCATCGCCCTTGGATGGAATGTCGACCCCCTTATGGTAATCACATCCGGCGCTCGGGCCACCACCTTTATCCCATCTATGAAAACTCTAGAAGACACCTTCAAGATACCCATTGAAACAATTAAAACCTCCTTTAAAAACATTAACACCATAGCTATCCAACATGCCATGTCCATTCTTCTACATAAACGCAAAATCGAAAACAACCAAGCCCTCCCCGATACACAGGACCCCCCCTTAAATTCCTCCCCGCCTTGATTCTTCATGACTAGTTGGTTTTGTGGTTTTTGACTGCTAGCTTAGTTTGTGGTTAATTCGTTGGCTTGTTGCTTGGCTTGTGATTCGTTGGTCGGTTGATTGATGTATGGTTCTTTGGCTTCTTGTTACATAGTGTCTACCCTCGAGAGAGGGAAGTAGTTCCAGCTTACAAATTCCTTGTCATGTGGGCTTGGTCTTAGTAGTGGAACGAACAAACACTTTATTCACGCCGGTCCTCCTCCGGGGACCGGCGTTCTTCTTCTTCTGATAGCGGATAGTGAAAATAGAAAAATGCTTAAGTAGTTAATTAGGTTTAAAGTGGTGATATAACCGGGTCTTAAAATCACTAGTTTAGTTCCGGAAAACAATGTCAAAGAGTCCCGGAAGAGATTCCGGAATGTAATTCTAAAATCACCACTTAACCTAAATTAATTAGTTAATTTTAGAAGGTAACAAGATTAATTAGGAGGTTAGCTTGAGTTCCTTCTTTTCGTTTTGATTGTTGTAGACACAAATTCTTATTTGAGAGAATAAGAATTTAGTTATATGAAACAAAATATAAAAAGGGAAAAAAAGAAAATAAATAAAGAAATAAGATTGGACTGATACCCGAGAGTACCCGGATATCAACCGGGCAACTTGGCCACGTCCGGGCAGACCCGGGTACCGACCTTTCTCCACCCCATATCGACCTTCTTCTCCCTCCCTCCCTCTCTCTCTCTCTCTTCTTTTCTCTCTCTTTCTCTTTAGAAGTTGGGAGTTTGAAGAAAGAAGAAGTTGGGGATTCAAAGAAGAAGAAGTTGGGGATTCAAAGAGGAAGAAGTTGGGGTTTCAAAGAAGAAGAAGTTGGGGTTTCAAGGTAGGAGAAGTAGAAAAAGTCATCTTTGATGTAGGATTTCTTACAACCTGTGATAGATCTTAAAGACATTTTGTTAGAGTTTGTAGATTAAAAAGTCTTGTTTCCAAAGACACCTTACACAAGTGTTTTGGATTAGAAACAAGAAAGTTATTGCCATCGGAGTGCAAGGGGGTTGGCGGCCGGCGTGTTTGAGTCAGCGTACTTTAAAGCCCAAGATCTTCTTGATGGTAGTAGATTCTGAGGTACTTTTTGCGCAAGCTGAAGGTCCTTCAAGTCTCCTAAAACATACTTGAATTTCGTGTTGATTGAAGTAGAGACTAGAGAGCGGTGCTCGTCGAAGTGCAAGGGGGTTGGCGGCCAGCGTGTTGGAGACAACGTACTTTAGAGCGCGAGATCTCCCTGATGGTAGCACATTTTCAAGAGATTTTTGCGTGAGCTATAGGTAGCTAGAGTCTTTGATACGGTGGTCAAGTTTCATTCCATTTGGAGCTAAGATGAAGGCAGCGTGGTTGTCGAAGCAAGGAGGGGTTCTATTGTAGTGCGGAAGCTAGGGTTTTAAAGGAGAGTGGTGGCACCTAGGGTTTGGTCGTGGAGGAGCCTTTTTGACAAGTCTGTGGAGATACCTAGGATTTGGTGGTGCAAGGAGGACGTGACCACAACGAGAAGATTAAAGAGACAAAAGTTTACGGAGGTTGCGGGTGCAACAAGGAGTTGAAAAACAAAGGTGATTCTTGCCCATGTTGGATTTTTCTTGTTTGTACAAACTTCTTTATTTGTAAGTCTTTTTCTCTTTTTTTACACCGGATGACCTCCGGTAACATCCTCTCCGGTTTAGAGAAAAAGTCCGCCGGTGGACTCTATCTAGACCATATTGTGACTTCTTATACGTGTGAGTCTACGTTGGTGTCATATTATTTGTTTTCTATTGTCTTAGACTTGTGGCAAGTCTTTCCTTTAGGTTTTTTCCATCCTCCTATCCTCTTTAAATCTTGTCCTAATTTTCTATCATTTTTTCCGGTCAACCGGAAAAATCTCTTTCTAAATCTTCGTCTCCCAAGTTCTCTCCTTGTAATGATCATATGTGATTTTGTTTCGTTAGTGTGTTGTTAGATATGTGAGACACCTACATCCACGTATTCTAGCAAAGTGTTCCAGAGTAGTACACCGGTTGTCCGATATACTTATGTTTTTCGGACTAGACCGAAGTTTGTGATAATTTGTGATAGGTGATTGGTGTAAATACAAGGTACATCCAGGAATAAGTCCATCCCGGATAGCATCACTCCATCAATAATACGGACGCTTTTCAAGATTGATCCAAACAAGCGGGAAGAGATTGCAAAAGGAGAATATTTTGAGGAAAGTGATTGACTTTTTAAACTCAATCTTCCTGTCGATCCTTCCATAGATCTATCGAGAGATAATTCCTCTCTTCCAGATCGGTCTTCCGGTTGAGCCTTTGTTATATGTTATGTATATTCTTGATTTATTCCACCGGTTGGTGGAATGTTGTTAAAAATTGCTAGATTTAAACACTAGGGTGGGAGTAGTGATGTTGATAGGGCCCTATTGTGTACCCGGTCATTACCACTTAACTGGTTTCTCTGACTATTTACTTTTGTAAAGAAAAGGTTCACCAGTCGTGGACCGGAAGTCTTCCGGTTTACCGATCTACCGGTAATCTGCCAGTGACTAAGCTATCCCTAATTTAAGGATCTAGATGCCATTTTATTCTTTTGTGGATCTACTTTTGAAGGGTAGCTATTGACTTTAGTGCACTCTCTAGATGCCATTTCCAGCTTTTGGGGATTCAGTTTTAGAGGGTAGCTAGTAGCCTTTGTGTACTTAAGGAACCGTAGGCCTTTGTATTAAGTACTTTTCTCTTTGTTGATTTGCTCGTAGTTTGCCTTCATTACTTGTGTCTAGAGTCTTTGTTGAGCTTGTGTGAGTAGACCGGGAGAAAGTTGAGTCCTCCTAGTGTGTTTTTGCTAGGTGTGCAAGGTTGTGATTTGTTGTGTGTTATGTGATGGAGTGTGAGTAAAGACTTCCCAAGGGTGTAGGATATCCAGGTTAGATAGGTGGAGTGAGATGCGGGATCTATGCTCCAGACCCTTCAGCGATGGAACCGGAAAGAGTTGCTTCACCGGATGGGATCCGGCAAGCCCACGGCTATTCATGATAGCCTTCTTTAAATGAGAAGTGTTTGGATTGGTAGGGAGGAGGGGTGATATCCCCCCTCTTGGTACACCGGGATAGATCCCGGCTAAACCTGAGTCCGGATAATTCCGGATTTTCTACCCTTGCAGTGGACAAGTTCCAACGAACCCCATGGAAAGTTGTCTTGCTCATATGATTTGCTTAGTACTAACTTGTTGTAAGTCTTGTATATATTCTTTGTTTGATTCATTCGGTATGGTTGTAGTTGGAATCTAGGCTTGCGTGATCGGTTTACCGAGACAAGTTCCCGATGGATTATGTAGACCGGTAAACCGTCTGCGACGTTCTTAACTCTTTCAAGGTGTAGGATTAGATTGTGGATATTGTGGCCTCTGGGTTGTGAGAACGGAGGGTAGTGACTTTCTGGACACCATAAAAACTTACCGGAAAACTACTCTAACGCTCAACAAAGTTTAACTGAAACACTTGTGGTTATTTGTGACCGGTTACTAAGGTACCGGGTAAGCCATCTTCCGGGATGTGCTGAGGTATCAAGTTTGAATTGTTGTTAAGATTTAAAGAGTTTGATGCACAATAAAAATCCCTGGAAACGATCTGGTTAGGTGGGCTCACTTAAAGCTAATTTCGGTTAATTTTGAGAATTTTGAAGCACTAAACTATGACACATAGTATGCTTAGTTAAAATCGGCATTACAATGACATCTTTGGATTCCACATAATTATCGAAATAACCATGGAGGCCCACCATATTATCTTATGGATTGTTGTTAAAGGTACCAGCGTGTTGGAGTTAACAGTTGCTCGTAGTTATTACGGCATTGTAAAATAATTATTGAGGTAGATTTAAATGGGAAAGTAAATGGGGAGAAAATGAGGACAAGTGAAACGAACTTGAGAGGTACATGCATGGCGCAAGGTTAAAGACTCGGTAGGACTAGCCCACATGTCTTGCATGGGACAAGCGAAGACAAGTGGGTGGCCATGTGGCCCATGAGTTGGCAAATGTGAGCTTGCAAGGTGCTTGAAAAGCCACTTGCAAGATTCTTTAGATAGCACTCGTAAGATGCTTGAAAAACCATTTGCAAGATGCATGAGACGCCACCATGTGGTAGTATAAGTAAAGGCCTTTGAAAGAAGACAATATTTCACTCGAAGCATTGTTTGTACTCTTTTGTGTGCTTCTTTGCTTGTGCAATCATCTCTCTACTTCCTTTTACTTCAATAGGTTATAGGCCCACTCATGTAAGTTGCGAGTGTAGAGTTTTTTTGTTATTCTTGGTTGGAAGAGGTCTTGAGAAGTTTTTTTGTGATTGAGGAGCATGAGGGCCAATTTGAAGCATTGGAGGTGTATAAGGTCTCATTTGAAGCAATGTAGTGCACAAGGGCTCAATTGAAGCATTTGAGGTTTATTTGAAAAGGCACAACGAATTGCAAGAGCGGCGGCGGTGTACATTGAATCATTTGAACCTTGTAAGTGTTCAATCCTAATGGATGTGCTTGCTCTTAAAAGGTGTTGATTTGAGTGTTTGAAGTGATTAGATGGACATTGGAGTCTAGGTGAAGCTTTTTTACATCATTAAAGTCCAAACTTGCATGTATGAACAAAGAAGGAACTAATGTGATTGATTGAGGTGGAAAGGTGTTCATTTGAATCTAGAAGAAATGGGCTTGAGTGTTTGAGTTGTACCTTTGCACATTTGAGCTTAGAAGGGAGTCATTATATTGTTCTTATACATTAGAGCCTTGAAGAGGTTGAATTGAGTGGGTGAAGTGCCTAGTTGTCTGATAGAGCTTCTTAAAAGGGGCTAATGTGAGTGTTTGAGGTGCATATATGCACCTTAGGGCCTAGAAGGGGCCCAATTGAGTGATTGAGATGCATCAATGTACATAAGAAGCATCAGAGGGTTGCTCTTGGCCATTTGAGTGTCAACATGGCCACATTTGAATGAAAGTGCTAGGATCATCGACAACTTCATAGGGGACAACTTCAACTTTTGGAAGTTCAAGATGGAGATGGTGTTGAAGTCCATGAACCTTTGGAAGATTGTTGAGGACTCCGAGGAACCTCCATCCTCCAATGATGATCCAAAGGTGATAATGGACTACAATTGGCGTGTGAAGAAGGCCATGTCCATCATTAGGCTCAATTTGATAAACAACTAACTTGCCCACATCAAGAGTTGCAAAGGATCAGCGGAAGCATGAAAGACTTTATGCAACATCTACAAAATCAAGAGCTTGTCTAAAATCCTCTTCATTTGTCACAAGGTCCCTCATAATCAAGATGCAAAAATGTGATGACTTGTTGATCCACATCAACCAAGTGAAGGCACTTGCGGATCAACTCGATTGCTTTGAGGTACATGTCAAAGATGAAGATGTGGTGATGACGTTGCTTGAGAGCTTGCCGCCCTCATTTGAGCACTTGATCACCGCCTTGGAGACGTTGCACATGAAGGACCTCACTATGGAATTTGTGGTTGCACGGATGATGCACGAAGTGTCCAAGTGTAAAGAAAAGGATGCACATGGCGATGATGCAGCCTTGGTATCAAGGCTAAGTAAGGGGGGCAGCTCATCCTCACGTGGGGAGCTCAAGGTATGTTACAATTGTGGCAAACCGGGCAACTTTGCACGAAATTGCTTCAAGCCGAAGAAAAGGGAGTGGCACAACGCAAACCAAACAAAAGAGAAGGAGAATGCCAACCATGCTAAGGACGACGATGACTATACATTTGCAACTCAAGATGGACCTCATTCCAAGTCCATTTGTAAGTGGATTTTGGATTCGGGCGCCATAAAACACATGACACTTCATAGAGCAACATTTGATATGTATGAGGTAATTCCATCACGCAATGTGCATTTGAGTGATGATAGCGTTGTGGATGTTGTTGGAGTCGATGCCACTGTTGTCGAAGTGCTTGTGAGGGGGTGTTTGAAGAGGATGACAATCAAGGACGTCCTCCATGTGCCCATGTTGCAAGCAAACTTGCTCTTGGTGAGCAAGCTTGTATCAAGCGTTAAATGGTGCAATTCAGTCTAGACGGGTTCACAATGAAGACACAAAATGGAGATGTACTTGCGGTAGCATCTCGTGAAGACAATAAGAAAAGCTTGTATGTAAGTGGTAAGAGGTGAGCGGAGAGGGGGGGAGTAGAAAAAAAAAGCTAATTTTTTAATTCATTGAGGTGCATTTTATGAATTAAATGGCCCTTATTACCATGGACTATATTTACAAAAGACAAAATTTTAGCAACAATTTTTTTATTATAGCATCTTTATAGAAATTAGGGCTGACATCAGAATGTATGAATTTTTTGAAAAATGATGTCATCATTGTAATATGATAATGATAATGGATTTTCTTCTACATACTTTGGTCCTTTTTTAATTTACGTATCTCCTTGCGTACCTCCTTGGTATCGAGAGGGTGTGCGTCTTCTTTTCAAATCATTATACAAAATGTTTATAGCATATCCCTCAGTATTGAAAGGATATGTATTCTTCTTTCTAGATCATCATACTAATGTTCATAGTGTATCTTGAATTTTTTTTAATCCCTAAAGTTCCCAACAATTTCCATAAAAAACTAGTCCAAAACTGCTATAGTTAAGAAAAGGCACAAAATTCACATTTTAAAGTGATATTTTGGAATCTAAACCGTAAAATTTTTAAAAAGATTTATTTATGAATATGCCATATTTTTATTGTAGCAATCCATGGCACGGATATGAAGATCTCAGCGTTTGAAGTGCAAAATATAGCTTTTCTTCCCCCTTGCCCGGCAAGATCAACACACTTTGACTAGGCATATTTTGTATCAATAACACTAAAGTGTATTTGAAACTATTATTGATATGACCCATATAGTGGTAGCTAATTATGTGCAAAATTAAGGGTCAAATTGAGGGGTATAACATTTGGAAATAAATACTTTCCTGAAGGGGGTATGAAACCATGAGAATGAGTTCAATAGTGGCAAACTATTTCTTGGTACATCAAATTATACAAATTTGAGAATTCCAACGGCTCATGTTTGTCATTTCTATTCCCACTAATTTTAGATTTTTTAAATTAAAAAAATAGTGCAAAACTCTAATTCTTATGAATTTATTGAATTATTCAAGCATTATGGAGGAAGGCAGGGCTTGAAATTGGGGACCCTTCATGAAATAAAGAGCGACATCATTCACCCACATCCTTCTAGAAATCAGGGTTTTATAAGATTTGACTTCAAGTCAAGATCATTTTTTTTATTTATCTTTAATCCGTCCAAACTTCTTGGACTCTATAGGGTCTTCTCTTGCACTTTCTATTCCATGATTTGGGGTGCTCTACTCTTCGTCCCCTTTGTGCCCCTACTTATTGGCCCTCTTTGGCACTTGTGTTTCAGTGGTTCATTGGTGTGAACCTATATTCACACTAAGTAATTTCAACAAAACCCTAACTCTAATGGATGAATCCAAATTCTAATGGATGAACCCTAACTTTTATACATGGAATTCACTCGATGGGTTAAAGTTTACAGATTTCAACCATACAAAGTAAAGTGGAAGTGAAATTGAATATGAAAGTAAACAAATAAGTAAAGTAAATAAAATTCAAGGATTAAAGTATCGAATTCAAAAGAAAAAAATAAACATTAAGGTAGAAGTTAAAAGTAAAAAAGATAGGACGCCGAATCTCCCTTCAGCAGACACCTTGCCACTAAATTGGCCGCAACTCCTTTGGCATTTAGCATCTTAAAGCGTACTAGATGTCTTTAGAAAGCTAACTTGAATGAACACATGCTCCAAAAATTTCAGCTTTGAAACCTTTCTGGTTTGAAAGTAATCGCCCTCCAAAGTAGGACGTCTAAATCTGCCTCACAATAGGTCCCTTGTCACTAAATTGGCCACAAATTCATTGTTTATACTTGAACTTAAACATGGTGCAAGTCCTTAGAAAGAAAACTTTACAATCATCAAACCCAAAAAATTGTAGTGTCAAATTTGGTATTGTCTATTAGCAGTTTCTCGTTAAAATCCGCCCTTTGAATCTAGCTGACAGTAGACCTCGTAACATAAAATAGGCCACAACTTCTCCGTCTCTTCTTGGATTTAAGCGTGATTAGAGTGTCTTTAAACCTAATCTACAGTTCTATGTGCTTGCAAAAGCTTAGCGCCAAAGTCATTGTACTTTGCCCGCAGTAGACAGCCAAAGTTGATGCTTAAGATCTGCTAGTAGTAAGACTTTCTTGACATCTAAAACACCATAATTTCATTGTCTTAGCTCCAAATCAAGTGTGCTTATCGTCCTTAGAAAACTTACAACGAGATCTAACTACTCATGAAAAATCACATCTTACTTTTAAGTATGTACTCTATAATAGCAATGTAATCGCAGCTCATAAATGAAGGATAAGATTGGAAATTTTTTGGCATAGCTTCGTCTTAGAGAAGAGAGAGAGAGTGGCCGCCAAAGCCCTCTTATAGAATTATACAATTTTGGAGAAAGCCTTAGGATGGTGGCCACATCTCCACCATCCAAGTCAAGGACCCTAATCAAGATCAAAGGCCCATAATCAACCAACTACCTAAGCCCAATTTTAAGGCTATACATGCCAATAACTCCTAATCTTAAACATTTTGACAAAAATAACATCACATACCTGTTCAAAAGACAGTTAAATCTCTAGTTTGACTTTTCAGAAGTCTTAATCCGGGTTCTAAATCATTGGAAACGAAACAAACTACTAAACTAATTGCTAGTCCTACCATAATTGCAACTCAACTAATCTATGCAAGGAGTAGCAAGGGTTCTTCCCATGGAGCCTTTTGACCATTTTTTTCCATCTCTTTTAATATTTTCCTTTCTTTACTCCCAATTTTTTTTCTTCTCTTTCTTAATATGAAACAAGTGTCTACACTTCTTCCACTAACAGAAGCTCTAATTCACTAATTTGTCTTCAACTAAACTATGGGCACATCTAAAGTCTAAGTCAAATTTTACCCTTCACGCTAATTCATAGTCACTTGGAGTTCAGTTAACTAACAAATACTAATTAACACTAGGTGGCGCTATCAACCACTAACCTAACTATTTATTGCAGCGAACGAGGCCGGTTCCAATTAAGTAATTATTAACTAAAATTGTGGCACTTTTAAGCGTTCACAATAGGGTTGCCTAAGCTTCTTCATGTCCCCATTTCTTACTTTGAGTGGTACCAACTTTCAAGCCATAAATCGAACAAAATTAATATAAATACCTCCACGAAGCTCTTATTAGGAACAATCTAGTCTAAATTAAATGTTTTAAAAGGGTTTTTTTAAATTTTAGGAACCTATCCAAAATCAAAATTGCCTTCCCGAGAGACACTTGGTCTTTCAGCGGTTAATTTACCCTAGACCTTGATTCAAGAGAAAGAACCAAAATTAAATATGGAGCGGAAGAAAAAATATTGGAAAAAACAACAAGCACAAAATCATCCATAGAGAAGTGGAATAGTGATTAATGCGTCTTTACTAAAAACGGGAATGATCACAATAGGTACATAATCATTGGTCTCCCAATAGACACCTAAATCACCTAAACTACTATACGCGGTCATTTGGATTGGTAGGCACAAAAGTAGGTCATCAAATTCTTGGATGCGTAGGCCCGCGATAGCCACAATTATGACGCCACTTGGACAATTTTGGGTCTAGTACCGGAACGCGAGGTCATTGACAAGCCATGCTTCTTCATACACTTGTTGCTTCCGCTTGAGCGTGCGAGGATGTATAACCTCGGTGTATTTTATTCCGCTACTTTCTATCTTGATTTAAAACATGGTGGGAAAAAAGGCAAGGAAGAAGAAGAGGACATCTTAATAGAAGACATCAAGGACATGTATGCAAGCAACAATGATGGAGTTTTTGAGATCGAATGTGACACTGGATCGGATGTAGACTTGGATATATGAGCACCTTTGTGGTGGAATAATCTCTAGAGTTTAGAGGTAATTTTTGGAATGCGGTAGTGGATAATTACATTGTGATGGCCATTGCGGTTATGTAACGCATTATATTTTTTTACATATAATGGAATGAATATTATGCATTGTATTTTTTTAACATTGTATTTTTTAACATAATGAGTACCTTCTAGGTAGTGAAGAGATTCCCACTATGAAAGGCGTATTTGCTTTGAATACCCTCTTGGCTCCAGAAGATACTTGAGAGGATTTTTGTACCTTGATGTAATCCCCTTGGGTACCAAGAGAATATCGAGGAAATTCATGATGGTGGAAAAATCCAACACAGCGGGCGACCTTTATAATGATATAGAGGGGGTCCTTTGTCGGCGCTTTGTATAATACAAAGATCCAAAAAGACAGTGTATCCATGACTGGACGAAGGCATGTTGGAGGACCGGGGGAGAAAATAATCTTCGGAAACTTTGGTAGGCTTATGTCTTCTTGGTGTGAGGAGGTGGAAGACGGCGGTGAGAGTTGCAAAGAGTCTAGGTGACAAGTTATGGTGTCAAGGGATAGTTGAGATGTAAGAGGCTGTGAAAGACATGTGTGAGGTGAGCGTTGTGGGTGAGAAAGGGTGCAAGTTGATGTGAGTGGTTAGTATGGGAGGGATAAGAAGGGAAAATAATTAATTGGAGGTCAACGGAGGTCAACAACTGAAGACGTTGGGTGGGATACGTCAAATAGAAGAAGAGCTTCTTGAGGGTGGGCAGAAGAGGTCTAGGGAGGTTGGCAATAGAGTTGAGGCGGATAAGGTCAACTTGAGGAGGTTAGTAAAGGTGTGAGGAATGACCACAAGGAGGTTGGTGAGGAGCTGCGACGAGCATAGAAAATCTTGAAGTTGATCATCGTCCAAGAGAGTTAAAGAAAGAATATGCTAGTTAGTTGTAGGAGGACTATGCAGGCGCTATGCCTTTGACACGTTGTGCATACCCCCTCGATACTGATGAGGTACTCCTCAAGCGTATTTAGGCGTACACCTTAGATGCATCGTCAGTGTTCTTTTGGAATAGAGTGGATACGCTCAAAGTATTGATGTTAAAAGAAGTAGAGAGATGGTTGCACAAGCAAGTGAATGACACACAAGGTAGTACAAACAATGCTTGGAGTAAGATGTTGCCTTCTTTCAAAGGCCTTTACTTAAACTACCACTTGATGGCGTTACATGCATCTTGCAAGTCGCTTCTCAAGCATTTTACAAGTGCCTTCTAATGTATCTTGCAAGTGACTTCTCAAGCAACTTGCAAGTTCCTCTATGCCAACTCATAGCCACCCACTTGTCTTTGCTTATCTTATGCAAGACATGTGCATTGGTCCTACCTCTTTGACCTTGCGCCATATATATACCTCTCAAATTCCTTTCACCTCTCCTTCGTTACTCTCCATTTACTTTTCCTTCTAAATCTACCTCAATAACTATTTACAATGTCGTAATAACTATAAGTAATCTTTAACACCAACATAAAGCATGCATGAGGCAAGTCCTACATGCATCATTGATGCACTTGCTGCTCATGGTGGCCGTATGGATCGAAAAGATACTCGAACAGGATACCACTCTATCAGAGGAGTGCATTGAAGGTATGATCATTGATGCATTGAACACACTTCTTTGGTATTGAGAGGATACGATTCTCAGAGCTCTAATGAAGACGTGATGAGCGCCATCAACAACATCCATTCCATTTGGCGTCCTAATAAGATGTGGTGGGAGCTTATAGTGGGATCTTTAGACATCACAACAATTAGAGGATCATTGCACATGGCGCGGGTTTGTCAAGGCCGAGATCAATGTCGAAGGGACGTGATGTACAGTGGGGTACCAATCAATATGTCGTTTTTGAATTTGCAGTGAGAAAAATTTCAGTACTGCCAACTTTGAAAGCCTCTTGAGAGCTCAAAAATTGGTATTTTACCACAAAATTTTTACCGAAGAATTATCTTTAAGTTAATTACATTCATGCCAAATTTCAAGGCCAAAAGATTTACCAAAAAATAATTATTCAAAATCTACCAACATTGGTAGCTGTGGAAATTTTTTCACTACTGCCAACTTTGACAGGCTTTCAAAAATTGAATTATTTTTTTTTGCCATGAAATTCTTGGAACAAAAACCTCTTTATGTTAATAACATATGATAAAAATTTCAAGGTCAAAAGATTAATACAAAAAAAAGAAATCCACAATCTATCAATATGTGTAGTTGTGGGAAACAATGGGGGAAACCATTTCATTGCTACCAACTTTGACACCCTTCCAACGGTTGAGAAATTGTCTATTTGCCATGAAATTTTTGGCACAACATGATCTTTATGATAACAACATTCTTGCCAAATTTCAAGGTCAAAAAATTTATACAAAAAAAAATATTTACAATCTACCAACGTGCATGTCCTCCATTTGCCTCAATCACTGCTTGTAACCTAGAGGGCATAGAATGACATAGTTGAAGGAGCTTTGTAGCATTGATTAACCTCCACTCTCTTTCAGTAACTACCTTCAAGTCATCTAAAAATTTTGGACATATTGGGGCATGTTGCACAGCATCTTTCAAAATCTTCCAAAGGCTCTCAATTGGATTGAGATTGGGAGAATTTGTAGGCCAATCGAGCTTCTCCAAAAGGTGTGTTTGTCTCCATTCTTCACATACTTTGCTACGATGGACAAGTGCGCGATCTTCCATGAGCAATCCCTGTGGCACTCTACTCATAAAATGAAGCAACTCGACATTGTAGACTACTTCAACAAAATCCTTAGCAGAATGTCTATCTTTGGGCATAAAAACAAGTTGTGACTTTTGCCCTCCAGCAAATGCACCTCAAATCATCAAAGAAGTTATCCACTCTTAAAAGTTGGAACTATACAACTTGATGAATAGCGCTCATATGCATTTCCCCAAACATGAACTTGTTTAGAATTTTTTCCAACTTCAAAGGTAGACTCATCTGTCCAAACAACTCTCTCCCATTCTTTTATAGTCCACCCGCAATACTTTTGAGCAAATGCCAATCGTTTAGACATGTGACGATGTGTCAAAAAAGGTTTTTTAACAACAATTCAATTGAAAATGCCACTCTGATGTAAGGCCCTTCGAATAGTCGATCTAGACACTTGAGTAGAACATATATTAGTGATCTCAGAGAGTGTCGAGCGACGATCAGTTTTTGAGACACGTATAATAGCACGGACATCTCTATCACTAAGCTTTTTAGCATGACTTCCACCACAAGGTTTGCACTTATAAGTTCCACCTTCTCGAAATTTCTTCACTACCCTCTGAACTGTTCTAACATGGACTCTAACAATAGCTGCAATGTCAACTCATGTCTTCCCTGCCTCACTCAAACCTATTATGCGAGCACAAGTTTCATCTGAAATAGCCATCACTTAGTGACCATGATCTAGCCTTCACTCAATCACCATGATCCAGCCTCACTCACCGAGCACATATATAACCTCACTCAGTCATCAGAAAGAAATCTCACATACCCTCAATCACTCACCATCATCCTGCCTGACAGCCTTCACTCATTCACCGACCTCACTAGTTACCACATATAAGTTATAACCTCACTTACTCTTAAAGAAAATCTCACATACCTCCATATATCCTCAGACACTCATCCCATGCCTCATCCACTCAGTTATCACATAGCCTAGACTTACTCAGTTAACTCATCTTTCATGCACTCAATCACTCATGTACACAAAGTTTCAATCATGTGCTTAGAAAATAATCACCCATCACTTGCTTCTCTCATCATCTCACATCCCACCTCCTATAATGCTCTTTGAGATGTGACAAGTGCACACAACTAAATTTGGCTATCCTTGATTTTTTTGAGAAGTATTTATGATTAGAGATTGCATCATCTGGAGAATTTCAATCTAGAAGCATGATTGTCTAACATACTTCAACAATTTCAATGTCTCTAATAAAAGGTATCTCACAACTACACACATTGGTAGATTGTAAATGTTATTTTTGTATAAATTTTTTGACCTTGAAATTTGGCAAGAATGTTGTTATCATAAAGATCATGTTGTGCCAAAAATTTCATGGTAAATAGACAATTTCTCAACCGTTGGAAGGGTGTCAAAGTTGGTAGCAATGAAATGGTTTCCCCCATTGTTTCCCACAACTACACATATTGGTAGATTGTGGATTTCTTTTTTCGTATTAATCTTTTGACCTTGAAATTTTTTTCATATGTTATTAACATGAAGAGGTTTTTGTTCCAAGAATTTCATGGCAAAAAAAAATAATTCAATCTTTGGGAGGCTGTCAAAGTTGGCAGCAGTGAAAAAATTTCCACAGCTACCAATGTTGGTAGATTTTGAATAACTTTTTTTTGGTGAATCTTTTGGCCTTGAAATTTGGCATGAATTTAATTAACTTAAAGATAATTCTTCGGTAAAAATTTTGTGGTAAAATACCAATTTTTGAGCTCTCAGGAGGCTTTCAAAGTTGGCAGTACTGAAATTTTCTCACTGCAAATTCAAAAACGACATTTTGATTGGTACCCCATTGTACATTTGAATTCTACAATTTAAAAGGAATTCAAAAGAGAATATAGCGTCAATTTTTTTGATAATTAAGTTTTTTTTGTTATTTTTTTTTTGTCATAACATATAAAGACCAACTAATTTAGCACCGTTAAATCAAACTTCGATGACAGGTCTGGATTCAGAGTTGTATTGTCAAAGTTAGAGGCACAAAATTTTGAGAGATTTCATAAATGTTGATCTTGTTCCACGCCCAAAGATTGAGGCCAAAAAAACCTCCATGTATCTCCTCGGTACATGGAGGAGGTATGGTGGGAGAACTCAACGTTAATGTTTTGGAAAAATAAGATTTTTTTCTTTTCATTTACTAAAAAAATATATCAAAACCAACCAATTTTATATCTTTGAATCCAAATCCGTTGAGAGTTTTGGATTTGGAGTTTTATTTTAAAAGTTACCTGACGTACCTAACATACCCTTTAGAAACCCCCGAGCATATCCTCCCTAAACCAAGGGCACACACTCCGTGTAGGGGATACACCCCAAATGCACTTCCTCGGATCGAGGAGGTTTATTTTAGAAGTATCCCTGTACACAGAGTGTACCCTAAACTCCTCTAGGCAAAAAAATATATGATTTTTTTTAATAAAACATATAAAAACCATTTGGGACTTTTGAATCCAAATCCGTTGAAAATTTTGGATTCGGAGTTGTATTTTGAAAGACATGTGGCGTACCCAGAATACCGTCTAGAAACCTTCTAGCACACCTTGCATGAATCAAGGAATACACTCCGTGTAGTGTGGATACTTCCATGTAGGGGGGTACTTCCAAAATGAACCTCATGGATCCAAGGAAGTTCAATTGAGGTATACCCCTTCATGAAGTGTACCCTCTTTGTTTAGGGATAGTGCACGGAGAGACCTTGCCTAGACACGTTCAGGATAGACTCCATATAGAGGGATACTTCTAAAATCAACCTCCTTAGGAGGTTTATTTGAGGTGTACCTCCTTACATGGAGTGTACCTCCTCAGTTCAGGGAGGATACACGGGGAGACCTTACCTAGACAAGTTTAGTATATACTAGTATATGTAAGGGATTTTTTCCAAAATGAATCTTCTAAGTCCGAGAAGGTTCATTTAGGATGTAATCCCTCACATGGAGTATATTGCTACGAATACTATCTAAAAGATAAGGGTACGAACAAGCAGCCTACATTTGCAAAACTACCAAACTCTCTGGTTCATTGGTCATCACCTCTGGCTAGTAGAGGTCTAACCACAACCCCCCACATATAAAGGTTTTGCCGGATATGAACCCAACTTCACCCCTATGGTACCCTATCACAATCTAGAACAACAAGAAAATAGAGCCACTAGAAAAACACCAGCAACAAGCCCGCAACACGGGAGAAGTACCGCACAAGAATTCAGAAATCAAAATTGGATCCTCCCCCCGAACAACATAAAAGCGGTAAATAAAAATGACTAGTGCCACTAGCACACGCCTGCAGTGGATGGTCACTAGTCGCAAAATCTGCAACAACACAAGGGTAACATTAAAAGGTGTCCTTTCCGAAGTCTAAAACTAAGGAAGTAGCGAGCTTAAGCGGTCGCGGTGTCTACAAAGACAAGTCCCCTCAATGAAAATCACACATTGGGTGACAAACGCGCTCAATACCAATTCAATATCAAAATTGGATTAATAATAAAATGTCCTAAATATAGGCACAAATTTCACTCAAAACCAAGTTAAGTTGCCCTAGTTACATACCTCCAAGATTTAGATACTAATTTTTATTTTTATTTTTAACAACCCACAAAAATGTGGTTTTAGAAAAACTATTTCCACTGTAAATTTTCCTTCCCCCTAGGTAGAAACCCGTATCTAGAGCTCAAATTTGAAGTCAAAATTTAAAAAATTAAAAAAAATTGAGAGATATTAATTCACAGTTAATGAATTCTACCCAAATTATAGTTTCATCCATAGTGAATGAAAACTGCCCACAATACATGAATTTGCATAAATGGATGAAAATTGATTGCTGATGAAATTTTGCCATAGATGATAACTGCGCAATGGATGAAAAATTGCAGAATCATCTCCAGCAACAATTATTCTTCTTCCAAATCTTGCATTGCTCACATCTTGCTTAAAAATTGTCCAATTTGGGCGTCGTTTGTTGCATTGGCTCCACTTTGAGGAGCTTTAGAACATCAATCGTAGCACCAAAAATTATTCTAAACTCATCCAAGCTCAATTCTTGAACTAAAAAGACAAACGAGGGAGGATCTTTGTCAAGTAAATAACTAGTAAATTACAAGAGTAGTCAAGGGTCTCGTATTCCACAAAGGGAGAATCAACAAGTGCAAGTAGTATAAGAGAATGCAAAGCCTTTACTAATGATAAACAATCACTTACAAGCAAAGATAATCACTAAACACTTTCAAACTCACTCACAAAGCTTGATTTGACAGAGAAGTCAAGTCAAGGATGTGTGCGATGCTACATGCACACACACAATCCTAAGTGGATGAAAATCATCCATGAATGAATGCAGTGCGCCACCGTACATTCCTAAACCCATAGATTAGTAACAAACTAATCTACACTAATACACTACGATGCAGAGAGGCCCTCGATGCCACATCTAGTGACATAGTAGGAAGCTATATCTTGGTGTTAGCTTTCCAAAAAGCTCTTACATGCTCATATTGTAGCTTGGACATGGGGAAAATCAACATTTTAGTAACTTGGAGTTTTAAGGGTTGTATTAATGACAACTTTCAATTTGTTTTTTGGATTTTGAGTTGTTGTTGTCTTGATTTATATAAAAGATTCTTCTTGTGATGTTACAAATGGCGTGTGGTGGTTGAAAATTCTCAAATTTCTCTTATTTTGTGAAGGAGCTAAGGTTGAAGATTTTTGTTAAAGGTTTGTTTTAAAGATTTTCTTACGTTCTTGTGAACATTCTGGGGTGGTTGAAGGTTTAGAAATTTCTCACTTTTTAAAAAGGTTCTTGTTTTTTCTATTGAAGGTTTTATTTCAAAGTTATTTCTTGTGTTTACTAAATGTTTTTTAGTAAAGTAAAAAAATTCCACAAATGGAGGATTATTAGTCATTAAATATTCACGCAATTGAACAAGAATTTTTTTTACATAATCTAAACCGAGGTAAGGCCGGGGTTGGGTTGGGGCTTGGAGACACACACATTGATGTGCATATAGATACAACATGTATAGTGTGCACCTCATTGCATTGCATTGGTTTTGATTGATATAGGCTTGTATTTTGATTTGCAAGAATCATGAAGTTGTCAGAATCGTTTGCATCGGTGGGGTGGAGATCATAGGTGCGGTGGCGGAAGTGGTGGCAACTTGCCTTGGTGAGTGCTTGAGGAATAAGATGAGGAAGAAGCATTCTTGCGGCAAGGGCGTTGTGGAGATCAACAATGGGCGTTGTGGAGATCAACAATGTTGATTGTTAAGCGGCCAGGCAGATGATTTCCTCCCTAGTCAGTTTCATCCATTGGTTGGGTGGATGAACTTGGCCGGGTGGATGAACTTGGCCGGGATGATGGTTTCTTCCATGGCTAGTTTTCATCCTTTGGCTGGACGGATGAACCTAATTGGATGGATGAATTCCCACTCTCGCTAGATTCATCCAAAGTAGGATATAGCCAATAAAATCTGACGTGATTTGAAGTTTCTTGAGTATCTTTGAGTAGATCAGCATATCTTGACGTTTTCTAGGTTTGATTGAGAAAAAGGTTAGTAGATCAATCTCCCTTTAACTTTGATGAATCTAGTTCTTGGTCTTCATAGAAAATGTTGCATTCTTGATATTCAACATGGATATATCAGTGTGCATGTGCTACAATGTGCATCAAGCTATAATGTGCGTACATAATATTGTCTCTTTGTACATAGGCTAATACATGCATATGCTCAATCCCTTGAGCGCATGGTGATTTGGTGTCACTGTTGTGCTTGTCAATTCCATATCTTACAGTTCCATATCATTTCCGTGATGATTCCATATCTTGGTTGAAGGCATGCATTTTTATTTTTTATTTTTTTAAGCTTGCATGTCAAGGTCTTAGAGCGCATGGTGATTTGAGTATCTATACTTTGCTTGTTGATGGTGTTGTTTATGTGTCTAATGGATGCATTACCATATTAAATTTCTAATTTCAGCTTTTATAATATTGTATAACTACATAATATTGTAAGCTTAATCATTTGGGTGTTATTTCTCCTCTTGTAGGTACTCCAAGTGGGGCATGTTTTAGCACCAATGGAAGAAGAAGGCCATTGTAAAAGGCATGGTTTGAGAGCCAGATGGTGGCGATTCAAGGTTAAAATAAAGCGTGAAATAGAAGGGCTATTGGAGTTTGCTTATAACACATGCTGAAAAAAATATTTGCCAAAATCATTACACATTCTATGCTCTATTTGGGTGAATTTTGTCCAATCATAATCTACATCAATTGTAGATTTTGACGACATTTTGTCAAAAGTTTGAAGTTAGATCAAATACAAAAAAATATATCTCATGTGGGAAAAACCTCATCTTTATTTTCTTGAATACTGATTAGTTCAACTTTATGAATCACTTTGTATATCATTTTAATGACTCAAATTCAGGTTTGAAGCTAACGTTAGAAGTTTCTAAAATTCACCATATTGAGATCCAATCATCCATGTCAATTTCATTTACTTCTTTAGATAGAACATGATTATTCTAATGAAGCAAGGTATCTACACATTAAATGAACCGTCCAGAAGAGCGTTGTATGAAAGACAATGGTTTACAATGATTATCATCTTCAAATGTCATCTGAGAAGCTAATCTTTGGCTACTCCATCTTTTAGAAGTTAAAGTTTCCTTGGACTAACATGAACTGCTAAACCGTGCAAAATGCATCATTTCAAGTGGTGTTACATTATGGAAGTCTATTTTGCTCTTTGTATTTTGTTTGTTTTTTTAGTTTTGGTTTTGGTTTTGGTTTAAAGTTTTCATTTTCGTTTTCGTTTTTATTTTCGTTTAAGTTTTGATTTTAGTTTTAGTTTTTGATTTAGTTTAAGTATTAGTTTTTTTTTTTCCTAGTTTAGAATAGCATTGCTGTAAAACTTTGGACTGTTAGCATGCATTTATTTTTTACCGCTATGTTGTTAGTTTACATCATCAAGAAGATTAATGTGCACCAAATTAAGGAGCACATATTTAGTACCAAACCTCCTCCCCCAAAATGGTAAATAAAAGGACCCTACGTTGAAATTTGTTGAGGGTTAAGGTGTTGTATATTTTTTCGTGGTTTTTGCGGCATTTATTCGCATTATGGGACAATGTGTACCCTTGTATCTAATCATCATTTTATCCACCATGCAATGTTTACCTAGACTCAAATTTTTTTTACAATTAGCCGCTATTGGATTTATGAGCCATCAAACTTGTCCTAATCTATCATATCTCGGAAGTTCTTGTCTCTCACATAGTTGTTTGGATTGGTAATATGAATATCTCATAATCGAAAGAAATCAGGATCTTGTCATAAGATTTGATATAGTAGAGCAATGGAAAAATGAGTCTTTTTGGCACCAATAACTTCTCATATTTGGTTATCTTTTCATATCCATGTATAAACAAATGGATAAAAAGACTTTCAAACTTTGAATGGTAATATCCTTTCAATTGCGTCCGTCAATATTATTTCCAGAAAAATCCATACTTTGAATATAACAATGGTGTCAATTACAATATTGCATATCAAAACCTTAGGCCAAAATAAATGAAACAATTGCATGAATGATTGGAAGAAACGCCATGATACCATAGGCCCCGAAGCACCAACATACTCCATCAGCATAGGAGAATATGTTGATATTTCTTCTTGTCATGTTGAATCTTGATTCTTATGCTTTCTTGATGTGTTTCACCACCAATTGTATTATTGTCCTCACTCAAAACTCTAGTGAATATCATTGCTCTTGTCATGGGAATTTGGAAGGTTCAATCCTTTCCTATGAATCATTGGTTGCAAAATTTGCCTGAACTCTAATGGAATCGTCCGCTCATGCCTTCCTCCCTCACCATACCTCTTGTCTTCAAAATCACTAGAACCCTTGTAGTCACGAATACCCATATCAATAATACATATGTCCTTGTCATTGTCATAACCTCTGATTTCAAAATCATGAATAACAATTCCCGCTAGAGGTATGCTCCCTCCGTCGAGGAACCTCCAATCCCTACCAAGTCTGGCCCTACACAGCCTAACTCACCACGGCCCAACCCCACACTTGCCTAGCTCCCCCCCCGGCCTTACCCAATCCCAGTCCTAGTCTTGCTAAGATACCTCTGGCATGCCTTGGCCCCCAAAGGCCTAGCATGGCCCGGCCAAGGCACTTGCCTGCCTGGCAAGCCTGCCCAGGCTGGTCACCAAGGCCTCCATCCTCTCCTCCCTCTTGATGCCAAGTTTCCCCTCCTCTCTCTCTACGTCAGGCTCTCCTTCCTCCCTCTCTACACCAACCTCTTCCTTCTCCCTTCCTGCAACAGACCTCTCTCCAACATTCTCTCCTTTCATGAACGCCCCAATGTCTACTTTTTTGTGGCCTACTTCTAGTAACAAAATTGGTATTGTGCAACAACTCCGGAGGCTAGCACAATTCTTCAAGACTTCTTACCTTTTCATGAGCGTACGTGCCTTTGTCAATATATTCTTGTTCTAACTCTTCACAACTAGATTCCCTGCCATAGATGGAATATCAAAATTTTAAAAAATGGCTGCGGGCTAGCCCCAAAACAATTTTTGAAATTTCTAATATATTTTAATTCATGGACTTTGGCCCCAAATATCTAGACTTCCTCTAATCTTCCCTCCCATCCATGATTCACGTTGTCTCCTTTTCTTCGCCCTTCGTGGCCCAACTTACTGCCCTATTTTGTACTTGTATTACATCGGTATACATGGTTGCCCCTGCTGCCCAGACTCCCCATTTGAGCTTTGAAGGCTAATACATTAAGAACTTTCCAACCATAAAGCCAAATACATTTTCAAAAACATATCCATAAAGATTTCATTAGGGACAATCTTGTTTAAAAGTTTCCAAATAATTAAAGTTTTTTTTCCAATCATAGGTACCTGCCCAAAATGCAGATCGTCCCCCAAAGGTTAAATTGGCTCTTAGGGATTAAGGGTTACTATAGATTCTAGGAGCTCAGACACTACACTAAACATCGCATTTAGTGTAGCGCCTAGTAAATGACTTGTAAATGCTATACGTTTTTACTTTAAGTGAATATTTTTACCAACTATGTTTATAATGATCCTTTTATGTGAATACTATAGAGAGTTGTGCTCTTGGTAAAAATTGGCATCAAGAGTAAAAACTTATAGCATTTACAAGTCATTTACTGGGCGCTACACTAAATGCGATGTTTAGTGTACCATCATCTTCCATTGAGAAAGAGAGTACTTTAATTTTGAAAAGCAAAGGTATCTGAATGAAACTTTGGATGACTATTCAAATATCTCAACTGTTCATGGAAGAGAGTAATATCATCCTCAAATCTGACTGTTTGAATTTCAATAGGAGAAGTGGAGGTGGTTCTAATTTTGGGTGACACTTTGCTTTTTCTAGAATGGCCAATTCAATCTGTGCAGTAATACGTCACGCCAAAACTCACTTACGCCAACAAAAGCAAGTCTATCAGATTTTGTTACTAGTAAATTGGTACTTCTAGAACCCTAGCTATTGGCAATTTGTAACTCAACTTTTCTTATTGGAAAGGTACCAATAAAAGTGCAATAGATTCTTCATATTTTATTTTGTTTTATGACATTGTTATTATATATTTTTTTAAGTGTTCGTTTAGTAGTGAAGGGTAGATTGTGTTATGACTAATAAATTTCATAGTCAAGGGAGACTCATCAGATATTGTGGCAAGAGTTCATAATTACACATGAAGCTGCCTGAACTTCTCCACATATTAAAGGTGTTTGCCAAGTGATACTAATTGAATAGTGACGCATAATACACGTATAATAATACATCGTTCCAAGCCTGTGAAGGATGACGAATTTGAGCATCACTCATGTGAAACTAGTGCAATATTTGGAGTGATACTAAGTATAATTCACGTAAAAATAAACAACGTTCTAAACCTGTGAAGGATGACGTCGAATACGAGCATCACTGATCTGAAGCTAGTGCAATATTTGAAGTATAAACTGAAGTGATACTAATTCAATTGTGACGCATAATTCACGTAAAACAAAACTGTAACGTTCTAAACCTATGAAGGATGACAAATATGAGCATCACTTGTGTGAAACTAGTGCAGTAGTTGGAGAATAATCTCAACAGTGATACTAATCCAATAGTGTCTTATAATTCACGAAAAACAGAATCAATGTTCGAAACCTGAGAAGGATGACGTCGAATATGAGCATCACTGATCTGAAGCTAGTGCAATATTTGAAGTATAAACTGAAGTGATACTAATCCAATTGTGACGCATAATTCACGTAAAACAAAACTGTAACGTTCTAAACCTATGAAGGATGACAAATATGAGCATCACTTGTGTGAAACTAGTGCAGTAGTTGGAGAATAATCTCAACAGTGATACTAATCCAATAGTGTCTTATAATTCACGAAAAACAGAATCAATATTCGAAACCTGAGAAGGATGACGTCGAATATGAGCATCACGGAGGCATGGGGCCCGTCCAAAAATTGAAGGGGCCGGCGAAGAAGCTGTGACAAGCGGATGGAGGATCCTCAGGCAGAAAGGGCTCCAATTCGTGCCAAGTACCATACAACACGTCCCACCTCCGACGGTGGCCAAGGTAGCTGCACACAACGATGGAGTCGCCGCATCCGATGGCCGACACTGGACCAATGAGGGTCGTCGGAGATTGACGGTCGCTGGGATCATAGTTGAAAAAATCCGGCAGATGAGCCACCTGCAACCTACCCCGCTCAACCTTCCAGATGATCACTGAGATGACCGCCTGCTGTGTCGAGAATTCCACGACGAACAAGCTACCCGAGGCGACCACCGGTTGGGAGCGTAACTTGATGGATTGCCCCTGTGGTATCAGGACGGTGAGGCGCGACCTGCAGGTGCCCACGTCTAGATCAAACGAGTCGATCCTGGAGTGGCGACCTGGATGCAGAAGGTCAAACATGAGGGTGTACAATCTGCCATTGAGGACGACGCTGGGGCCGGGGATCACTTCCTCGGTAATCTGTTGTCTGCAGAGATATGTCCATGCCCTGACTCTGGAATCATACACCTCGACGTTCAGGGTTCTTACTGAAGTCCGGTCGTCCACTCCCACGAGGAAGATTCTGTAGTGCTGAGTATCAGTGTCCACCACCATGGCGACTGAGTAATCGTGACCGGGGACGCGGGGTGCATTTGATGGGGCAGGAATCCGCCGAACCTCTCTCTGTTGGGGGCTGCACACAACATGTGTACATCTTGTGTACACCGCGTAGATAAGTCCGCCAGCTGCCGCCATCGTACGCCTAATTTTGTGTAGCGGATGGAAAAGATGCAAACAGCTCGTGATGAAGGTGTCCGGGATGACATACGTTTGATTGGTTGCGATATCGAGACACTGCCATGGACCTGATTCCATGTCGAGGGGCTCACCGGGGATTGCCCTGCTCGTCTCTGACATCTGCAGGGGCATCAGTGTAGCCCTGGGCGAGGTGAGCAGGCAGGAGCCCTGCCGCGGTGGCATTGTCCTCGCCATCCCACTAGCTCGAGATTCTTCACTAAGCAGCCAACTAAGCTTCCAACCCACCACCACCAATGAGCTCTACAATGGCAAACCACAACACAGAATACAACAAGCGATGAAACCGATGCGCGCAGCAAGCACACGCGACGTCTTTCACCACACAAGCGATGAAACCAATGCGTGGCAGCATTTTCAAACACAGCGTAGAACACGATGCAGGAGAAAGCTAATTCGACCGTTCACCACTCGAAGTAGATCATATCAATCACAAGAAGTCATGCATCGACGTAGAAACTACTGCAAGATATAAATCTAAACGAAATTCAAAACGCACGAAGCATTGTGAAACATGAAGATCAGTAACTTCGGTATGGTCTGCATACACTTACGTTCTGAATGCTGCGTCGTCTTCCGCACGACTTCACCCCACAACAGCCTTGGCGAAAGATGAGCGGAGCAGCAAGTACACGCGACGTCCTTCACCGCACTAACTTGGCATTCCCAGCGGCAACAATTTCAAACGTGACACCGTAGAACACGATGCAGGAGAAAGCTAGTTTGACCGTTCACCACTCGAAGTAGATCATATCAATCACAAGAAGTCATGCATCGACGTAGAAACTAATGCAACGTGTAAATATACTACGTTGAATTGAATAATTTACTTTGATACACACTGGGATTCGGGTTTTAATTTGGTTTCCTAGCGCCTAAGGATTTAGAAAGGTTGACCTTATTAGTTTCTGCTGCTTCAATTGGGATGCAGAATTGATCAATGAATATTTGAACTTCCACAGTGGCTCAATTCATGTGATTGTTGTCGCATGATGCATTTAAGGTAAGCCCCCCTAAAACCGACAAGTTAAGGAATGTGCATGTATGGAGATAGGAGATAATTATACTCCTATTTTTCAGTGATAGTCAATAGAATTAGAATTCCAAGTCAAGTGATTTCATATTTTTTGGATGAAAACAAATTAGTTATGAATTTTCAAACTGTGCAGCCATGTTTAGTGGGTGGCCAACAATAGGTACCCCCCATAACCAACGACCAAAAGTAAGGGTCTTGACTAATACCAAACCTCCATTTGGAGCTGAGTTGGTGGTAATGGGATGGAAGAGGGTTGGATATACCCCAATTTTACAGGCGTTGGTTATGGATTTTTGTTGGTTATTGGGGGGCTTACCTTAGTAGTTGTGGTTGGTGAAAGGGAGAGTAATCAAGGTATTCATTGCGAGAAATCTTACCATTTGTTCTTTGTTAGCCAATGTCAGAAAGTCAATCTAAAAAAATCAATGAGGTGAGAAATCATGTATCATGACTTTTACTTGGTTGCTTGCAACTAAAAAGCAATACCGCACCGTGCATTAACCCTTTAATACCTAAGTGGAGTAACTATGAGGGTAATTGATTATGCTTAGCATCATCTACACATTTAATACATTTCATGGCAAACCTACTTCTCGGAAATCATTGTAATTTGTCGATGCATGCATTGATTGGAAATTAAAGAGATGGGTTGAAAAGCTCTCTCAAAGCTCCAAATGCATTTGTAGTACGTGTGACGACAACATGCAAGCGTGGTGAAAGATACAGCACCAGATGCTCAAAAATCGATCCCGCGTGGACCTCATAGGCATTAAAGGGTTAATGAACTTGAGTTTGAGGTGGACAAGAGGAATTACATAGAAACCAATGTGCGCCTACAAAGCAAACATCAAGACAAAAGTAAGAGTCTACCCTATGCAATAGTCATTTCTGTATACAATTGATTCAAAATAGAGAATGTACAAAAAAATGGAATTTTCAAGAGATTTGTCTAGGTGATACCCATGTAATGTCAATGTGATACTCGTGTAATGCCTGGGTGATACTCGTGTAATGCCTAGGTGATGTCCATTGATACCAATTGTGTTTGAACCACTACAATCACTAGAAAATTAATTACTTCGGCAAGTAGTGTCCAAAAGTGACAACTTTGTACGGTACTTCTCAACGTCCTAACATGCTTTTGAAAGATATATATTGAACAAAGCACAAGCACGTACTAACTTCAAATGACCCGTAACTATTGACCTCAACCCTAATTGAAAAAAGTTCTGAGATAGGCTTTTGCAAATCTTGGGCACGTTCCCATGGTTGCAATTTATACTTGCAATCCTCAAAACGTTGTACAAAGATGCAAGAAGACAAGAGATACATGGGAGTGTAATTTTTATTCTCATCAAACTTATAAAAAAGAGTTATGCCATGTTAACCCCTAAAAGCCCGAGGCGATTTCACACCAAAAACACTTCAAAATTGTTGATTCTACTACAATGAATAAGGAAGGAAACAAAACCTTATATTTATCTTTTTGACCATAGGATCTCCATAAAGACTTACATCCTTACAAAATTTCATAAACTTTGACCACACGAATCGAAAGATTATAGTATTTGAAGTCAAGAAAATGGTTCATTTTCTTCCCTCCATTGAGTGGATTAGCAGACTTTGACTTCACTTGGTATTAAATTTTTGCACTACACAAGGTCTAAATCTTTTACCATTGTGTTGAACATGATATTAGTTCCATATACAACAATTTTTAGAGGTAGAGAAGGCATGTAGCATATTAAAAAACAAGTGTGCAAAGAGTGGAGGTTCAAAAATTGTCAATTCACAAATTATTTTTTTAAGAATTTAATATGTTTTTGAATGACAATCTAAACGGCTAATGAGAAGGTTCACACCACATATTTCTGTAGAAAGAATAAAAAGTGAAAAATACGAAGATCTCTAGGTTTTATGTTAAAAAGATGAAGTTTTTGTTCCTACTTGTCCGAAATGTGTAAAAATGTGTTAAAATGTTTTTTTACACTGAAGACGAGTATTTTTTTTGACATCTGTAAAGAACATAATATTCTCTACATGCATGAAAAATCTCAATGTCAATAGAGACTTCTAGCAAAAAAATTTGGAGCTGCCTTGAGTCCCCATTTCTAACTTTGAGTGGTACTAACTTTGAGTGGTACTAACTTTTAAACCATGAATCCAAAAACAATAATAAAATAATCTCCATGGAGCTCTCATTAGGGACAATCTAGTATAAGAGTTTCAGAAAAATAAGTTTTTTTTCCGAATTGTAGGAACCTGCCAAGAATCCAAAACGTACACCCCACATACATTTGGGATCTTAGGGAGTAAAGAAAAATTTGTCAAATGTGGGCACATTGGGCAACTCCAAAAACTTTTGCTAGGACACTTTAGTAAATTTGAGATTTTGACTACTAGCAAGTAATATTATTTCCTATCATATTGTCAAAAAAAAATCTTGTTTGTAGTGGGAAAATGCATTTTATCCCAATTCAAAGATTTTCACACATTGCCACACATTGTTGGGCAAGGAACCAAAAAAAATTCTTTTCTTCCACATAAAACTTGAGATCTTCATTTTTACTTACTATTTTTCCTATTACAAGACATGGTGTAAAAGAACCTCCACTACTTGCACAATTTTTTTGAATATGCTACACCTCTTCTTTACCTGTAAAAATTGGTGTACAAAGAGTTCATATCATGGTCAACATGATGACATATATTTAGACCTTGTGTAGTGCAAAACCATGACACCAAATGAAGTCAAAGTCTGTTGATCCACTCAACACAAGGATGAAAATGAACCAATTTTTCTACTTCAAACACTATAATCTTTGAATCCGTGCTATCAAAGTTGATGAAATTTTGTGAGTATGTTAATCAAGTGTTAAATGAGATCCTATGGTTTAAACTAGATATTCAATTTTTTTGTTTCCTTCCTTACTCATTGCACTAGAATCAATAGTTCTAAACTGCATTTGGTGTGAAATTGTCAAGGGAATTCAGGGGTTAAGGGATAGAATGGAATCTTTAGAATCTGTTTATGGAAAAAAAAGTATTCTTGTAGCAGAATAAGGGTCCAATTTAATGTGTTTTTGGAGGGGGGGGGGAAATTATCCATAATATCAAAAACCTCCATTTGTTGGGCCTTGACACTTGACAAATTTATCAAAAACCTCCATATGTTATAAACTTGGACATGCTATAAACTCCACCACTCCTTGTCTAATATTAGACTATACCCGACAATAAAAATCACAAAACTGCAAAGAGCATTTTTCCTGAGATAAACCTTATTTCTACCTTAAGACGCTGATGTTGAAGCTTGCCTGAAACAAATTCCCAACTTCTAAGATCCCACTAAAAAGATATAACAAAGCCTATGCTCTATTCATCAAACAGAACTTGTGCAAATCAACCTAGATTAAATACTGCCATGTCTACTAATAATGAACTGAAGAGAAAACGGTAAAGGCTTGTAATTTACAAAAGGCAGTAAACTGCTAACTGTACATCTGTATATACTACGAATCGACAAATGCTAAGTAAAAAAACTAAGTTAGGTAGAGCGAGACTTGCTAGAAATAGGCGATGCGGAAGAACCAGGGGACCATGAAGACGACAATCATGGATGCGAGGAGTGAGTTTCTGATGAGCTGATTTGCCCATAAGTACCTAAACAACCACACAACCAAAGCATTGACAGGATGTAAGTTTCTTGCAAATGGACATTAATCTCTCAAAACCAAGGCCATTAAATGGTGAATGGTACCAAACCTATCCTGACAGGAAAACACTAAAAGGCATATGCACGTTGAATCCATAATCAACGATTACACTTAACATTTACCGAAGGCCCAACTACAACAAGCCCTTTTTGAAGAAGCCACAAGCGAGAATGAGATAGGCAAAATGCAAAGTCATAACCATGTGGTATTACTCATACTTGAACCAGAGCTTTCATTAGGTAACGGACTTCCTGAAATAGAGGATACATACCCTGGAGATAAAAAAAATAAAAATGGATGTGCAAACAGATCTAGTCCCAAACAGTAATTCTACAATCTGACCATAATTTCTGTGCTGATATCTGAGCCTCAGTACTGCTATATGACGAACACAAAATTTTAAGCCAAGTGAAAACAATTTGTTTGAGGTTATGAATTAAGGACGCCAATCAGATGTGATGGTTGAGAAGTAGAGCAAGCAGAGATAGAGAAGAAAGGAAAAAAATGCCAATGAATAAAGTGGGGGCATACACTACATGCCGAACTTGACAACACGGAAGAACCAAGGGACAGTGCAAACCACAACAAGAGAAACCAAAAGTGCATTTCGCACCAGCTGACGCGTCCAGCAGTACCTAAGTCTCGTCATGGCGGTTGCATTGGCAAATTCCCTGTGCGAGTACGGCTCCGCTCCATTGGCCTCTAGATGCGCAGCAGTGCTCTCCGTAGGCGCAGGGATGTGCACGTTCTTTGCGGTTTCACCACAAATCTCGCACACTGTGTTGCCTCGGATCTTGAACCACTCCTCGGCGCAGTTGCGGTGGCAGAGGGCCAGGTCTTGCTTGCAGGCACAGCCGAGCTCAATGCTCTCGCCGCTCCCAGAATTGAGCCCCAGATGACACACTCTACAGACCGTCTCGCCGTCCGCTGCGTCGTCCTTGGATGCATTACTCACATGCTTCGGGCCAAGCTCGACATCGTCACCAACGGCGCCATACTTGGGTTTCGCCTTCTTCAAATTCGACCCTTCTCCTTTCGTCCCTCGCACCTGCGGTGGGAAAGATTCCCCCAGATTTACAACCACAAACTCTCCGTCCTGGTGACTATCACGGGGTGCTCTCGGGTTCACCGAGGCTAGCTCCAACGCATTCTCCAGAACCGGATCTCCCCGGAAGGACGCTCTTCCAGCGCCTTGCAACGGCAACTGCTGCTGCTGCGCCGCCGGACCACCACTCATTGTCGCTGCAATAATAATTCGGTCTCACTGGCCCCCCTACTACGCGTTGCTCATTGATCCACTTCGCATCTCAACATATCAACTACAAAGCCTCACAAACAATTTCAGGTAATCCTCCTTCGCATTGCCACGGCATCCCAGATCCCAACCTAAGAACCCAACGTAGCTCCACAGCACGTCAACCCTCTACCAACAGCCAACTGTTATCCCACCACAACCTTAACAGACGCAACACAACACCTGCACCAAATTCATAGCAGAGGGTAAGAATCAGGGCTTCATATCCGTACCCGAATCCAAGAAAAACCTCTCACCCATCAACCCAACAACAACTCTCCAGATCCGACACCCTCTCACAACAATTTCGAGGCTCACGACTATCCGAAACCCTTAACTAACCGGAGAAACCACAGAAACTCATCAACTCTCGTGTTCACATAACAACAGTAGTGAACTCTCCAAACCCGCCAGCCCTCAAAACACCTTCGCACTCAACTTCTCATATCAAAAAGACCTGCTCCTTACCAATCCACCATCCAAAAACTTACCCACCGACGCATCACTCTGCATCCCTAAAAACCATGACTCGACTTCAGCGCACGAGTATATTCTCGCAAACAACTTCCCAAGCACCTCGCAAGCACCCTCGCAAGTTGGTGGTGTGGTCCACAGCGCCCAAGTTGACAGAAAACCCTTCCACCGTCCTCGTAAACATCAGCTCATCACCTCTTCAATCATATGAAACCCCTGGCATCGCCAACCTTGCTGACCGTGTGCGGAATTACCAGAAATGAATAAAACAACGGCAACTGAGTGAAGAGGTCGGTACGCATCGTGTGGTAAAAAGAAGGTAGCATCATCAACTTATGATAGAGTATCATGCTGATGATGCTCCTTACTAGAAATGAGGGTCAGAAAAAGCATGCGTTTCTCGGTGGTGGCTCGGCTTTCGGTGAGAACAATGAATATGGGCGCCACTTAACACGGGCATTCTGTTCACATTGATGTGGTCAACTTCACAAATCACTTACTTCACAAATCACTTACTATGGAATGACGTAACAGCAGCTCCGTCGTAATCTGAATATGCAGTCACGAAATCAGCGATGTTAGCTGTGAGCGCAAGACATGCTCCAGAACTACAAGATTTTAGATTAGGATACAAATACACCAGTCAAGATGGTGGTCATGACTCGGGTAATAATTAGTGACTCTAACCCCTACCCTGTAAAGTTTCAGTGTTGAGAACCCGGACGATGAGTGGTGGTGAATTTTACACAAAATATAGGGGAGTTGAAGTAGGGCACTCTTCAAGCAAAAGGATTGATGTGAACCTCGTAGTTTTCCGAGCTGACACCGCCAGTTGGTTTGGGAAGGATGCAGATAGTTCAGCGGGGATAATCTGTTGTAAAAATTGGGTACAGACAGGCAAATTATGCCAGCTCCAAGGGTATAACCTGGCAGTGAGAGTACACGGAGAAGAGAAGAGCCAGATCCTCTTTGCAGGCATGCAGGAAGGCTGCGAACATGTCTAACGTAGAAGTTTTCTGCAGATTCAAACAGAACACCCTGCTGGACATGCACATGGTGAAAATGGATCTGTGATCCGGGCAAACACCTTGGTTATTGAGAAGGTTGTGATGATGAGATTGAAGTACTTTCACAACCAGGGCAATTATGAAGACTTTCGTGAATGTAATTGTCACAATCGAAGCAGAAATGCTGTCTACAACGCGGGCATGCCAGTCGGACCCCTTTGACCTTCCCTCCTGCAATTCGACAAACAGAGTCTGTTAGTGCTCCAAATAACATTATGCACTCACTCAAAAAGTTCGGTGCATGCTGACGGCGAGATCGTGCACCTGTCTAGTATTAGAAGGCAACAGATTCTACCTGGGGTGGGAAGCTCCTGCAGACACCCATAGCAATTCCCAGACAAGTTTTGGCGTCCATTGGAGACAGCCATGTTCGCAACCTCTTCAAAAGGGGGCACAGGGAAGAGATGATGGTAGGAACGCGCAAGGTGTGGAGAAGAAACCAGAGTTAAGCCACATATGTGACACTGGGTTGGAAGCTCGCAGACTCTCGCCTTACAACGTGGGCAAGTGTAGCCCCCTCCTATCTTGACTTCTCTATGGCACGCACAAAGAGCCACTGCATCTTCAGCCCCCCTTTGCGGAAACCCCATGCGTACTAAGCTTGCCACAGAAACCTCCGCTTGCACTGGAGGTGGAGGGGCATGCTCCATGATCAATTCTTTCAAGTGGGCCTGTTAGGGACGTTATTGTCAAAAATATTCAAGGAGGAATGCTTCAGAATTACCAAACCACTCCAAATGAACTTCTAATGCAAGAGCTAGGGATCTATGAAGGAGACATTTGACATGTAGATTTCTCTAATTGACCACTCTAACACAACTCTGAAACATTCACAATCTCTCGGACCCTTACACTGCCATTGAACGATACGTGACGGGAATCCAAGAACTAGAAAGAAAGCCGAATAACTACAGCATTGTGCAGCAAGAACTGCACAGCTCCAAAAAGCATACCTCGTTTGTTGCCACGGAATATATGCCTCCAGTTTGATCACACAAGAGTTTACAAATGTAAATCTCCGCGGACAGGCCCACAACAGAGCAACGAATATTGGCCTCTTTACACTTCTGCACGGCTTCCAGTATGTCCCCTGGATCAATTGTGCTTAGAGCCGAAAACACAAGCATGACTTCTCGATGCCCGTAACTTGGAATCTGCGTCAAATAACCCCGCGCCAGATCCAAAGCATTTTGTATCGACGCATCTCCTGCGCACTCCATGTTGCTCCGGAGCGCCTTGATATGCGTCTCCGGGCTGCCGCTCAAATCCGTCAGGCGGTGCGCAATCCCGTTCCTCAGAAGTATAATCCCGAAATGACTCAACGGATTCTGGTCGAAAAACTCCCGCACGAACGCCTCCACGCAATCAGCCACAATTCCCATTCGACTCGGCCGCAGATCCATCTCTGCCGCTGCCTGCAAAACCCTAAATAAGTCATTCCTGCCTGTCTCGTGATGGAGCCCTAGGAAAAGAAGCGAGACACTCACTCGCGAGAAGTCGAGCAGGACGTAGAGGTAGCGGATGATGCCGCGCTGGATGTGAGGGCCGGCCATGGCGGCCACGCGCTTGCGGTGCTGGCGCTGCTGCTGCGCGACGTCGAGCGGGCGAAGCAGCCCGGACTCGTCCTCCTGGAGCTCCTCCCAGGAGCGCTCGTCGGCGTAGTGGCGCTCGAACGCGCCGCGGTCCGCCATCGCCTCGTCCTCCTCCACGCCATCGTCGTCCATGTCCAGGCGCAGCGGCGCCTGCCTCTCCATGTCCACGTCCATCATCGCTCCTCGTGCAATGGCGAGAACAGGCAACTATCGCAGAGGTTTGTATTTACAATCTCACCTCCCAAGTTCGTGTCTGACACGCTAGTGTTTGTCGAGAGAATTGAGAGACCCTAAACCCTAAAACCCTAAACCCTTGGGACTGGTTCCGACAAGCGATAGGAGGAAAGAGAAGTGGTTTGTTTTCTTTTAACTCTAAACCCTTAAACGAAAGTCGGGAAACGTATATACAGGCACGTATTTTACTCTCTAGAATATAGAAAATGTATTAAAGTTTAGCAAGACTTACACCTTTGGAGTGAAAATTCTTCAACTAAGGTAGTTCTGCCTAAAACTGTCAAGTTAAGCAATGTGTATGTATGGAAAGCCCAAACAATATTACATTTATTTTTCAGTATTAGCCAATAGACTTACAAATTTAACCCAAGTGATTTTATATTTTTCCGATTAAATGTGAATTAGTTATGATTTTTCAAAGATCCATGTGAAGAATGTTGGGTCACCGTCAGTAGAAGGGGGCCATGACCCTCGCACAAATGGCCTAAAACGGCATGCATAACAACTAAAAACTGGCAATGAGTCAACCTTGAACTAATTCTAGAAATATTCTATTTTCTACACTCTTGCATGTACAATAAGTCTAGAAGATCCCATTTTCCTAAAACCACCAACTGTGCATCCAATTTATGCCACCCTAGCCTTTTCTCCCGCCATTAAAAATAGAGAGTTGGTTACATGTGCAAATAGTGGCGGTTTCTGGTGAAAAAATAGTTGGCGGCCATGGAATATTGGCGGATTTAGGCATAACTACCTTAACATCTTTCATTTGGATGTCAATTCAATATCTCAACCTTATCATGTTCACATATAACACCATACATGCAGAATATTGTGGCTACAAGTGGCACCTTATGACGTTTAAGGATTAATTAAACCAAATAACTTTGATTTATGGAGTACATTATTTATTTTTTTAGAGACATTTATTGCAAGAGCATAATGCTAGAGAGACCAAAGGAATCCAAACTTTTCCTTGTTCCCCGCATTTAGTCAATATAATTTAAACAAGGTTGTTGTGTTTCTATTCAATTTCAACAACAAACAAATACTTATGATATATTTGGAAGAGTTTGCGCCTACAAGGGGAAGATAAGTTCATGAAATAAACATCCTTCTATCCATTTAGTTGTTCTAGATCCTTTGTTGGCTCCTTTACTTATTCATAATAGTGGAACATATAGAAAGCTTCATTGGACCCTTTATATGTGATAATAGTCACGTTTACTCCAATCACGTAATCAAGAACAATGTTCACCAAGTCGTTTCTTTTCAAGTGTCATAAATAGCTAGTGAAACAAATATCTGTAAGATTTTTTATAAAGCATGAAGAAAAGTCATTGACAAAGTAGGTCTTTACACTAAGCCAATTTTTATATACAAAGTAGTCAACCCAATCCTCATAGTCTTTTAATGTCTATAAAACCAAAAAAATAGCAAGGGTTTGTCCACATCAAAGAATACCACCTAATCTTTGTTGTAGATAAGAATGAAGTCTTGCTTTTTAAAATGTATTCCAAAATAAGCTTGATTTATTCAATAGGGCATATTACGTTTCCAATTTATTATTACTTCGAATTGTCCATTGAACGACTTGGATTGAGTTTTGAAGGAGTAGGCCCTAGTACACCTCTTCCTAGTCTATACGCATCCTTTAGTATAAGTTCTTAGGTCAATTCACCAAAGGCATTTCAAACAACACTTTTAAATTCTATTGTCTTTTATATGAAACGTTGATCATGATTCTTCATGGCGTAGAAGTGACTAATCCAAGTCTTTGCCTCGTCCAACAGATCTTGTAGTAATGTATCCACCCCGCCACCCTTACACAATGGGTGCCTATCCAAACATCCACGTGATATCGCACTTGTCTCATGCTCTCTACTAGGATGCTCAAACAACTTATTTTTAAGTTGCTTCAAAATTTTTTATTGAGTTCTTCACATTGGAAAAGCTGAAACTCATATCGGCTAATAATTCTGAAATTCCTTGCACATTTAACATTTGATTCAACCTAGTCATGTTCCAGTGGAAGATCAATTTGTTCTTCAACTCCAGTTGCACTTTCTTTCCATTTTGTCACGGGACGTGGCGTCGAGGGCCTCTCCGCATCATAGTGTTTTAGCGTAGATTAGTTTGTTGCTAATCTACGGGTCTAGAAACGTATGGCGGCACACCGCATTCATCCATG
Source organism: Bryoerythrophyllum caledonicum (assembly GCA_963971425.1). Lineage (NCBI taxonomy): Eukaryota > Viridiplantae > Streptophyta > Bryopsida > Pottiales > Pottiaceae > Bryoerythrophyllum > Bryoerythrophyllum caledonicum. The sequence goes on from OZ020515.1 coordinate 6,189,407, forward strand.
GATAATTTTCATCCACTTGGGGTTGTGTGTGTGTGCGTATAGTGCCGCATACGTCCTTGACTTGATGTCTTTGTCAAGTCAAGCTTTGTGAGTGAGTTTGAGAGTGTTTAGTGATTACCTTTGCTTCTAAATGATTGTTTATCATTAGTAAAGGGTCCGCATTCTCTTATATTACTTGCACTCGTTGATTCTTTCTTTGTAGAGTGCGAGACACTTGACTACTCTTGTGATTTACTAGTTATTCATTTGACAAAGACCTCTCTTTTTCTAGTTGTTTAAGAGTTTCGACATCATGATTTGGTTGCTTCCTACAACATTAGTAGTTAGGGTAAAACAAATAGACTCTCAAGGTTTTGGAGAGCGTGCACATGCAAATTTGTGAAGAGCTCTTTGAGAAGGTCGTTCTGTAGTGGAGAGGCTGCTAGAGTTTAGTGCTGAGGGTGCTAGAGTTTGTGGAAGGTGCTCTGCGGAGGAAGAATCCAATTTTTCATCCGTTGTTGTTTATTCATCCATGAGGAGGGCTAACAGAGACTGTGGGCGATTCAAGTGGGCTCACGTGGGTACGACGTCACACTGGGCCCATTCAATTCTTGCAAGTCTGGCTGCGGCATCGGGTCAAGGAATCGTAGCCAAAATTGGAACGGGCTTGGAAAATCCACGAGGAGTGTTGGGACGTGATAGCGAGGGTGACTTTGGCGGAGCCCATTGAGAGGCTGCAACACGTGGAGCTCGGGATACTCAAAGACAACAAATATTCGACGGAGTCAGCAAATGCCAAGAAGAACCAGAGAGGACGACTAGAAGAGACTCGACGAAATTAGGCCCACGTTGGCATGAGCTCGGCCACGGGCTAGGGGTCCACGCTGAAAGGCAAGGCATAAGGGCTCAAAACCGGAAAGGCTTCCAATTGCAAAGGTACTCCTATTCCGCGCCACAAATCTCAATTGTGTCAGTTTGAATGCCAAAGTTTCAGAACTCGTAGGAATGAGCACCTTAAAAATCCAACTTTTGCAATTTTAGTGATTTTACTATTCCAATTGCAGATTTGAGTTTGTGGAGGAAATATAAGAGTTTTTAAAACTTTGAAAAACAATCACATGTTTATGTGGTTTTTATAAAAAATTTAAAAAATATTAATGCCTAAACTTTGGAGGTAGTTTGCGAGGGCATTTTGACTCAATTTGAGTACAATTTGCACCTACAGCTAGGGCATTCCGCCATTTGTCCGATTTTAGTGTTAAATTGGCATATTGGCGCGTTTGTTACTCAATGTGTCATTATCATTTGGGGGACTTGTATTTTTAAACACCGTGGCCTCATTAGGGCTACTTCCTTAGTTTTAGACTTAGAAACGGACACCTTTGGATGTTCCCCTTTTGTTGTTGCAGTTTTTTGCGACTAATGACCATCCACTGCAGGCAAGTACAAGTGTTAAGCGGAGAACCAGGATTAGAAAAATTGAGTAGTAATTCTCTTTTTTGAACAGCGGGTGAGTTTCTAGCTCTCCAATGGATGAACCTAGACAAGCGGATGATTTCCGTCCTGGCCAATTTCATCCACCGGATGAAACCAGTTTGGATTTGCTGCATATATTGGGAGGGTTTTAAAAAAAGCTTTCTCTCTTGCAACTGTAAGCTAGAGCATAGACACACTAGAGTTGGAGGATTTTTTAGAGTGTTAGAAGGTTACATTGAGGTTGGGAGACTTTGGTATGTACAAACTATGAGCTAGCCAAAAAAATCCAATGTGATTTGAGGTTTTATGTGAGATTTTTGAGTAATCAGGGTTTCTTCGGGGTTTCTAGGGTTAATGAAGAAGAGAGTTTGTAGATCAACCTCCCTTTAACAACCAACAACTTTGGTAATTTTTCATTTACCGTTTTATGTTGGGGGGGAAAATTTGGTTTTGATTTCTTGATTCTTGTGCGGTACCTTCCCCGTATTGCGGGCTTGTTGCTGGTGTTATCCGTTGGCCCCATTTCTTTTTGTCTTAGATTGAGATAGAGTACCATTGAAATGAAGCCAGGTTCATGGCCGACAAGACCTTTTTATGTAGAAGGTTGTGGTTGGATCTATGCTAGCCGGAGGTGATGATTGGTGAACCACAAAGTTTGGTGGTTTTCCAGGTGTAGGTTGCCCGTTCATACCCTTATCTCTGGATAGTAATTGTAGATAAATCCCGAGGTGGTTTTTGTTTATGGTGAGTACCCGGAGTCGGTATTACCGCCCCCCCCTCGGAAGACCACCCGGAGAGTGCTTCCATCACAGACTCTGGGCCAAGGTCGGATATCAACGAGGCTTTTGAGCCTATTTCGACATTGAATACCGATCGTGGGATTTGGGTCTAGGGTGTGGGCACGTTTGATGGCATGAAAAACGATCACCGTTGTGTTGAGCAAGACGAATTCTTGCGATGGGCTAGGGACATTTTCTTGCCTGATTGGCAGCTCCAATTCCAGACTTGGATGAAAGAGAAGCGTCATCAGACGTCGTCATTTAACAACTAGTATACGTTTGAATTGTTGCCCTAATAGTAGGAGCTGAAGGCCCTTCATACATATGATAGGTTGACTTTGTAGCACGAGGCAGAGTTGCTCCCGGTTGAAGAGTACTAGAGCCATCGTGTGGAGTTGATGATTGTGCTCAAGGAGAATGCGGTTGCCGAATCTTGGACTTCTATCGAGCAGCCCAAGGTGGAAGAGGATTTCTTTGGTGAAAACTCTAGGGGCAAGGGCGTTGCCGTTGTGGTCAAACGTTCTAGCATGGGGGCCATGTCACGTTTGGCCATGGGAACACGTGCGACATTGATGGTGGTTGGTAATTTGCCACCTATCAATCTTCTAGTGCAGTCCATGGCGCATCTCGAGGTGGAGTACAGGGATTCATGCGAGAATAGATGCAGCGCATCCAAGATTTTTGCCGCAAGAAGAAAGATATTCCTAGCATTATATATACTCGGTTGGCATGATTGTTAGCGAAAGCGTGATGTGTTCAAGGAGCGCCACCTGGTGAAGATCTTCATCTTTAAGCTAGATAAGTGGATGGTGGAATCAATTGGTCCGCATTTTCTATTCCGGTATAACGGAAACGCTACTTTAGCGCAGGCGTTGGCCGAGATGGAGACGCTTGATAGAGCGTTGGGCGTGAGTAAGGCCACAAAATTGATCACGGCGTTGATGGACGCTCCTAAGCCCAAAAAGCTTGCCACTATGACCAGTAGCTTGGCGGGGAATGCTATCTTGTGAGCGGTGCGACGTGAGCGGTGAGCGGTAAGGGGTAAAAACTTTAAAGTGCATTTACTTCCAAAAATATCCTAATTTTTAGATGATATCATCTAATACATCTCAAATATCCTAATTTTTAGATGATATAATTTTAGGTGACACCCGGCAAGACTCCTATGATATCAGTTAACAAAAGAGGTTATCGGATGGTTATCAAAGATCCAAACATGGATGCCTATGAGAATAGAGAAGGGCAATAAGTAATACTTTGGTCCTATGAAGATCTAAAAAGATTTTGGGGGGATCATAGATGTTTCGTACATGAAGGATATATTAAGAAAATGTAATAATGTGCGATATTAAAAGAATAAGGGTGAGGGTGTTTAGGGTTGGCAAATGACAACATGCCAAGGGCATTTGAATTGGCGTTGATTTAGTGCAAACAGTGGGAGGTTGACGATAACAAAATAGAAGCGGAATACGATAGTTCACAAGAGAGAGGTGTACGGTTTTTAGGGTTGATGGGTCGAATATTGTGCTAGAGTAGTATGAACCGCAAGAAGGGAAGACAAATTTGAAAACGCAAGAAACAGCAAAAACACTCGAGGGGAAATGCTTTGAGATGCATAGTCACCAGGGAAGTTGTTGCCAAGAAATAGGGTAGCACATCTAAATTATCTATGTAGAGTTACAGTAACTATCCGACGATGAAAGGAGAATATCGGACTCCTCTAGTGCTTCGACATCAAGAAAATCGATAATACTAAAACTTGAACTAGAGGAAGTGGATGTAGAAGAAGGGGAGACTACATTTGCCATCTGGTTTGCAGCTTGGCTCGCATACGAAGGGAGCAAGAAATCCCTTTCCGGTGAAACCGCCAACGCCATCAAACTGAAACAAAACGAGACAACACAAATTAGAATGAGTGAAAAAGGAAATATTAGAAGTGAAATTCAATGTTCAGACTTACTTACTCAAGCGGTTTCTCTTCGTGATCTTGCGGATTGGGGGATCTTCGTCAGTCGTGAGGTCCACAGAGGTGGTCTGAACGGGAGTAGCTCGAGGAGGCTTTGGCATAAAAAGTGGCTTCAACACCGCCTCAAATACCACCTTATCGGATTCGAAGCCCACGAAGTGCCGACCAGCAGCACGACACGCGCGAAGGGAGTTTCCTAGATGATCAGAGAAGATGATATTCGGTCATTTATAGAATATTGGAGAAGTCAAAGTAGTAAATCAGAGACTAAAAGTTAATAAAGTGATACCTGTAGAAGCAAATGCATCGAAGATCACAGTGCCTTGTTTTGTGAGGGCCTCGAATAGCATCTGAAAAAAGATGACGCCCTTCTCCCGTCCAGCCCTCCTAGGAACATTTCTACGTATAGACTGGGAAGCAAAGTCGTTGTGGTTGAGAAGGACGTTGGTCTCTTCAACTCCCCATCCAGTCTTTGTCAGCTCAACATTCACAATGTATGGAAAGGACTCCATTAGTAACGCGTTCCTCACGTATAGGAGGACACGGAATCGATGGGTCTGAAATTGAAAAGAGAAGGAAAAAGATCAGAATGAGGTTGAATGTAAATAAAATATGGAGCTCCGAAAGTAGCAAAATAATCACATACCTTCTTTGATGGATTAGATGGCAATGCCAGTGGTAGTTCGTTCACACCCCACCACTCGCGAAATAACTTGAAGTCGTAGGCTGAAGCGTATGACCGGATGTCGGTGCGGATCTACACAGACTCTGGAATGATAACCATAATGGATCCCTGTTCATGAAGAATTGAATCAGCAAATTCAAAGACGGCCTCAACAATCGATTCAGCATAAACATTCCAAGATGGAACATCTTTTGCATCCCTTGAAATTGATGGGACCCACAGGCCTTCCGGGATGTCCCCGAGGATGAGATCAAAACGACGGTGTGGACATATTGCGCTGCGCGCCGAATTCGATGAGGTAGGACACACCTGCAAGAACAAATACAACAAGAGAAAACTTGAATTAAAATCAAGGAACTGAAAAAAAAAACATGCCATAAATACACGTAATAATAACTGAACTTCACTGGTTGAAATAATTAGCGGCTAACCGAAAGCGGCAGTATCCCAATGACTGCCACTTTCGTTATATTAGAATTGCAAACTAAGGCAAAAGCTCTCAAGCTTCAGAAAGTGTTTCAGGGTACTAATCGAAGAGAGAAGTGTATGATAAACTAGTTGAAGTGCGGAATGAGAGTGCCGCCAACGGCAGTTCAACAAGTTCCGAATTAAAATAAAAAAATAGGGCACGACTTGCTGAAATGTATAATATTTGGCGTAATAAACATGGAGAGGCTTACCTTCAACATGAACTCGTTCACTCGTAACATGCAAGGGTGATCTTTTCCACCATTCACCATATCCTGGAGAGATGAAAGCTCCACTCTGATTCCCATCTTAGGAGTTGTCGCACTTGGTGGAGAGAAGGCATCATGAAACGCCTTTCTCTTCATCACATGGGATGGTTGAGGCGGAGGGGAGACCTTAAGCTCTGGAGAAGGATCTTCATCTGGAAAGGCCAGCCCGGCAGCTTCAGTGGAGTCGGCCTCGAGAACCGCTGAAGGAATGACGACCTCGACTTCAGACTCGCGCGATGAAGATCCTCGAGTCTTCTTTGCGGCTGCCTTTCCCTTCCCCTTTGCTCTAGTTGCTGCAGCAGTTGACTGTACATTGCTCTCCACACCTTTGAGCTCTGGCTGAATGCCATCTCATAGTGCAATGTCAAAATGAGGCGGACTCTGGAGAGGGCAGTCCAGATACCAGCCGCAGCGCTCCCAATGCTGAGGGCCCCAATCAGCCTGAATTCCCTCAGATATCATCGTGGATGGGCTCTTGGGATCCAGGTAGGACGCAAAGAAAGGAGGGTTGCGGGTCACGGCCCTTGCCGGCATGAGGATGTACTTGAAGTACCGGTATAATGTACGCCGCAATGCTGATGTGAACCCGAACTGATCAGTAGGTTCAAAGTTCTTGTGTACGCCCTTGTCGACGTTGAACTCCCGATAGAAGGCTGAATCCCATAGCTGAATTCGAAGTTCTTCAATGTAGTCCGCAATTTGTGTAATGGGCTCGCCATTGTCAGGGTCGTAGTTGACATCCACACCAATATCCGAGAGTGAGCCTTCCAACAGCCGCTCCGCTTCGATAGACAACTGCGAAATGAATCCATGCACTTAGAATAACAGACTCCTACTTCAATGTAGAAGCAAAAAAGAAATCTTGCTTACCTGCGCCCACCAAGTAGCGCGGTGAAGCCGATCAGGAAACTCACTGTCCGGAAACTTCGACTTTGGAAACCTGATAGATTCCCGAAGATTCCCATCTCTATTCCAACGCTACAGCCATTTCACTTTCATTAAAGGATCCATGGCAAAAGTTGCGAGCATACTTAGCTTCTCTTGGGTCATCTCCGCGTCGTCCTCATGAGCTTCGTATGAAGCTTAACTTGTCCCAGGAATGAAGGCGTATGCTTCGGATCAGCAACTGGAAGTTGCTTCTGAAGCTTAGAAAGGGTGGATAACTTCATTTTCTCCACAGCTTTCTTTACGAAGTCTTGCGCATTCGTTGAAGTCCACTCATTTGGATCTGGGAACTTCTCAGCAAATTTCCTTTGCGCCACCGCTGCGGCTTCTCCGATTTCTTGCTGTTAAAATTTCAGTTTGTGAAACAGAATTCATATTAGATCAGGGTTAATGAAATTAAGTAGCCCAACCTACAAATGCCACAGCCTTGAAAATGAAGATTACTGTTCAGGTTTAGGGTATGACGCTGCCGGCAGACTACAGATACCACAGCTGAATTCCGGTAATTAGTTACAAGCTCAACCGACTGATAAATTCTGCCTATTCATTGGACTGCAATATCCTAACAGGGTCAAGCATTTACATAAACCAGATGCACAAATTATCAAGTCGCATAATTGGATCGTGTCGCAAAATAAACATTCCAGTGAATGCAAAGCTCATCGAACCACATTGGATCTTCATATATAAGTTCGGCACTCTGAATAACAAGGCCATGTCTGTAGCGGCAGACCTCTATAGCCCAGCCCCCCCTGACCATACCATGTTGTTTACAGGTAGTGAGGACATCCTATATTTGCGAGTGGAGTCATATTTATGATCTAAAGATGGCGTAGTTAGTATGCCGGCAGCGGCAGACGTATACAGAGCCATTAAAAAATGTAGATGCCATGTGCCGATAAGCACCTGCCGCTGTCGGCAGACCTTAAGCAAACAGATCATAGCTTGAATTAGGAGTCTAAACGACTTTATCACGGTACCGCAAGATGCAGATGAACTAGAATCAAGGTCGGCAATAAGGGACTGAACCTCCACCAAGTCAAACTCACACATGAGCTCTGTGTTCCAAGCGCCGAAAAGAAGTGCCACAAACAGCTTATTCCAATCAACAACTCCATAACCAGAGTCCACGGAATCATGATAACGATGTCGGTATTGACACATAGGACTCCCGCTGGCGGTAGACCTACCAGTTGCCAAGCTCTCACCCTAAATCTAACCACCTAGGAGGTATGCCACCAGCGACATACCTCCGACCCGACACATTTTCAATAGAGAACGTATATTTCATGATTATGGACGAGGTTGATTAGGGGGCGAGAGTTGGAGCCGGATGGTCTGCCGCTAGCGGCACACCTTCAAAGCGCAAAGCAATCACTGCTTTACATGGCGCTATGGTGGTGTGCCGCTAGCGGCAGACCATCCTGCAACCACTCTCCCCCATTGATCAACCTCGGACATTGTATCTTGAACCATTTTACAGTATAAGTTGACCAACACATGCGGCGTGGAGGTATGCTGCTGACGGCACACCTCTCATAGCCCACGCCAGCATGGGCAATATGAGGTGTGCCGGCAGCGGCACACTCGTCAGCGCTCACGCCGTGACACGATTTCATATCCTAAGAACATCCTCAGACACCAAAATCGTGTCACGGCTTGGGCAATAAGAGGTGTGCCGGCAGCGGCACATCGCTCAGCGCGCAGGATGACACAAGAACTCGGGGCTTGAAGATGTTTTTTTGGTCACCGAGTTCTTGTCTCATCCTGCGCGCTGAGCGGTGTGCCATTGCCGGCACACCTTCACGCCAGGCAAAGAAACTAAAAGCTGCACAACCACATCAAACAAGTAATAAGAAGGAAATTTTCACTACTAATTCAGTCTAATGCATACCTGGTATAGGACGGAGTTCAAAGACTTCAAAGTCAGCGTGTACCACGTCCGCTTGACGGAGTTCTGCTTCGCTTCAGCCGCATTGATTTCCGCTTTCGAAACGAGCATCTCGAAATAGTTTAACGGCTGACCAGCCATTCCTTGTATGCGGTACAGCTTGTGTACAAGATTTGTCGTAACAAAGGACTTCTGGTTTCTCCTGCGCATTTGTTAGAGTACATTGATTAGAAAACTATAAATATAAAAGGCAGAAGTTTAGGGAATTGATGCATCTTAGATTCTTACCAGTTAACTTGATGAAGCGCTGAGAGAAGTATAGGAACATATCCATTAACATTTAGCAGGATGGACTCAACCGCATAATGCCAATTGGGGTCATCGCCATGGTCCCGGTTTATAATTGGAAGCCATGCCTAAAGCCGATGGTTGCCATCCCAGACATGAAACATCTTTCTCGAAAAGACTTTCATGTCCGGATCCACGTTCAGCCTCAACTAGAACCCCTTGTTCGCCAAAATCCACGCTGGACTCCAACTCTTTAAGATATCATCTGTGACATCTTCAGTCTTCCCCTCGTGATTCTCTGTCGCGACATAGAACACGCCAGAACCTTCCATGTAGCCGTTCTTCAAGAAATGCGAGCCGAGGCCCATGACATCGTTCTTCAAGTGAGGTCGAACTATGGGCAGCCCAATCATCCGACAAAGCGGAATGGCAAGCTTCGACTTCTCTTTAGGCTGAAATCTTAGACCATCCAAAAGAGCTGTCGTATTCACGGCCTCTTTAAGTACCATATCATCCATGTGCTTCTCCAAATCCGCGGCTGATAGAGGATTTGATGAATTTCGAGCTCGACGTGAAACTTCAGCAACTTCCTCACTTTCTGCCCCATCATCATTCAAATCCAAAGCGTCTGGACCTCCTGCAAATGACAAACTGTAACTGTTGAAATCACAAGTCCTTTTGAAAATTGGCAAGTCCCAGATTATTACCTGAAGGTTGTATAGAAGAATTCAAGGAGTTCAGTGTCTCCATTTCCGTATCAGGTTCGTCTTCTCGAGCTGACAAATCTGACAAGCTCTCCATTTCTGCAAACGTAGGGAAAATCAGAGGGAGATCAATGGGAAAGTCATCTTTCAAGGAATGGTGAATAATGTACAAGAAAATTCATAGAATCTTAGTCCAGACGCAGTAAGATCGATCGAATTAGAGAAATTAAAAAATCTAGTTTAAAGGTGAGCTGCACTTCTTGAATTCCGATCTACGAATCACTGAGCTGATTTTGCTTAACATAATTCAATACCTGGAGAATAGCAACATGATATATCTCGGTCAGAAAATGACAAGAGTAACATCAACAATCTCAGCGACTATATGATAATGGACCCAACATTAGTACATATGTTGGAAGAGACTGGACACTTTGCAGAGGGACCACTCCGCTCACAACCTGAGTGCAGGCTTTACAAAATGAGAGAACAATGTCGGTCTAAGTGGAGAAAGATGGACAAACAATTGAAATTGATCATGGTTTAATCATCCATACAAGCTCCAATTTAATTGACCACAGATGACGTGCACGTGGGTTGGGAATCTCCGAAGTCAGATCCGCGAGGTCCCAGTCCAAATCCCTACAGTACCGAATTCTGGCGACACCTATTACGAGCCGACCCTTGCCCGTCTGATATAGAGCATGCGCAGGTGGTGTGCCAACGCCGGCAGACCTTCCGCGAAGGACCTGTCTATGCAGACATGGACTATGGCAATGCACTGCATAACCTTAAGGCGCGTGACTCAACTGCTGGCGACATACCCATTGACGCCTTAAACTATGGTGACTAACCCCACGGCGACAAACCCTTTCTCGCCATAAACTCAACTGCTGGCGACAAACCCGCCGGCGACATACCCTCTGACGCCTTAAAATACAGCGACAAACCCTACTGCGACAAACTCTACGTCGCAATGTTCTGGTGAAAGCAGAGAAGTATGACCGATCATCAACAAACAAAAAGCAAACATCAACCCTCTACTCCTTACTCAAGCAATAAGCCTAAAGATTTCTTACCTCGGGATCGCGGAGCCGAAGTTGCGTCGCCGCCATCCAACGTCGAGGTTCTCGCTACCACTTTTGCACGCCCTTCACTATCTCCTGCACCCAATTACAATATGTCTAATTGTCCTCACAGTGCAATGAAATTGATATTTAAGTGAAGTAATACCCAACCTGTTAAACCCCAAAACTCCTCGACAGCTCACACCTATATGAAATTCAGCATTCGACACGAGAAGTTCGTACCTGCGGTGAGTGGTTCCGAAGATGCTTCACCGCCCTCCATCCTCGACGATATTGCGACCCCGATCACACGCTGATTTCTGTGTCCTGCAACCCCTAGGTGAAGATGGTCAGATAGTCCTCACAATCCGTCGACACAAGTGGAACTATAATAACACCTCGGTTGTAGTAAGGTTACTCGACTTGAAATCACTCTAGCCTCACGCACCAAAGCTAACACTTAACCCTGGAGTACTGGAGTAAGGATTCCGGATACCTTCTTTAAACGAGAAAACCACTCTGAACTAAAAAAGCTAATAGTTTCACTCGCCCTCCACGTTTACTCGTTATTTAAGAACTTCACCTTCAAACACAAAATTCAATGCAAACCCTAATCCTAAATGTTGTCTGTTGTATACCACGACTGTTCCTTTATCCTACACCAGAATGACTATTTCACTCAAGTACCTGTGAGAGTGGTCAATTCTCTCATTTCTGTTCCAACATCGGTCCCCTCGCTCATTTCAGCAACAACTCTATCATTTCCAACCTCCTAGAAATTACCCCTTACAACATTGCCTTCTGGAATTCCAGTCTGCAAAGAACTTCTGTCCCTGTCATCACCATTTTGAACTTCACCAAATTCTAGTTTCTTGGATGTTTCAGGAAAGGAATCCTTAGACTTCCCCATTGCACTTCCCCTGACACATCTACTTCTCATCCGTGTTTTTCGATCACTAAAATAGAGCTTCTGCTTTCGTCTTTTCATAACAACAAGAAACACATCGGCAAAGAATAACCTCCCTTGTCCTGTTAAGGATGCTTATATTTGGGTCTTTGTTGAATGACTCTCCATAAACCCTTTATACCATATCATAAGTAATTTAACCGTTGATATCTTTGTTCTATATATTAAATTATGACCCCCTGTTGGCGACGCCCCCTGCCAGCATAAATGCCTCGATCCGCCATTGCCAGTTTGATATTTATTTACTTGGCCTTAATGTGCGCGAACCGCCAGATACTCTTATGTACTGCCACCGAAAATTTAATTTCATTGTCATTTTAATTTAAATTCACCAATATCATTAACCCCCTGTACCAAACCAGGACTTTAATTAGATGTAATTTCTGTTGAACGTAATCTTATATCCCGTGATAAAGAATGACCCCATATTAGATTTACATACCTCTCTTTGATTCTTCTATCATTTTGTAATCATTCACCCTTGAATTTTCTACCTCATTAACTATTTCGCAGCACAACAATTACACTTTTCAGCTGTTGAGATTTTAGATCTCAATCCCCCGTCAAGATTTCTAATGCAATAAATCAAAACTCGTCTGGCAATGATCGTGCCATGATACACCTTCCAGCCTTTATATGGAGGACCCCTTCCATCGTCTTGATTCTCTTCAGTAGCAGCCTCGTAATTGTTTAGAATGGCTTCCATGGCGGATCATGTTCTGGGATCTGTCGTAATCCGTGGTGATAGTGCATCGGTCCCGATATTTTTTCCTACTGATTCTGAGGGAATTGCGTTTGTAGGTTCCCTTCAATTAAGGCAGCGTTTCAACATCATTGAGGGGTCCTTGAATGTTGAGAAAGAGGAGCTTGACGTGTTCACAGGAGAGCTCACACACACTATAGCGCAATCATCTTGTATTCGGAACAACGTAGTAGTCTGGCCATTTAGGGCCGGGAAGTACATAGTGTATGGAGCTAGGGATAGTCCTGACGATTCCCCTTCACTTTCCTTAACACCGAAGTTGTCTACTTCTACATCTCAGGTGACACCTTTGATGCAGAAAGTGAAATTAGAACCGGATGTGAATCTTATTCACATCCTCAGCGATGCCTCTGAAAGTGAGAGTCCAGGTCATAGGCCAGCTGAATCCGAGAAGACATCGTCAATTCCGGCTAAGGCTCTGACTAAGGCTCCGGCAACTGCTCCCAATTTCTCTCTGCCTTCAGGCTCCAAGCCATCGGTGATAACTAATCCTGATCAATCTTCTAGTACTTTGGAGTGTCTTCGTAATCTTCGGTCTCGATCCAGATCAAAATCTATTTTAACGAAGATAGACTTTGATTCCATTAGAATTGAGAAGGTTGACTTCCTTCCAGCTGCTTTCAATGGAGATGTCATCTTTGAGCTTCCACCTTTGAGAAAAGGAATTTCTTCATCACAGGCAGGGTCGCTCTTCGGTATGGATAAGAAACATGACGGACATAGTTGGACAAGAACCGTGACCACTCACATTGCCAATGATTCCAACCTCACCTTCAGGACATCTTCCTGCTTGGGACATTTGCAATGTCTCAATCTTCAATGCGAATACTTGCAATGGAAGCATAGAGGATCAAACGTTAATGAGACTAAATGGTAGGGCACTTCGTCTTTAGTATTTGGGGTCGGTGGAGCTACTCTTCCGGGTTCAACAGTTGTCTACAAACTTTGCCGAGTTCAGCCAACCTGTTTAGATAGCTGCCCGACAAAAATTTACTATGTGTTGGGAAAGGACACCATGACCCGTCTATGTGTCCATATGGGAACTCATGTGCATCCGGTAAAATTAGGCAACTGTCGAGATTCCTCCACAAAGCTGAAGACTCTGATTTTGGAGCAAGTAGAGCGGACCCCTACTACCACAAACTCTGCCATTATTTTAGAAGCCAGTAAGGAGTTCCTCGGTGAGCTACTGTTATGTCCAGAGGGAGTTCCACAGAAGCCACTAGTCCTAGACGATCTAGTTCCGGTTCTGGAGAAATTTAAGCAAATGACATCTCTTAGTATCCGCAACGAGGTTACAACATTTAGATACTTGCGACGCTTTGGTATAATGGATAGCATCACAAAACTTCGGGGATCAACCAATTGGGCTTTTGTAGAGCAGAATCGATTTCCGGGCCTAGGCACTGATTTGGACAAGGTGTTCCTGTTTAAGATGGCCGAAGTTGGTCATGGGAGTGGCGTAGACCTTGTGAAGCGAATGCAACCTGGAGGAGACCTTGAAGATTCCTAGATCATGTTTGACCATGTCAAACGAGTTAAAGGATGGACCACGATGGATTGTCATGTGTACGATTCAACTTACTGCAAAGTGATGACGATTGCCGTATGTGACATGCAATCCGAGGACGTCAATGCTCAGCTAGTGTTTTGAAAGAATTTGAATGCAGTTGCTGCACGACACGATGTTTCTTCAGTTTCATTCAAGGGGTTCATGGCTGATAGCGCACGGCCAATTGGAATGCACTCCGCATTCTTTACGGGAGCAGTGATGCGTCAGTACCTATGGACAATCGCGAGAGAACGTGCCTTTTCCACTGGACTCAATCCCTCGAAAAGCATACAAAGGCTGACATTAGAGCCGACCTTCGAGAGCAACATCGTGAGCTTTGCAAGCAGTACAAAGATGCAAAGACAATGGAGGAAGCCGAAGCAAAGTACTTGGCGATCAAAGCATGGTGGTTATCTTCGGGTGCAACATCTGATGCCGGTGCCGTGCGTCTTGACTTATGGCTTGCCTTTTGGCATTTTCGATATCGACAATGGGGTGGGTTTATGGTATCGGTAAGTCCTCACCTCATTCATGGCACTTAGATTTTAAAAGAGTTGGTTACTACTTAATTGAATATTCAATTTTTGACAATATTTGTGACCAATGTGACGGCAGTCTGAATCATGCTATCTGCGGGGGGTGTGCCGTCAGCGGCACTCCTTAGATGTGTAGACCTTCATAGTGAGAACTGTACTACATGATGGGGATCTGCCGTCAACGGCAGACCTAATTGCTGTCATTAATAAACCTTGAGTAGGCTTCATGTGGACTACTCTGCCGGTTCTGGCACTCCAGTCTTGAACGATTTCACCGCTTCACTTGAGACCACCAATGTTCTTTGCCGCTACCGGCACAACAGATTGGGCTAGTCCACTACGTCAGTAGTTTTTCCTTCACAACTGATGCGCCGTCTTCTTTCCCTTCACCTTGATTTTCTTTCACTTGTCGACCCGTTTATTTTAGTCTTGCAGATGGGTGTGCCGTTGACGGCACACCTTTTGGATGGACCATTTCCTTTGGAATGGCCGTACAAATGGACTCCGTTTTTTTTTGGTTTTTTTTTCACAGGTCCTAAATATTGGTTTCAACTCTTCATGTATTGACTTGCCTCGCCGTCTTGCTCTTTGTGATTTTTTGCAATTTTCAGTTTCAGCTTGTTATCTTCAAGTTCATTGATCATATTATCTTGAATGTGGTCTACAGGAACTTTCCGATTCTGAATTGGATGAAATGCCATCTTGCAATTTAGCGGAGATTGTCCACAACAAGTGGTTGGAGCAGTTGGGAAAGCGTGGAAATGATTTATACGTTGCCATAGTCGATGACATGGTTCGGGCATTCATGCAAGTCGTGGCTTGCTATCAATACTCAAAAGGTGAGCGAGGAGGGCAAGGGCCTAGGAAGGAAGAGCTTCGACTTTGTGCTGCTCATCGGATTGCTCAACGTTCAGGGAACTCAAAATCACTTCATGAGGCTTTCTGTAATATGCCTGGCGCTGCTGAATTTTGCACTCGCCCTCCGCATTTGGAAGGAGAAGAAGTCTTCTTGTCCGTGAAACGAAAGCCAGACCTTCCTCCCGGATCGGAGTTCGATTCTCATCGTCCAGACAAAATCAACGTTTCACGTCCTAGAGTCGCAACAAGGGCGTCTTCACAAATTACCGTGGACCTTACTACTGACGATTGTGTCTATTCAGCAGTTGCGGAAGCTCCAACGAACCTCGCTAGTATCCCTAGAAAAGGAATTTCAACTAGAGTTACCCACACTATGGGTGTGTTGGAGACTGCCTGTGACGAGAGCAAGTGGCATATCGCTAGGCTTCCGAGGACATCAGCGAAAGCCTGTTTTGCACAACAGGCTGGTACGAAGAAGAAGTGTACTGCTCGAATTGTGCAGAATAACAAGAGTACTGCCGCACCGACTTACACTGGCATGATGAAGAACTATAAGAAGACGCGGCTTAATAAGATGCAGTTTTTCTTTTGTAACGATGACATCAATCGTTGTATGATGGGATGAAAGAGGGACTGGGTTATTTCTAAGCTAGCGGTCCCCGATGTTTGGCCAGTTAAATCTGGCATGTCCCTCACGAAGGCCGAGGTTCTACGTCTTGGAAATGCGGGTTTTCGACTCGCCGAGCGCGCATTGCTCTCTTCACGGAAGTTGTTCTCTCAGGATGGTGCAGTCTTTGACTTGAAATCTGTTCCAACTCCGGTGAACTCAGATGAGCATCCAAAGCGGAGATTTGGCAAGAACGTCCGCCGGAACCCGAAGGCCCCTACCACCAGACATCGGAACACCTGCGCATCTACACTTTCGGTTCTTGGAAAAATCAGTAATCTTCTTATGCTCCCAGATCCCGCATTTGGCTGCATTATCTCGTTCGAGTCCAAATCCATTACTAAGGTTTCAAACTACATGATTTCTATCAGTCAATTTCCTAGTTGTGACTGCTTGTCTTTCAAGGAGATGTCTAGCAAGTCTCTTGGCAGACGTCCTCAATGGTGTTACTGCAAACATCTATATTTTGTCTTCACCATTGTTTGTGAGCTAGATCCAGAGGTGGATGTGTATATGCACGCCCCTAGTTTTAGCTTCAACGAGATAAAGCGTGTTCTCAAAGTGCTGCTTCAGAAAGAGGGCTGCACGTAGTGTTTGATTTCACGATGTCACCTTTGTATTTATTTTCTATGAAGAAGAAGAAGAACGCCGGTTCCCGAAGGGAACCGGCGTGAATAAAGTGTCTGTTCGTTCCATTGCTAAGACCATGCCCACCGGACAAGGAATTAGCGAACTGGAACTACTTCCCCCTTTCGAGGGTAGACACTATGTAACGAGTAGCCAGAAACCACCCAACAACGACCAACCACGACCAAACTAACTAAACAACAAAAAACAAAACCAAACAGGCAGCCAATCAGGAAGAGACAGAGTGGCGAAGTTCCTAAGGGGGGTCTTGCCTATCAGGGAGGACTTGGTTGTTTTTTATTTTGCGTTTATGCACTAAAATAGACATGGCATGTTGAATAGCGATGGTGTTGATATTTTTAAAGGTAGTTTTAATTGTATCAATGGGTATCTTGAAGGTATCTTCTAGAGTTTTCATAGATGGGATAAAGGTGGTGGCACGAGCGCCGGATGTGATAACAATAAGGGGGTCCACGTTCCAGCCGAGGGCAATGATGTCGTCTATGAGGGGTTGGTATTTATCTATTTTGTTTTGTATTGTTTCCGGGGAGAATCTATCGTTGCAATATGTAAATTCGATGAATTGAATGGTGTAGTCTTGGTTGATGTTCTCGGGTGGTGGGTCGTTATATGGTAAACCTTTGACACAAAGAATGTCCGGTTTGAGCCTAGCGTTGCAATGACATCTTTGGGTCATACATGAGCATGGAAGTAGCCATGGGGGGACCGTGTTTTCTTGTGGATTGCTATTAAAAGTGCCGGCGTTCATAAGTATGAAACATCTCGATTTATTGTAGGAGGTGATTAGTTTTCGGACTTCCCATACCCCTCTGTTATGTCTTTTAACAATTAGGGAGTGTATGTGGTGGTTTTGGCATTTGAGTAGCACATGAAGCCATTTGTCGGGGTCCGTTGAGGGGCATATGGGGCATGTTATGGATGGGAATCTTTCTATTCCAAAGAAGAGTTGTTTGCGAGCGTTTCCCATGTACTGACCCGTACGGAATTTGATGAGGCACGTTATTTGTGAGTCTGAGATGATGGGGTTTTTCCAAAAGTTTGTAGAGAGTTCATTGTCTATGTCGTTATTGTTAGTCCATTTTTCTATGTTAGGAATATTTTCTGAGATTGTATCCAGGTTGTTGTAGAGGTCTTGTTTTTTGAGATATTTGCCCAGAAATCTAATTGGGCCTTTGTCGGGGGTATCTTCTTTGGAAGGCCAATCTTCTTTTTGAAAGTAGTATGGGGTGGCATGAGCATGTTCGTGAGGGTCTTTGGCGTTTTTGTGTGTTTTTTCTCGGCCTTCTTTTGCAAGTTTGTCTGCTTGTTCGTTGCCATCAATGTTGGCATGGGCTCTGACTTTGTGAAGGGTTGTGATTTGTGTACGTTTTTGTAACATTTGTACCATTGATGTTAGTATGGTTTGGTCGGGGTGACTGTTGTGAAGGGTTGGGTGTGTTATTTGAGTGTTTAGTAGGTAGAGTGCATTTATACAATCGGTGAATATATGTGCAGGTTCATTTTTGTATTTTGTTGTGATGATTTGTAGTGTTTTGTGAATGGCCATGAGTTCTGCTCTGAGGATATTTTGTAGTCCATGGAGTCTTTTGGCTAGTTTAATTTCTTTGGTAGAATTATATATGCCATAGCCAGCTTTTTCTCTTCGCCAAGAGCCCGGGCTAATTTGTTCCGGTGGTTTAAAGGAGCCGTCGGTGTAATAACTGTATGCGGGGTTAAATTTTGGTGTGGTATAAGTTGGGTAGTCTGGGAGAGGAGGACGTAAGACGGAGTAGTTTAATGTGTTGTTGTCATATTTTAATTTTGACCATTTTTTACTTTTGTTTACGGGGGTTTGTATGGGTGTTGGTGGGGCCGGTTTTGTGTATGGTCGTTGTATGTCTAGATTGTCTGTTATGGAGGTAAGTTCCGCAAGTTGTTCTAGGGAGCCCAGGTTTTGATTTTGATGATGGACGCATAGTATTTGTAATGTAGATGGCTCTATTCGGGGTTTTTTTAGCTCGGGTGGGATATTAGGTTCTTCGTATGGTATTGTGTCTGCTTCGAATAATGCAATGATGTGGGAATCTGGGAATGGGTTTGAATGTTGGTTGTTGTTTTGGTACCAATTGTTGTTCGGTGTGACGATGATTGTTTTTGTGTTATTTGGATTGTGTTTGGCGGCAAGTCTAGCCCAATGTATGGCTTGTTCTATGTCTTTCTCGTTGTGGGGGTGAGCTATTCCATTTCCGATCCATTTGTGTTCAAAGGCCTTGCCTAGGGATCCAAATATTTTGTCTCTTTCGTACGGTGAGTAGAATTTATTTAGTTTGGTAGGACATGTGATCGGGGAGGAAAAGTATGAGTGTTCGATGTTAAAGGATGATATTAGTGAGTCTAAAATGGGGGTGGGTATTGTGTATTGCGCATTTTTGAGGGGGTCAGTTTTTGGTATTCGATATTTATATCTTTGGTAAAGCCATATTAGTTCGGTTTCAAAGGGTTGGGTTGTTGGTTCAATGTTTGTAGGGGATTGTAATTTTGTATGATATTGGTTCCATAACCATTGGAGCCGGGTAATGGGTATGGTGTGTAAATGTCGGCCGTTTTCTTCGTATAGATGTGCTTGATTGTTATCTATTTGAATTGTGTTTGAGGATGTAAGGATATCATTTTCGGGGTTGCATTCTGTTGTGTAGATGTTTAAGAGTGGGATAATTATGGGTGGCGTTACGGACCTTGAGTCTGAGGATTGTTCTTGTGGATGGTGGGCAAGGATGGTATCTGAGTATATTTTGTTTTGGATCTTTTGGTAGTATTGTTTTAATTTTTCAGTGTTATGTGTGGAGGTATTGGCGTCATGCCGTGGAAAAAGGTCTCTTTGGGGGAGCCATTTATTGTATGTATTATCATTGTGTTGCCATTGGCATAGGTATTTTGTGTAGGTATTTTGTATGTTATTTGTGTCTGTGTGTTGGATATGTTTATGGTTTATGATATTATTAATGGGGTATGTGGTAGGGTTTTTGGGGATGTATGTTGGGGGGCGGGGGTGGTATGTATGTGGAGGGTTAGGGGGATTGGTTGGTGTGGGAATATTTCTTGGGATGATGTTGTTGTTGAGGGTGATGAATGGATCTTTAAGTGTATGAGAGTATGGGTGTATCTTGCAAGGAGTATGACATATAGTGGGGCATGTTATGTGGCAAAATAGTTGCTTAGCAACACTTAGGGCACTCTTTATTAGTTTAGATGGGGTGAAGTGGTAGGTTTTGAAGTCATCATTGTTCATGATGTGTGTACCGTTAGGTAAGGTAATTTGGTTTAGTTCAAAAATATTTTTTGAGAGGAGTTTTTGTAGAAGCATTTGGGAGAGTTGGGCATTGAGTGTGTTATGATTTAATGTTTCTTGGCGCCATAGTATTTCTAGTGTTGTAGGATGAGTGAGGAAGTTCAGGAGCGTACTTTTAAGATGGGCTTTAGCTATATGTTTCAATAAGAAGAATGTTCGTGTTATTGGTGATCTTATGCAGTCACTTTTTTTAATTCTTTGTATGTTTTCAGCGCCACCATATTGGGCAAGGACATAGTGAGTTAATCCATTATATATTTTCCCAAGTCTTCCTTTATGGTTTTAAGCATTTTGCAATTGTTCGCCTATACATCGGAGGTATGCATTTTTGAGGGAGAAAGCTTCAAGTCCAAATAGGTTATGTGGTAGTTGGGTTATTGCATTTGACATACATTTTGGTAATCCACATATGGTTTTTTGAATGGCTATTATTTTTTTATCAAATTTTTTGATAGCTGGCATAGAGTATGGTACACCGTAGAAACTGTATGCCACACCTGGGCGTAGTACGGTATCAACCATTTTTATTTTTTGTTTCATGGTGGTTGGGCATGTTGTTAGTTCTTTGCATTGTTTGATGAGCTTTGTGGTTGTAGTGTGGATTTGGATTTTCCATTTTAGTGAGGGAACAAGATTTGTACCTAGGTATATGTATGGTTCGTTTTGGTGTAGTATAGGGATTGGTTGGTTGCGGTAGTTGATGTTGGAGGTTTGCATTAGGGCTTTGAAAGTGGTAGGGTTCAATTTAGATTTGTTTGGGCATCCGGTAGCGGCACATTTTGGAACTCCCACATCCATGCCAGCCCATTTACAATATCTATCAATTTTATGGAGTTGTATTTGGAGTGATTTGATATTGTTAGTTATGGTGGCTAGGTCATCTGCGTATGCGGCGGAGTTTATTGTGACTTGTGATGTGCCGAAAGTATATCCATTATTGCCTCTTTCTAGCCATCTAAGTAGTGGTTCTAAAAATATAATAAATAGGTATGGGTTGAGGGTGTCCCCTTGTATAGTTCCTCTTTGGATGGGTATAGGTTTTGTTTTCCCAAAGTGTTCGCCGATATAGCAAGTAGATGATTGGGAATAGATGTTTCCAACAAGTGTAGTTGCCTCTTTTGGGTAGCCAAGGTCTGACATTATTGCTAGAAGTCTGGCATGATCAATTGAGCCAAAGGCATTTTTGAAGTCCACGTATAGTATGTATATATTTTGGTTAGTAAATTTTGCGTCTTCTAATGCGGCTATTATAGTTTGTATTTGCCGTGCGGTACTTCTCTCCGCTCTAAATCCTTCTTGACTATCATGTAGGATTTTGAATTTTTCGCCGTATGAGGATAGTATGTGGGTGAGTGTACTGGTAAAAAGCTTATATATTGTGTTAGCTAGTGCAATTGGTCTATGATTGGGTAGCATGGATGGATCGCCTTTTTTGTATAGTAGAATTGTTGCACTTGTTTTCCATGAATTTGGTATTTGTTTTTGTTTATAGCAGTGAGAAAAGAGTAGTTTATGAAATCTTGGAGGCATGTTTTTGAGTATTGAGTTTGGTATGCGGTCTGGGCCTGGGGCTTTATTATTTCCAAGATTTTGGAGGCATGTGTCGTATGTGGCTCTGTTGAGGTATTTATGTAGTGGAATTTCTGGTTCGCCCCGTTCGTCAAGGGTATATCCGTCCAGGTCGTGCCAAGGGTATTGGCGTATTGCACATGTGCATTCTATTGTATGTTGTGGCTGGTAATTACATGTTGGTACTGTTGGTCTATTGGTTTTTGTTTGTTGGTTGAATATTTCATTCGCAATGTCTTCGGGGCTAGTTAGAATATTATTATATTGATCTTTGATACAATCCATTGGTGGGGATTCAAGGTTTTTAAAGACTTTTTTGTTAATTTTTTTGGGGCTGGTTTCGTATAGTTGTCTGTATTTTGAGATGGCTTTTTTAATGTTTTCTTTTGTGTATTTTGTGATTATTTTCCGGGCTTGTATGTTGGCATTTTTTGCAATTATCGCGATATCTTTTATCCATGTATCGTGGGGAAGGTCCGGAGGCGGCAGGGTAGGGATTTGGATGTGTTGTGTATTTGATAGTTCGTTGTGTATGGGGTGGTTACGCCATTGAGGGTTGTTTTTTACAATTCTAATGGTTTTACGTATGGTATGGTATGTGGTTAAGTGTTGTTTCCAAATTTTAGAAAGTTTGCGGGGTAGATACCCGCCTTGTTGAGAGGTTTTGTTTGTCATTTGGGGTATTGGGTGTGCTCTACAAGTTTGTTCTAGTGTATCAGAGATTTTATTGATGAGTTTGTCTAGAGAGTGGCATGCTTCTTGCCATTGTGCTTGTGTTAATTGACTATTGATTTCAAGAGTGTTTATGAGGGAGTCTATTTGTAGGGTGTTTTCTTCGAAGAATTTTGTGTTGAATTTTTCTATGTTGGTTTTTGGGATGGGGTTGAATATGCGTATAGTGTCTTTGTTTGGAATTGTAGGAGTTCTACTAATTAGTGTGTTATTTGGGATGTGCAGTTGTACGGGTGAGTGGTCCGAATTGAGAATACTATCTTTGTTTGTTGTGGAGGTGTATTGTGTGTTGTTGTTTGTATTTATATAGAAACCATCTATTAGACTCCAATCACTATAATTGTAGCCACCTTGTCTAGAGAATTGTGTATCGGTATTGATGTAAGTGAAGTTTAAGTTTTCTGTGAAGCGGCGCCATTGGTAATCAATGTTTTGAGGGGGGGTGTGATGGTTTCCATTTTGGCGGCCAATTAGCGCTATGTCTCTATTGAAGTCTCCACATAATAGGTATGTATGATTGGGATGATTATTAATATGGGTTGTAATAGTGTTTTGTATATCTAAGAGAAATCTAGTATCTTCGGGATGGGATGGCATATACATGTGAAAGATTAACCACGATTGTAGTGGGTGATTAGTGATTTTAATTATTTGAATGTATGGTGATATGTGCATTGGGGTAGGGATTTTGTTGATGTTGCCGGGGAATGTATATTTTTTGTGTATTAATGTAAGGAGGCCACCGCGGCCCGGTGTATATGGTCTCCTTTGTTGCATGCATCTTGTAAGTGCATGTGTATTGTTAAAGATGAGTTTATAGTCTTGAAATATATTTTGTATATAATTTGTAGATTTTGTGGCGGTTAGTTTTGTTTCTTGTATAACTATAAGAGCCGGTGGTGTGTCTGTGTTTGCGACTAGAGTTTGTAAGCTAGGAAGGGCAGTGTTTAGTGAGGAGGCATTCCATGTGATTATGTATGTATTTTCTTGGTTTGGTCTAATGTTTTGATTTTGGTTTTGAGGAGGGATGTAGGGAGGAGGTGGGGGTGGGTGGGTGTATTCTGGTATAGGGTCTAGACATTTTAGTGATTCACTTATGAGGTTGTTAGGGAGGTAAGGGAATTTTAGTTTTATTATATCATTTGAGGGTGGTATGTCTTGACTATGTAAGAAGTCGTATAGTCTTTTATGTATTGAGTTCTCATGGTTTATAATATTTTGGTTGTCTACTAGGAATTCAGTATAGGGGTGTGGGATGTAAATGTGTCGTTCTGGTGGGTTTTGTAAGGTTAGTAAGGTTTGTAGGAGTGTATTAGTCCATGTAATTGTGTTCCAATCTTGTGGATTTAGAAGTTGGTTACATTCATCTATGTTTGGATGAGTAGTGATTATTAGTGCATATAAGATGTGAGGTGGTGGATGCGTATTTTTTTGTTGTATGTATTGGGCAATGTTTGGGTGGGAAGTGTTTTGTATGTGGTGTAATGTATGTGTATTTTTTAGAAATGGTGCGAAGGGTTTTGCAATGTGTTCATATTCTGGTTGGAGTTTTATGGTATAAGGTATAAAGTAGATTTTGGCATTTTTTTTATGTGATGTAGGATGTCTTTTTAGTATATTGGGCATGGGTCCCGGGTTGGTTTCAATGTCTCCTCCTAGAAGTAGTAGGAGTTTGTGGTATATATGTTTAGTGGTGTATTTTAAAGGCTTTGTTGTGTTATTAATGACTTGTTGGTTTGGGGGTAGGTGGATGTTTGTATTTTGTGTGTGAGTTGTGGGTTTATTTATTTTTATAGTAGGTGTAGTTGTTTTCGTCTTTAGTTTATTTTTTGTCCTTGTGTTTTTTGTGGTTGTTTTTGTTTTAGTAGTGTATGGATGTATGTATGATTGGTTGTATTTTATCTTGGTTGTTTTTGTCCGTGTGCATATGTAACTATTATGTTCAAGACTATTTGTATGTGGGTTTATGTTGGTTTTTAAAGTGGCTTTTAAGTCCTTTTTTTCATATGCGGTGTTATTATATACTTTGTGGTTTGTACAATTGTTTGTTTTGGTGTTTATATTAGTATTTGGTATGAAATATGTTTTGGTATTCTTTTTGTGCGAAGCGGGGTGTCTTTTTAATATGTTCGGCATGGGTCTTGGGTTAGTCTCCATGTCTCCTCCAATTAATATTAGTAGTTTGTAGTAGATGGGTTTTTTGTTTTGTTTTAGAATTTTTTGTTTTTGAATGTGGCTTTGGTATTTGTGTTTTTTTGATTGTATGTGTTTGTCTTTGTATGTGTGTATGTATATGTATGTGTTTCGTTGATGGTGTGTGGTTGTCTTTGTGTGTGTGTATGTAGTTTTATGTGGTATTATATTAGTATTCTTTTGTATGTTTGTATTAGTGTATGTCACGGTTTTTGTCTTGGTATTTGTATCGGTATTTTTGTTAGTATTTGTGTTAGTATTCGTATGAGTACACATACCACTATTTGTATTGGTATTTGCATTTGTATAAGTATAAGTATTTGTATTTATATACATACCAGTATGTGTAGCAGTATATGTACCAGTATTTGTATCAGTATATTTATAAGTATACTCATCGGTGTATGTATCAGTATAAGTATCGGTATACGTATCAGTATATGTACCCGTATATTGAAATATTGAGTTTTGTAAAAGATATCTTTCTAAACATATTTTGTCTAAAACTATGGTTTCTAAAAACAGAATGATATTAATTTCAATCAGATTCGTATATATTTTTACTTTTATTAGAATTTCTATTTTTAGTAAGTCTATTTTTGGCGCGTTCGGCGTCCATCCGACCGGCGAGACATCAATCCAACCTCCAATTTTAATAATCCTATATACTCTCAACAAAATTCTACTATTTAATAGCGAACTCCCCTCATCTTTATATGTAAAATTTTTTATATTACTATTAACTTTCCATTTATCCCTGTAGTTTATATTCCAATTTCTATTTTTAGCCTGTATTCTTTTATTACTACTATCTTCTCTATTTATTTTTTCTCTTAAATTTTTGTTTTTCATTACAAGTTTGGTTAATTTTCCATCCGTTATTTTTGAATTTCTTAGGAAGTATAATCTATTTTTAGAACTGCTGTTTATAGCTATAGCCTTCATCTTTGTATTCTTATTATATTTGATTCGCATTACTGTTTTGGTGCATTTTTCATCCTTTATTTTTGAATTTCTTAGGAAGTATATTCTATTTTTAGAACTTCTGTTTATAGCTATAGCCTTCCTATTTGTATTCTTATTATATTTGATTCGCATTACTGTTTTGGTGCATTTTTCATCCTTTATTTTTGAATTTCTTAGAAAGTATATTCTATTTTTAGTATTGTTGTTTATAGGTATAGTCTTCTTATTTGTATTCTTATTATATTTGATACGCATTACTGTTTTGGTTAATTTTCCATCCCTCATTTTTGAATTTCTTAGGAAGCATATTCTATTTTTAGTTCTGCTGTTTATAGCTATGTTCTTCATGTTTGTATTCTTATTATAATTAATTCCCATTACTAATTTTGTTAATTTTCCATCCCTTATTTTTGATTTCCTTAGGAAGCCTATTCTATTTTTACTACTCCTATTTTTTGCTATGTTCTTGTTATATGTATTCTTATGATAATGGTTTTCTACCTGACCCTTTATTTTCTTCTTACATATCCTCTCCGATTTTTTCGTTTTATTATTAATATTTCTTGCGCTATTTGAAACCTTTGAAATTTCATAAATATCTATCTTCTTCCTATTTAGTTTATAATATCTCTTTTTACTCTCCTTGATTTTCCTATTTTTAGCCATTTTTTCATCCCTTATCTTCTGATGGTTTCTGAATTTAGATTCCCTTCTACCCTTATTTATCTTTATTACAAGATTTCCTTTGTTGTTTTCATTATTATTGTTTCCTTTTTTGTTATATGTAGTTATGATACTTATTTTCTCTTTCCTTTTATTATTTATTCTAATTCCATCTCTTCTCTTATTTCTTTTATTATTTTTTTTTTTTCATACTTTTGTTTTTTGTTTGTATATTTAATCTATACCTTTGATTAATTTCATCCATTTCATTTATTTTTGGGTTTGTTTTTATTTTATTATGTGTAGTTGTATTGGTTGTGGTTGTATTGGTTTTCGTCTTCACACGTATGTTTTTATTGGTATATGTCTTGGTATTTGTTTTAGTATTAGTATTTGTCTCAATATTTATGTCATTGTTTGTCTTAGTATTCGTACAAGTATTTGTACCAATATTCATTCCAGCTTTTGTACTAGTGTCCATATCAGTATTTAAACCTGTATTTATATCAGTATTCGATCCAGTATTCGTATCAGTACCCGTATCAGTATTTGTTCCAGTGTTTGTACCTGTATATGTAATAGTATGTGCATTATTGTTGGTATTTTCACTATGTATTGTATTGTATGTTATGGAATATACTGTCGGTTTCAGTTTTGTGTATGGAGCTTGAGATATGTATATTCCCGTTTTTTTAATACAGTGTAGGTATTTTTTAATGCGAGTTTTGGTATAATGTTGTATTTTGTATTGAGAGTATTGTTTAATACAATAGAATTGTTTGTGTAGTGCAAGTATTGGTATTTGTTTGTGGCTAAGGTATGTAAGTGTTTTTGTATAGTTTTTGTATTGCATATAGTAAAAAATACAACGTTTGGTATAGTATGTAGTATGGTATAGTCTACTGTATTTATCATGGTATTGGGTAAGGTGTCTAATACGGTATGTGTATATTGTTTTCACATACTTGTATGCTATTGCGTATTTAAGACTAGTGTCAATAAAGTATCGTAAACTATAGTATATTGTAAGATAGGTATGTATTTCCCTGCGGTCTTGGGAGGTCACATGTTTGACTCAATTCTTGGATTGTTGGTTTTCCCCGTGATAGCTCGCATAGTTTGGAGTGTGGCAAGCATGAATTCCTCAATTGCCTCCATCTTTTCTTTCAAGTCATCGTGTAACTTGTCCGCATACTCCCTATTTTCTTGCCTTAGCTTCTTGTTGTTCTCCTCCAATAGTTCTATCATGTCCTTCTTGGTGATGACCTCACTTTGCATGTTGAAGGTGGTCATTGTGTTGACAATGGCGGTATTGATGTTGCTAAATCCAAAATCCTTCACTTGGTCTTCGGTCGGTGGTTTTAGGCCTTCTAAGCTTCTAATGTGTGGTGCAAAATCCACATAATTTCCTCCAATGACATGTGTTTTCTTCACAAAGGTTCTATACACGATTGGGTTAGCACAAAGCACATTTGCACTACCATTGTGATTATTGCCTTCGGACCGGTGGAAATAAATAGACCTCACATTAACTCCTCCCATTATTCTATAGATTTCGTGGGTGGTGTGTGGTGTGTCCAAACGGAGAGGGAGTGGTGAAAGAGTAAGAGTCAAAGCATCTTTTCTAGCCTTAGTTTCGAAAATACCTTTTGGTCCTTTTGAGTCAAGGACTTGTTTTGCTTGCACGACCTCCTTTCTCATGGTAATATGGTGCAACAATATCTTGGCCACTTGTTGAGGTGTGGTGGCCATGATAAAGGCATGGGATTCGCCAAGTACCTTATGTACTCCGGTGATCTCAAACTCGTGTCCCCGATGAAAGCTATTTTCGAGTACTTCCTTGAAGAGCACTTGTGCGGAGATGTTCACTAGAGTGTCACACTTAACCTTCACGGAGAGGTTAGAACCATTGGCAATTCCATGATATGTCTTACACACCTTTCCAACTACATATTCACCATCAATCGTTAGAATAAAGGGCTTAATGCCCTTGAGTAGCATTAGACTATCAATCTCCGGTTTAAGGAGGTGCAATTTAACACTTCCTGCCCATACCCCTTTAATTTTCCCATGCTTAATGCTTAAACATTGGATGTCAATTGGGTCAATAAGGTCTATCCCAAGTATAATGTCCATTTTTTTAAGTCTTTCTTCAACCATCTTCTTTACCACATCTTTCATGATAGGAGTTTTGGGAGTTTCAAAGAAGATAGCAACATGAAAATCAAGGGAGAGTCCGGAACTCTCACTAGTTTTGATGTCGAAAGGCACTTGAGTGACGTTGTAGTGTTGGCCTTCAACTCCATTCCTTGTCATGGGGTATAGTAGTTGCGGGATTCGTGGGAAGGGTGTCCTAACGTTGCATACCTCCAAGGCGTCTTCCTCCTTCATTCCCCTTGTCATCATGTCTTCTGCCGTCTCCCCGCTAAATAGTTCTTCTGCACCTTCTTCAATTGCCAAGGCCTCCATGGCTTTGAAACCCATCCAAAACTTGGGCTTAGTGAGTTCTGGTTCATAGAAGGACTTACCTTTTTCACTGGGGGTGAACTTGCTCTTCTTACTTGTGCTGTTCTCCTCTTCTGTTCTTCTCTGTGGCCTCATGTTGTGGGTTCTATGAGGTGTGCTGTCCGGGGATTCAACATCCATGTATGTGGCCAAGTTCTTCTTCGCGTTCCTTGATGGTTGGTCCTCTTGTAGTCTCTCTTCCTGTGAGCTGGTTTCTGGATTTCGTATCGTCCTTCCTTCTGAAGTTCTCCTCGAATTCATCATGCTTGGGGGTGTGAGGTCGCTGGCGGATGGGAGGTCGTTAGTGGGTGGGAGGTTTCTGGTGGGTGCAAGGTCACTAGTGGGTGTGAGGACTGTAATGGATAGGAGGTCGTTGGAGGGTGGGGGGTTGCTAGTGGGTGGTAGGTCGTAAGTGGGTGCGAGGCCGTTGGGGGGTGGGAGGCCGCTGAGAAGTTGGGGTCGTTGGGCAGGGGTCAGGAGTCCAGGCAGGGTCGCGTTGTGCCTGTTCTGTGGTTGTCTTCGTGAGGGGGGTGGTTGCCTGGCTTCTGTTGGAGCGGGTGACCTCGGGTGGGTGTAGGGTTTGGGTTGGGTTTGAGCACGGACTCGGTCTTCACGGACGAGGAGCGGTCGCCTTCACGGACGTCTTCACGGACGAGGAGCGGTCGCCTAGGTGCTGCGGAGCCTCGTGTAGTGGTGGGTTTTGGGCGAGTGCCGTCTGTGGAGAGCGAGCGTCGTCTGTGTAGTCGGTTGGTTGCCGCGGGGGCTTCTGCGTATGATCTAGCTGCTGCGGGAGCTTCTGCGTATGATCTAGCTGCTGCGGGAGCTTCTGCGTACGATCCAGCCGCTGCGGGGGCTTCTACGTATGATCCAGCTGCTGCGGGGCCTTCTACGTATGATCCAGCTGCTGCGGGGCGTTCTCCGTATGATTCAGCTGCTGCGGGGGTTTCTGCGTATGATCCAACTGCTGCGGGGGCTTCCGCGTACGATCCAGCTGCTGCGGGGGCTTCTTCGTATGATCTAGCTGCTGCGGGGACTTCTGCGTATGATCCAGCTGCTGTGGGGGCTTCTGCGTACGATCCAGCTGCTTCGGGGGCTTCTACGAATGATCTAGCTGCTGCGGGGGCTTCTGCGTACGATCCAACTGTTGCGGGGGCTTCTGCGTACGATCCAGCTGCTGCGGGGGCTTCTACGTATGATCCAGCTGCTGCGGAGACGAGCTTGTACAAGGAGAGGAGCAGCCGTCCAGTTCTGGTCCGGGCGCGCTTGTCTAGGTGGGTATAGGGTTCGGGGAGGGTTGAGTCGGGTCTGGGTAGAGGTGAGGGTTGTGGGAAGGGGGGGTTGTGAAGGTATAGGAGGGGAATTGCAGAAAGAATTGAAGGTGTTGTAGGAATGCTTACCTCCTTCTTTGTGTTTGAGCTGAATCTGGCTTGTTCGTGGGATACTTGCTGCTGTATAGTTCTTGCTTGACTGCCAATCTCCTTCTGTTGACCGCCTCTAGGTCGCCTATTGCAGCTGCTGCTGGTGTGTGGAGTTGAGATGTTGGTGTAGATCGCGAGCTGATGTGTGTGCGCGAGGTTGATCCTTGCCTTTCGGGGTGGGTTGAGGCCTTTCTGTACTCCTTGTGCTTGTTGTATAGATCTGTAGTGATTTTTCCAGCGCTTCCGCGTGTAATGTATAGCTACAACCTTCCTAGTGATGTGCTTAAAGGTTGTGATGTGTCTAGGTGCTTGCAACGTGTTGTTTGATGTGAAAAGGGTAAGGACTTGTAATCTAAGTATGACTTCTTTGCTGCAACGAAAAGATGAATGGTGATGGAGTTTGGTGAGGAAGTTACCTGGATCTGGAAGAGTTGATCTTCGGAGTTGCCTGTACAGATCTGGAGTTCTGCGCGTTTGGATCCCCGTAGACTTCGCGGTCGATGTGTCCGGCAGCGATTTGTGGGCTGCTGTTCTGCTGGGATTGCCGATGTCGGCTCTGCTGCTGTAGCAGCTGGTCCTCTTGGCGAGATCCACTCCTGAGTGTGAAGACCTACATGCTTTGTTAGCGAGATCTAGTGTTAAGAACGAATAATCATAAGAGATAGGAGGGGGAGGGGTAGCCTGTAGTAATGAATTGAGGCTGCGTTGCAGCCGTATTTGGTGATGTCCACGCGCTATCTTGGAGTTTAAGTTCCTGGGTTGGGGTGGGGGACTTGCTGGGGAGGGTTACAGATCAGATCCCTACACTCCAGATCTTGGATGGGACGTTATCTATGTCAGCTCAGTGTTTACAGATCTGGCCCAACACTAAGTTTCCCGCTTCAGAACAAACTTGCACAGATCTGCACCTACTAAGGATATCTTCCAACTCCCTCCTCAGATCTGGTGTCTGAGCCAACCAACACGTCTACTTTGCAACTCAAATCTCACCCAATCCACCACAGATCTGCTTACTACGAGGGCTCTCAATAGGGCCAGCCAACTCCTATTGCACGCAGTTTGCAGCTCACAGGCTAAGTCCCCACTCCCCTCACCAGGAAATACGAAGCTCACTCGCTGGTCATTTCCTATTCAACATTGAGTGATGATAAAACTTCACTTATTTTCTATGATATATAAGAGACGGTGAGACTACAGGGCCACCGTGGTATTTGCAACAATTTGAACTATTCTTGAATCGCACAATGTATTTTTGACAATTTGTTTTTGCAGTTCTCATTTCGTCACTTTTTTTACCACTTGATTTTCTCTCCCGTTTTTTTTTCAACTTTTTTTTCCCATCTTTTTATTTTCAAACGTTTTTTTTTTTTTTTTCATTTTTTTTTTCTCCCGGGTCAGAGTTTCTACTGCAATGCCTACTTTCTGCTATCTCGTCTAGTAGAAGATTTTACAGCGAGGAATCGAACTCTGGACCTCATACTTCTTGGTATCTGACATTATCCCCCGGGTAGTTTATGGTCGTCTTGGACCGTGGTTCAAATTTGGACCTCAAACACTTCTTGAAGGACCCTGGACCTTGTTACAATTCCACAGTCATTTACATGATATTGTAGTGCTCATTTCACGGTCGTAAAGCCGTCCCGGAGTCCTAATTTTAGATTCTGTTTGGTAAAACAATTTCCAGTTCCAGTAGTCCAATTTCTATCGTATAGTAAAAAAGTTACTTTTGTTTAGCCAAAAAGTTAATTTCGTTAGTAAAAAAGTTACTTCCATATAGTAAAAAAGTGCCACTTTTCAAAAACTTTTCACCAACTTTTTCCTCACTGCTCACCGCTCACGTCTCATCGCTCACTGCTCATGCCTCACCGCTCACCGCTCACGCCTCACCGCACGCAAGATAGCTTCGTCCGTAGCTTGGCGGAGGCACGATCTAAAAAGGTTGTGCATTCTTGGGCTCCTGGAGAAGATGGACACACAAAGGAGGATTTGAATTGTCTAAAAAAGAAGGGGGCATGAGCGAGGAAGGCCAAGCCCAAGACCGAGGCGGCCAAGCCTGTAGACAAGCTTGGGGGCAATAGATAAAGACAGAGACATGTTTTCACTGTGGCAAGACTGGCTACAATAATGAAAACTATTTTTCTCTTCCCTGAGAGAAGCGCCCAAGATCTTCAGTTGCTAGATCGGATGTAGTGAAGACACTGCAAGCCAAACTGGTGAAGCTGAAGAAGCAAGGAAGCACGATGGCATCTTTGAGGTAGATAGCAGACACACAGCCTTCGGTGAGGGATCATGGCTCATCTTTAGCCCTAGATTGCTACTTGTATGGCGCTTTAGGGGAGGTGATGGGAGCAATTGCCACTTGTGCTCAAATTATTGCACATGTGGTGGCACCTTCTTGCACTGTGCCCGATAGTAGTGGTTGTCCATGCCACACGGATTTGTTGGACTACATTGGTTGGTCCTGGCTACCTCTTTCTTTCACCATCGCAAATGCAGCCACTTTTAGTGCCGCTCCCACTCCGACCACGGCCCCACTCATTTTTCCCACTCATGGAGATGCCATACATACTTTGGCATGTAAGGTGTTGTAATTGCAGGTGTTTTCCGGTGTGGATTTTTTGACACCAGAGTTTCAACCATCCGGTGTATTCCACTTGACGAGTAGTATGTTGGAGGGCAAGGTGCCCATGCCATCGTTGGAGGTGTCGTAGGCAATGACGGCTCTACCTACCGAGGATGATTTGGTGGTAATGAGGACAAAGTTGGCAGCGGAGGCTATTTCCGCATTTTAGGCCAATGCCATTTCTACACCTATGGAGCTGTCTTCTAGGGATCAGACCTTGATCTCTAGAGTGGCTTATTTGTCTGACGTTGCAGCTTGGTCAGCTCGAGAGCGATGTAGTGTACGTCCCAGGGTGGTACGCTTAGTGAACAATGACGCAGTCCTGGTACTTGGTCGTACGGACGGCAACCTTACTCGAGCTTCCCCCTTTGTGTCATCTTGGACTCCGAAGCCTAGCCATTGATGATTGACAAGGAGGTAGCCCATGATTAGGATCTAGGTGCTTTTGATCTCAAGCCTTGCCCATTTACAATTGTTTCATCCATGGGAGGCGCGAAGAAGGCCATGGAATACACGCGACATCCATTGCGGTTGATGTTTGGAGTGGAATCTAGTCCATTATTCACCCATTGCGCTGTGACTGGCGCCACCAACTATGACCTCTTGGTGAGTTAGCAAGCGCTTTATCCACTCGATTTTGGGGCGGATAACTAGACCAAGACGGCGTGGATTAGGCCGAGGTGTTGTGCCAGTGATGGTAGAAAGGAGCTCATTCCGATTGTCTTCGCAGTTAGCACGGTGACTTCCACAGGGGATTCTATGTTTGGGTGCACTGCCTTGGCATCCGATTTGCCGTGTGGTTCTACGCTTTTGGAGGAGACATGTGCTCTTATGTCGGGGTAGCCGAATCACATGAGTAGAGGTCAGTGGAGATCCTTGCAAGTCATTGCAAGGATCCACTTCCTCCTTGGAAGACTCAATTGGAGCTCACTTGTCGCAGTCGGGAGGTTGTGGATGCATTTGATGCTCCACAGTTCTCAGTGGACTCTTCTACTCCATCGGGAGCTCATACTATTTAGTGGCGACCACCAGATAAGGATATTACACTCATGGATTCAATTGCCGATATCGGTACGGGGCGTGTGGCTCTATTGAAGGTCGCGCTCAAGGTACGCGGGTACATCCACGTGGATAGTGGCTTTCTACCAACCGTGCCGCTCACCATCACATTCAACGTCTTCTGGCGTTGTATCTGGAGCAATTACCACCTTCTGCCATTTGGGGGTGTTTTGGCAAGTTCCCACGTGATGTGATATTGATTAGTGAGGATGATCTGCACCGGTTAGATCACGTGGACTTGGTGATTGCCAAATGGCTTTGCTAAGACCATTCACGGGCGAGGAGTGGACGTGGCTTGGATGATCCAGGGTCGAGGCTCTTTGCGGATTTGCTCAGGCTCATCCAGTGGTGGATTATCCACCAATCAACGCCACTAGGGTACATTTCTGAGAATGTACCCCATTAGGGATACACAAATAAATGTGGATGAGGATGAAGCATACATCCATCATCTTCTTGGTCTCCCTATGTTTGTTGATGCCGTGGCTTTGGTATTTGGACCAAAAATGACATCATTAGTGGCGCTCAACTCTGTACTTGCTCAAGTGCAACGCCTTGTGCGCTGTGAGCAAAAATCAACCCCCCCTAGTAGAAGAGCTAATCTGAACACAAGGCCCTAGCTCAAGGGTTCAGCCCTTGCAAGATTGAAGCTCATGACCACTTACACACAAGACTCATAAGGATTAAGGTTTTAGTTGCATTAAGAGGGGTGTTAACTTCCCCTTTTAGGAGGACTGAATTTTGCCCTTACCACTCAATACTTGAGTGGTTCGAATTCTTCTTGGTTGGCTTTACTTACTTGAGTTCACCTTCATCCATGCAATTTCCCCCACAACAAATCTTAACTAATTAAAATTATTGGGTTATTGACCCACCATCGCCACGTGGGTTAATTCAACTCACCTCAGCATGGTTTAGATAGTCAGATTTAATTAGGATTCATTCAAATAGGATAGTTCATCCTAATCATCCTTCCCCTTCTTTCCTTAAAGTTATCTTCCTTACTGTCGTCCCTTTCTTTTACTATATCCTCCTTTACTCTTTTATTTTATTTACTCTTTAATTGTTTTTTTGTTCTTTTGTTTTTTTAAAATTCCTTTCAATTTTTTCCTGCCCCCTTAATCTCTAATTAAGCTTGGGCGATTAGGAACAGTTCTGCCTTACACTATGGCCAACTTTGACAGCCCATATCTTTTGACCTATAACTCTGAATTCCAATTTTTCACCTCCATCTTAACCAAAAGCTTGATATCATCTTGACCTAACCATTGTACTTTGAATCAAGACAGCTTACAACCCCCACAAACAGCCAACAATAGACAACCTCTCAACAATTCAGAAAACTTCAGCTAGTCATAACTTCTTGGAGATCTCCGAATTGGATGTTCTCACCACCTAATCTTACTAATTTTTTGTGTTTTTGACATTGGGACCCTCAAGAATTTTGTGTCGACCTTGGTGATCACAGCATTCAGACGACCAACAATGATTCAGCAAGTTCAGATTGACATAGGGAGATCAACTCCGATCCATTCACCGTTTACACATGGCCATACAGCATCAACATGGAGGGAAGTCCCAGCAAGGCCACCTGATCGCGCGGATAGGTGGTTCATGAGCTAGACCTAATTCTTCATGCAATCAGACAACGCTTTCGCACTGCCCCAGCTTTCGAAATTCTTACGTGCACCAGGCTAGCATGCCCTCCCTTGACATCGATCCACATATGCCACAATTCACAAAAAAAAATTAAATATAGAAATTGGGAACTTGCTCCCTGGTCACCTTGCCGGCACCTTCGCTCTCAATCCGTTGGCGCCCTGGTGCTGCAAGCTGCAGTTGCGCCTCTCTTCCCGGATCTCTCCCTCAGAGCGCAGACTCTCGGTCGGAACCGCAACAAGTAAATTCGTCCGTCAACCACAACCTCCACTGTCTTTACCGCCAATTCTAGCACCTCCGCAGCAAGAACTCGAGCACCGCGCTAGGCCTCGACTCCATCTCCTATGACGCGCTTAACACTCTAGGCTTCGCTTCTTCTCTCCCAAACAACTGCTTCCTCATAATCAAATTCATCTCGGAACAATCATGATTTGGCAAAGCACCAAATCATCTATTGTTTCCACACCGGCTCTGATTCCCTCAACCTCCCTTCTTCTTTCCCATGACTTTTGTGGCTCTTCTCCTCGACTCTTTGTCTCCTCCAGATAGTTGCCCAACTTTTCCACCGCAATGTTGCACTTCCCGGGAGTGCACGGCTCCTCGTACAGCCCGATCAGTAGCGCGCTCCTTGTCCTTCTGATGCAGCACCCTCCAACTACCAACTTCTTCACTCCACGTAGCCTACACCTTCTTCACTCCACGTAGCTACATGGAGCATACAAAGAGCAGCACCTAGTAAAAACAGGCGGCACCCCTGTATCCGAGAACCACTCACTTCAATTCATCCCCGCGCTCAAGACCGATTTCCCTTGTTCTCACGCACTTCTACCACCCAGCAGTTCCGCTCTCACCTCCATTTCGTCACACACACCCAAAAAACCCAGAGAGAGCCTAAGAATGACTCTGTGCTCGCGAGTACCTCCACTGTCCCTCGCTGCAGTGCCGGAAATCCGACTTCTTCCCACTCCTCCTTGCGCTTCTTGTAAAGTAGTATTTTTGACCAATTGAAAATTAATCCAATGTGGTCTGATTCGTTCGCTGGGGAGGTATGTAATTAAGTAGTTGGGATTATGACTTCAATACCTATGGGATGGTTCAATCCAGACTTAACTCAAGTACCCATGCTTCCATAACACCTCATTGGTGACAGTACCAATCTCTCAATTTTCATATGTAAAACCAAAAGCTAACCTCTTATTGGTGCAAGATGTATTCTTCAATAATCTTCTACTCCATCATCCTCATAATATTCTCCAAGTTGCCAGAACATCACCGCTTCGATGCTGCAAGGCTCTCGTATGACTCCCGTCCACTTGTGCTCAAGTTCAAATTTGATCAACCATTGGTAATCTTCTTCTCTCAACACCGCTCCAATCGGTGTGTCTTTGTTGGTCTTCAACAAGATGTGTATCTCTTCACAGATCTTCTTCTTTGTCTCCAAACTTACTGATTTCACTATTCCTCCCAAATAATGCGCTCTTCCATATTTTTGTTTTAACAATTCTCTCAATTTGTCTATTAATTCCCTATTGGTTAATTTCACACCCGGCATAGGTGTTAATAACCACCTCACGACATTGCTCCCATCTCGGCAATTAATGCTTCATTCTTTTCATGACATCTTTTTCTCCATTTTCCAATTATTCTCCTTCTTTAATTTTCTTCATTTCATTTTCCACTTCTTCTTATTTTCTTTTTAATCCATACTTCTCTTTTTATTTATTTTTCTATTTATTATTTTATTTATTTTATTTTTCTCTTATCAGACACAGGTCTGATTACTCTCCAATTGTTGATTTCTCTTCACTGGTCCCCAGAGCCAATGGGGCAACACCTCCCAATCTGGCCTCAATCAACTCCAGCATACAAAGTACCAATTGGTAACATGGCCATGGCATACACCCATGCCTGTTCAACTTCTCCAATTGGTTTCAGTCTACTCCTCTAACACAATCAACTCCAATCAGTTTAATTACCAATGGGGAACACAACTTCCCATTGATAATAAATCACTCACACATCCACATTCGCTCAACAGGGCTTCCTCATTGGTTTCTCCAATTTGTCTACAACGACACTCCCTCAATAGTCCTCCAATCACTATTCTCCAATAGTCTCAATCACATTCTCTTCATACAACCTTTTTATTGATTTTTCATAATTTTATAAAGCAAACACAAGTCTGATAATGCTCCAATCAGATTATCCCTCAATCAGCTCTTCTCCCAATGGGTAATTCAGATCCCCATGGGTATTACTCACATCCAACATACTTTACTTAATTGGAAACCAGCCCATGGCATGCACCCATGCTGGTTCGTTAATTCCAATCAGTTTCAAATCTTCTCCATTCACCACTTACTCCACATCAACATCAAACTCCAATCACACAGATTTCCAGAATCATATTTCCATTCCTC
This sequence comes from Bryoerythrophyllum caledonicum, assembly GCA_963971425.1. Classification (NCBI taxonomy): domain Eukaryota; kingdom Viridiplantae; phylum Streptophyta; class Bryopsida; order Pottiales; family Pottiaceae; genus Bryoerythrophyllum; species Bryoerythrophyllum caledonicum. Next base: position 6,227,050 of record OZ020515.1, read on the forward strand.
CAATAGTTCCACACATCACATCACAGTCACCAAAGAAAGCTAAAAACTCAACTAATACTTCCCTATCTCCAGGAAGGAGCTCCTGCACTACACACAAAGAGACTGTTTTTCCAATCGGTTTTGTCCTGACTTATACTACCCGATTGGTTCGGTTGGTTACCACCAACCACCTAACTGCACTGTTTCCAACCTATTGGGAAACTAACTGCTACTAGCCGCCAGTTACACTACCAGAATCCTACCTATTGGTAACACCACCACTATAACCACAAAAAGTCACCAATAGAGAAAAAATAAACAAATCTAACTACCACATAGCCTTCCCTCAGCTGTTTGCGTCCCCGCAAACAACTATTTCTTGCCGATTGTCTTGGCTGCTCCAATCAGCTTTTGCTCCACTTGATGTCGCTCCTGTGTTGACCTTCTTGATCGTGGCACCATCAGTCCATGAGAGTGGCAACCGCCACGGCCTTGTCCTGTCCCCATTGGCTGCCGCCTGTTGGTTCGCTAAATTGCATTCTCTCACCAGTCTGTTCGAGTTGGTTCGAATCTCCAAAATCCTCCCATTGCGGTCATCATCAAGAAACTTCTTCATGGCTGTACTCCGAAGGCCATTCTTGTCGTCGAGCATTACGCGGTGACCTCCAAGCAAAAACTGTGTTAGCAGCATCAACTCCAATAGGCGTTGCTTCCTTGTGCACATGTATAGCAGCTTCGTATAAATCTGCATGTCTTGAGAATTACGCGCTCCAAGCTTGATATCAATCACCATGTTGAATTGTTTGCACCAATAGGCAAGTATGCGACAAAAGATGGCGGCCCGGAAGCAAACCGGATCCTTGTGACGCTGGTGGAGGGCGTAGAATCTAGTATACGCAGTCACGCATTGCTCCACCGTAGCTTGATCAGAATCCAATAAGAGTCGATTCTGGATAAACTCCACCAGCTGCAACCAATCGTTCGCAATTTCTTCCTTCTTTGTTCTTCTCACATCGTGCAGCTCCGGAGAAAACACATCCAATTTGATACAACGCACAATCGGGAAGAAATCGTCTGTGAGCATATCATACTCAACCCCCTCAATTGGTAAATTCAGCACCTTACCTATTAGGTCTGACGTCAACGTTACCCTTTTGAGGTTCACCATTCCGGACTTCGTCGCTGCATCGTAAGACTTCCCGAATTGCTCCACCCATTGGCTGTTCAGCTCCACTGCAGTCTTCTCCAATTGGGTCGTAATGAATGACTGAAGACCTGCTTCTCTCAGCTTCAACAACCTTCCTTTGTCCTGCAAGAAACCCGCATTGGCGCAAATTGGCAGCCACGCACTCCTCTCGATCGTCACCGATTGGATCCGCCTCTGCCTACCGATTGCATCTCCTTGCAGTCCGTCCTCCAACTTGGGTTTCTTCAATCGATGCTCTGGAGATGGACTCTCCCTCTTCTCCTGTTCGCCATCGGAGTCTGACTCCAACATAATAACATTGTCGCCCATCCTGCTCCAATTGAGTCCGCGTTTCGCAAAACTACTCCAAATCTGTTCAATTGTCGCTCCACAAACCTGTCTCTCCACTCATCTATCTCTTATGCTCAATGAAGCTCTCCCTATCGGTTACTCTGCAGTTCTCCAATACTCACACTCCCTATTGGAAACTCTCGGCAACGCTTCCTCTCGCTGAAGCTCTCTCAACAGAACCTATTGGCTATGGTAGACTACACTCAGACCTATAGGTCAGGCTCTCTTCACTATCTACTCAATTGGCATGCCGCCCATAACTGATTTGTCATGTGACATTGAATTAACCCTGATAATCATTTTCCTTATGTCCTCTCAACTCTAAATTGGTGTCTCTTCCACTACTTTCATCAATTACTTTTCTTTCCCATCGGAAACTACTTTGTCACATGCTTCAATATTTATTTATTTTTTTAAAATTTTAAATTTATTTTAAATTATTTAGTTGTATTTATTAATTATTTTTATATTTTATCTTTTCTTTTTCGTATTAATGTTTATATTTGTTTTTATCTCTTTTTTTTTTTCTTTTTTTTTCTTTTTTTTAAATTTCCAAATATGTATATTTTATAATATCCCCTCTTTCACCAAATTGAAAACCGCCCTCGGCTTACACATGATAAACCTTGAGACGGTACCTATTAATGCGTGTAGGAAGCATGGTACCTTCAAAATCACGTAATTGGACTGACCCATTGGTATTAACATCAACCACCTCATAGGGACCTAACCAATGGATTTGTAATTTGCCCGGAAACTTAAAGAACCGACTATCATATAAAAGAACTAAATCCCCAACCTCAAACTGTTTGTGACGTAGTTTAGAATCATAAAAAGACTTACGTTTTTGTTGAGCAACGAAAGTATTATAAAGTGCCATTCTTCTCTCTTCATCAAGGGATTCTAATTTAACTAATCGGTCAGTTAAACTAGCTTCATCATCCAATCGGTTATCTAAGGCAATTCTCAATGATGGGATTTCAAACTCAATTGGAATGATAGCCTCCTGGCCATACACCAATTGAAAAGGGGTAAATTTAGTGGTTACCTTGTATGCTGTCCTATAGGCCCAAAGAGCACCCCACAATTTCTCATCCCAATCAGTGGCTGAACCTGCAATGGTTTTAGTCAATATCTTCCACAATATCCCATTAGTCTTTTCTGTCTGCCCATTAGCTCTCGGATGATAGGGGCTGGTTTTTCTATGCTTAATGAAAAAATTATTAGTTAGTATTTCAATTGTTTCATTCAAAAAGTGGGTACCCCTATCACTAATTAATTCTTTAGGACACCCATAGCGAGATAAGATATTTTCATAAAGGAATTTAGCCACTGTTTTAGCGTCATCATGACGAGTGGCACGTGCTTCGGCCCATTTTGTAGCATAATCTGTAGCTACCAAAATATAACGATTACGACCAACTTTTATAGCGGGAGCTATAGGACCTACAAAATCTATTCCCCATTTTTCAAAGGGGGACAAGGCCAATAGTGGCTGTAATGGCATGGAGGAAGTAGGAGTTGGCTTACCAACACGTTGGCAAGGGTCACATCTACGAACATAAGAATTTGCATCCTTAAAAAGATCTGGCCACCAGTAACCTGGCAATAGAACTTTCCTAGTGGTGGCCTCACCCGCAAAATGACCTCCACATACATCGTTATGACACCCTTCTAAAATTATTGGAATTTCACTTGTGTAAATACAACGCCGCAAAATATCATCCTTACCCCTCTTACATAAAATATTGTCAATTAGTGTGTAAGGAGCACTTTTATGTACTAGGGCATTAACCTGTTTTGGAGTAAAATCCAATGGGACTTTATTATATGTTAGATATTCTAAAATATCCTTATATTCTGGTTGAATGACATCAACCTCAAACAATTGGGCATCAGGTAAATCATCATTAATGGGACTCAACTGATCCGATGGTAAGGGTTCCAATCGGGACAGATGATCCGCATTGGCATGGCTCTTACCTGGCCTCACCACTATTGTGAAATTAAACTCTTGAAACAATAACACCCATCGGGCTAATCTCCCACTTAAATCCGGTTTATTAATTAAGTACTTAAGAGCATCATGATCCACATAGAAAATAAAAGGATATCCCAATAAATAGTGACGAAATTTTTGCACTGCAAAAACCATTCCTAAGGCTTCTCTCTCAGTAGTAGAATAGTTTTTCTCAGCCGCTATTAATTGGCGACTTGCAAAATAAATTGGATGATCCATTTTGGCCGCATCCTTTTGACTTAAAACACATCCTAATGCAATATTGGATGCGTCTACATACACATGGAATGGCTTATTCCAATCAGGTGGGATCAAAATTGGTGTAGTACTTAACTTTTCCTTTAATTGGACAAATGCCAATTCGCACTCGGGGGTCCAAACAGGGCTTTCCCCTCTTTCAAGTTTCTTTAGCAGATTGGTAAGAGGAGCTGCTATCTTAGCAAAATTTTCCACACCTCTCCTATAGTAGCTTCCCAATCCAACAAAACTTCGTACCCCTGTAACTGTAGTAGGTCTAGGGGTATTAACAATTAGGGTAATCTTATCAGGATCGGTGCTAATTCCTTCTTTACTAACAATATGACCTAATAATTTTCCATAGGGTACTACAAATTGACATTTAGCTGCATTGAGAGAAATACCATACTTCTCACATTGTGCTAAACATAATTTTAACTTTTCCTTATGGGTATCTTTACTACTAAACACACAAAAGTCATCAAGGAAAATTTCCATAAAATGCCTTAAAAATTGTTGAAATGCAACTGTCATTACCCGTTGAAAGGTGGCAGGAGCATTACACAAGCCAAATGGCATTACTCTATAGGCAAAAGTGCCCCAATCGGTGGTAAAAGTAGTTTTAAGTTGATCCTCTAAGGCAATACTCACTTGGTTATAACCCGAAAAACCATCTAAAAATGAATAACAATCGTGGCCCGCCACAGCGTCCAAAATTGTGTCAGTAAATGGCAATGGGAAATAATCTTTCTTAGTGGCCAGATTAAGACGCCTAAAGTCTTGACATATTCTGATTTTTCCATTTTTCTTGGGGACGACAACAATAGGACTTACCCATTCACTAAAGGGTACAGGATAAATAAACCCAATTTCCAAAAGTTTATCAATCTCATCTTTCACCATCAAGGAATATTTAGGATTTAATCTATGTTGTCTTTGCCTTATTGGTTTAGATCCCTCTTCCAGATTTATATGGTGTTGACATACCTCTGGTGGAATTCCCTTTAGGTCTTTATAACTCCAAGCAAAATTAGAAGAATGCTCCCCAAATAACGTCTTCCAATCCTTTAACTCCACATTGGTTAGTTCACAATTAATATGAATAATTTTAATATTTTCCAAATCACCAATATTTAATTCCATGCATTGATCTTTTGGAACATGTTTTGCAATAGGAGTGGGATCAGAAGAATAATCCCATAGGAGGTCACTCTCATAAGGTGGCTCTAAATCTGAAACAGGGGCCTCTACAGTATAAACTGCCCTATCGGTTAACCATGACTCAATGGCTTTATCCGAATCGGTATTCTCACCACATGGGATCATGAACTCCCCAGGTCCTAATTCCATATAGGTTCCCTTTAATTTCTGTTGAGTCAAAACCCTATTGGTTCTTAAATCCTCCTCCTCATCGTCTGAATCATATTCCAATTCAGATGTAACATTAGGTGATTCCCATTGAGTTTCACCAATGTAAGGTTGAGGATACATACTTAATTTTATTTTGTTTTTATTTTTACCAATAATTATTAAACCTTTTCCCCAATCTTCAATGGCTTTTGCTTGGTACAACCAAGGCCTGCCTAACAACATAGGATAAGAAGTATAAGAAGTACTTGGTTGAAATACAATAAAGTCTATCCAATAAATCAGACCAGCGATAGTGGCTTTTACCGAAGGCAAAACTCCCATTGGTTTTACACGGCTTTGGTCAGCCATCCTCAAAACCAATTTAGTTTCCTGTAATCCATTCAGATGTAAAGCTAACATAGTGTCCCTATTCATTAAATTAACACTGGACCCTCCATCCAATTGGACACCAGTCACTACTAACCCATCTATGCTAACATCCAATGTGGGGGCTCCAGGATCTTTACTTGAAGCCACTTCATTGACTGTTGGACGAATTCTTTTTCTCACCAAGGTAGAATGTAACAAAGACCGACACATAGGGGCTATTCCCAATAATTGTCTGACTGTTATATCAGCTTTCAATTTTCCCAAATCAGACAGTAAATCGTATTGTGGAATGTCTTGCATGATAGCCATGGGCTTAGATTTTCTACTCCTATGGGGTTTATTCACTCGGACTGCATTACTCATAGGAAAGGACTGTGGTATGGCAGGGATCTCATGTCTCTGCCAATTGGGATGATCTGGCTTAATCACACCATCCTCATTCTGATCCAATTGGGTAACAACTGGTTTCACTTGCTTACCTATTGGATGTGTAAATACTTCCGGAGCAGGGTTATATGGCCTGTAATCCTTATTAACAATTGGATTTAACGACTTGGTACCCTTGGATTCCGTGTGGCCAATTGGACCTCTCAGATCATCTTTAGAAGGTACTGCAATTGGATTATCACCCATAGGCTGCCTCGTGTTCCCGTGGGGCAAATTACTTCCCATAGGTACATGAGGTACAATAGGATGATTATCAATGGGTTGATCATTCCTACTTGGTTCTATTACAATTGGTGATGTCACATCAGCCATAATTAAAGGTTGAGTCCCATCACGCTTTTCCTTATTGGCTCTAGCCCTAGTGACAACCCTTTCCACATTATTAATATATTGGACTTTAGATTTGTGGGTTTTCATTAATTCCTCAAGTTGATCCACACAGATTAGACCCACATAATTTACACCACAATTATTGTTATTATTATTAGGGTCATTAACTGGACATGTTTCCAATAAAACCAATTTAGCACTAGTGTCTTTATTTCTTACCAATCCATCAGTATCCCTCGGTCCCAATTGTCTAGGGCCATTACACTCCGCACTAGTATGTCCTGCTTGTTTACAATTACCACATTGGGGAACGTATGGGACATTTGCCCGAGCATTTGGACAATTCCTAGAAAAGTGACCCCATTGTTTGCAGTTATAACATTGAACATTAGGATTATTTTCCCAACTTGGTTCTTGATTACCATAAGTTGGTCCATTTTGGTTGGGATTCCCAAATGGCATAGCAGACCATCCCTGGTTCTGATTAGGAATATACCTATTGGGATTCCTTCTATATCCCCCATTGTTCAAATTATTATTATTAACAAAGTTTGGATTGGGATTTTGATTTCCATTGTTATTTCTATTGTTATACCAAATCCTCCGATTATTTCCATTATTATTATTACCGTTAGGATCCCAATTTTTGGTTTCAATATTGGCATTATATCTCATTTGATCATTAGTGTCATCTACTTGATACACTTGATTATTTCTATATCCATTTCTTATCTCATTTCGCAAATTATTTCTTAACTTATTACAATTGGCAATGTCATGATGACCGCCGCAAAATCTACGTTTTGGTGATTGATTTAATGGTGAAGGGCAATCTGGCAACATATGCCCTTGACCCTTACAATTGGTACACCAAACATGGGCCCTATCGTCTATTGGTTGACCCCTTTTCTCTTTAGAATTGGTAACTTGCACCGCTAACTCATCAAACTTATTGGTTAATGATAATAGTTGAGATTCCATCGCACTCATTGGTGCGGTTGGAGTAGGATAAGTAATTTGTGGGGGTGCTACCGCATTATTAGTTTGCACCGGTGTGGCAATTGATAATGGGGTAGGTTGTGCGCTACCCACCACCGGTTGTGACACATAATAGGGATTAGGCATATAACTCTTATTTGGACCAACATACGCTGGACCAGAATTATAAGTGTTAGGCATTCCCATATAATCAGTTTTAGATGGAGGAAGTATATATTGGACATGGGATTGTACCGCGACTCCCAATAAATACTCATAAAGGGTTTCTTCCATAAATTTAGCTCTAGCATAAGCCGCAGCCAAATTTGCCGGTTGTCCCTCTTTAACACTCGTTCTTAACCTAGAAGGTGTTAATCCTTTTATAAAAATTCTCATTTTCTCCTCATTGGAAACCACTTGGTCTTGAGGTATCCTTATTATTATATCACTAAACTGTCCATAATATGAATCAATGGTTTCCCCTTGATTCATAGTTAGATCATGGAGTTGATCCATTAATCTACCATTAAAAGCAATTGGTCTAAAGGTCTCTAAAAATGTATCTCTCAAGTTATTCCAATTAGCAAATGCCCCAATTGGTTGTCGATTAAACCAATCCCTTGCGGCACCTTGTAAGGTGCCGGGAAAAATGGCCAACCAATGGGTTTCATGCCTGGCATTATTGGCATTACATGATGTCAAGAATTCTTTAATATGCCTATCGGGATCAGCACCTGGCTGCCCATAGAATGTTGGGAAAGGTATGGTGGAATATGGCCTATCGGTTGCTTGACCGGGTGCCATAACCACTGGTGATACATTTCCAGCCATTCGATTATTTTGCCTATCTGGATTTTCCACAATTGGTTCACTTCCTGTCGGAGGTAAACTTGCTGGAGATCTAGTTTGTAGAGGTAAATTATGGGATATAAACACAATAGGTTTTCCACTACCCGTATTGGATACTGGATTTTCCCAATTTTCACCCAATGATATTGTAATACTTATAGAAGAACTCCTATCGGTTGATGAACTAGACTGACTTGATCTAGGATGACTTATACTATAGTTTAAAGCTGCCCTTAACTCTGATGGATCTACAATAGACCTATAAATAGTTGAACTAGCTAAAGATTGAGCATCACAAGAATGCCAAGAAATAGGAGGTTCTCTCACTAAAGTCTGCAAGGCATCATAAATAATTGAATAAGCAATTCCTTCGGCCCTATCAATAGCTTGATCGCCAATTGCTCTGTTATTAACTACTTCATTCCTTTCATTCAATTGGTAAGAACCTGTGTTTAATGGTACTAATTGGTGATCATTATTAACTCCCACTGCAGGTTCAGTTTCCAATATGGGATTATCAGTTTCACCAACCAAATTGGGTGGTGAATCCAATCGGAAATTAATTTCAGGCCATCCAAGCCTTTCACCTAATAAGTGAGAATTCTCAGAATTCAAAAACGACACTGACGGTCCGATTGGTGATTCGTCAGAGGTCACTGCCCATCCCAATGGGGACGTATTTCTACCTGATTGGAAATAATCTTCCAAATTGATGGTTACCCCAGTAGTATCCCAATTGTCTATCCTAAAAGCCTGTTCTGCACTTAAATAAGGACTCCTTCCAATTGTTCTATGAACAATATTCCTTGACACTATTGGAGACACTGTCCCAGGTTCCAATGGGTCAACTATTGATTTATGTCTAATCTCTATATCCAATAGAGTTTTTGCTCTTCTTTCGGCCCTAACCGACCTAGGTGTAGGTGCACTAACTCTACCGATCTGACTTGGACTTCCATGTTCTGACATCAAACATTCTAACACACTTATAATTAATTTTCATGATCAACTTATTGGTTCAACACAAATCCAAGGAAATAATTTAAAACTTTGGAATTCCCAAACTTAATTGGCTACCTCCCCGGCAGCGGCGCCAAATGTAAAGTAGTATTTTTGACCAATTGAAAATTAATCCAATGTGGTCTGATTCGTTCGCTGGGGAGGTATGTAATTAAGTAGTTGGGATTATGACTTCAATACCTATGGGATGGTTCAATCCAGACTTAACTCAAGTACCCATGCTTCCATAACACCTCATTGGTGACAGTACCAATCTCTCAATTTTCATATGTAAAACCAAAAGCTAACCTCTTATTGGTGCAAGATGTATTCTTCAATAATCTTCTACTCCATCATCCTCATAATATTCTCCAAGTTGCCAGAACATCACCGCTTCGATGCTGCAAGGCTCTCGTATGACTCCCGTCCACTTGTGCTCAGGTTCAAATTTGATCAACCATTGGTAATCTTCTTCTCTCAACACCGCTCCAATCGGTGTGTCTTTGTTGGTCTTCAACAAGATGTGTATCTCTTCACAGATCTTCTTCTTTGTCTCCAAACTTACTGATTTCACTATTCCTCCCAAATAATGCGCTCTTCCATATTTTTGTTTTAACAATTCTCTCAATTTGTCTATTAATTCCCTATTGGTTAATTTCACACCCGGCATAGGTGTTAATAACCACCTCACGACATTGCTCCCATCTCGGCAATTAATGCTTCATTCTTTTCATGACATCTTTTTCTCCATTTTCCAATTATTCTCCTTCTTTAATTTTCTTCATTTCATTTTCCACTTCTTCTTATTTTCTTTTTAATCCATACTTCTCTTTTTATTTATTTTTCTATTTATTATTTTATTTATTTTATTTTTCTCTTATCAGACACAGGTCTGATTACTCTCCAATTGTTGATTTCTCTTCACTGGTCCCCAGAGCCAATGGGGCAACACCTCCCAATCTGGCCTCAATCAACTCCAGCATACAAAGTACCAATTGGTAACATGGCCATGGCATACACCCATGCCTGTTCAACTTCTCCAATTGGTTTCAGTCTACTCCTCTAACACAATCAACTCCAATCAGTTTAATTACCAATGGGGAACACAACTTCCCATTGATAATAAATCACTCACACATCCACATTCGCTCAACAGGGCTTCCTCATTGGTTTCTCCAATTTGTCTACAACGACACTCCCTCAATAGTCCTCCAATCACTATTCTCCAATAGTCTCAATCACATTCTCTTCATACAACCTTTTTATTGATTTTTCATAATTTTATAAAGCAAACACAAGTCTGATAATGCTCCAATCAGATTATCCCTCAATCAGCTCTTCTCCCAATGGGTAATTCAGATCCCCATGGGTATTACTCACATCCAACATACTTTACTTAATTGGAAACCAGCCCATGGCATGCACCCATGCTGGTTCGTTAATTCCAATCAGTTTCAAATCTTCTCCATTCACCACTTACTCCACATCAACATCAAACTCCAATCACACAGATTTCCAGAATCATATTTCCATTCCTCCAATAGTTCCACACATCACATCACAGTCACCAAAGAAAGCTAAAAACTCAACTAATACTTCCCTATCTCCAGGAAGGAGCTCCTGCACTACACACAAAGAGACTGTTTTTCCAATCGGTTTTGTCCTGACTTATACTACCCGATTGGTTCGGTTGGTTACCACCAACCACCTAACTGCACTGTTTCCAACCTATTGGGAAACTAACTGCTACTAGCCGCCAGTTACACTACCAGAATCCTACCTATTGGTAACACCACCACTATAACCACAAAAAGTCACCAATAGAGAAAAAATAAATAAATCTAACTACCACACTTCTTGCGCCACAATTTTCTCTTCCTCCCGTTGCTCCTTTCTCGTGAGTGGGATCCCTGGAGATACCCCTGGTGACAGAGTTGGGCGCCACCATTGCCTTTCAACCCTGAATCTTTGTATAAAAACTTAATTCAATTTTAGTTGCCAAAACCCTCTAATTTCTCCCTAGGCCACATGCCTCCAACTCATGGCGTGGAGGTTTTTAGCTTAGCTCAAATAATGACCACTTTATGGCTACAACTCCATGTTTTTATTTCATTTTGAATCCTCTTTTTCTTTTGTACTCTTACCTTCCTTCTTTTAATCATACTTCTTTTGCCGTTTAGGCCATTCCTTCTATTCTTCCTTATTCAATATCTTCCTCGATAAGGCCCTATCTAATTGTATTAAAAACACATGGATTTGAGGATGTTTTGGTTTTATTTTTATTTTTCAGTGAAGGTCCTTTTTAATTGTAAGGTTTGATTTTGATTTAATCATTTTTAATCCCAATTGAGGATGATGAGTCAATTCTAACTAGGAAATAACTTTAAAGAGGCATCTTTGGCCCATTTTGTCATAAAAGATGGTTTTGGTTACACTACTTCGTCTAATTATCGGTTCCAAATGTTAAGTATTTAATGTCAAAGCCCAAATGACACCATGAGCCGTTTTTTAGGATCACATGCTCTGTGAGGTCGTTGACATCTTGGATGATCACCCAGTTTCCATGGAGGTCTCTAACGATGTTGAGCCACGATTAGCGGTGGTGAACCGCGTAGGCTTCACTCGGGGGGCATTATCCACATTGACGTGCTGCCGGAGGTCCTTTGACTTTAAAATACACGATCCGGGCATGGTTAAGGATTTTACTTTCCAAATTTACGACGAGCCTTCTGTTGATAAAATGGAGCGTGCGATGGGCTTTTTAACAAGCACCACCGCTACAGCGGATCTCTGTGAGGGCAAGCATCGTTACTTGTTGGATCAAGCCATTGGCCTCAATTCTCTTGTTTGGATTTGTGGCCTTTGTTTTGCCGTTCAATGTTGTATATGTGACCATCCACGCGTGTTGGAGGCAGACTTTGATGGTCAAGGGGCAGCGGTGACACTTCCCACAGAGATCAAGGGAGCAAAGATGTTTTTTTGTTTGAAGAGGCACGCAGCTAAGAAGCTTCATATTTGGTGTGTCTTTGCAGCCTTGGCCGAGGACTTTGGTTGAGGGAATTCTCAGGATATCATTTTCCGATTTTACCAACACAAAATGAGATTTGTTGTGGATCCCCTAAGCAAGGAGTCTAGGAGCATGAATGCCCCTTCTACTATCAAGTACCAATCACCGGTTGTGCCAGTATGTGGTGAGTCTCCTACCATGGAAAAACATACCACAGAGTTTGATGATTGGCCTTTGAATTTGGAGCCACATCATACCGGTCCCGAGGCACAAAGGGTATGAGGGATCATACGTTTGTATCGTAGTTGTTTTGCCTTTAATTTCCATGATTTGGAGGGCTATAGAGGCAAGTCCATTCACATTCGATTTGGAGGACGACCTCTTGATCATCCGACAACCGTGCAAGCTCAATCTTTCAGAAAAAGTTGGGGTTCAGACTCGTTGTTATGAGTTGTTGGCCGCCAGCTTGATTGAGCTCTCCAACGGCGAGCACACTTGGGCCATGGCTATGCCACAAGTGTTGGACCGGGTGTTGACCGGTTTACCGTTTGCCCGATGCTACATTGATGATGTTATCATTATTAGTAGCAGCCCACAGGGGCATGTGAGGCATCTTCAGGCAATGTTTGAGCAGTTATGGCAGTGGAGATTGCGCTTGCACCATGGCAAGTGCAATTTCTTTCAGGATCGGTTGCCATATTTGGGGACATATGATTGTTCCAGGGGGTCTTGGCATGCAGCTAGCGAATGTGGATGCGTTGTAGAAGATTCCTGCCTCAACTGACGTATCACAACTTTGAATTGTTCTTGGCTTGCCAAAATACGATCACCGGTTTGTCAAGAACTTCAGCTTGATTGCTAAGCTATTGACTATTCTCACGGAAAATGATCAACCGTAGACTTGGAAATGGGAGCAGCACGAGGGGTTTGTTACTTTGAAATTGAAGCTTAGTCAAGCGCCTGCGTTGTGGCATCCAGATGTTGCACAACCTTTTGAATTACACACAAAGTAGAGTAGTACTGGGGTAGTATTGACTCAAGAGGATGATGATGGACGGGAGTACGTTGTAGCGTTTGCTTCTAGGAGCAACAACAACATAGAGTCCAACTATTTGTCGTATGAGAAGGAGGCTTGGGTCGCGGTTTGGGCCATAGCTCATTTTAAGCCCTTTTTATATGGGCAGTGTTTTACGTTGGTGACCAACCAACAGACTTTGAAGTGGCTCATGGGTCTGACAAGCATATAGTTGGCAAGCTCGCTAGGTGGGCTTTGTTGCTCCAGAAGTATGACTTTGAGGTTGTACATTAGGCCGGTATCACCAACTTGGATGCAGATGGTTTATCTCGCAATCCAAGTCCTTCAGAAGAGGATCTAAATCGTGTGAGGTGGCATTGGGTCTGTAACACGAGATCAATCGTTGGGTGGCATGCAACGGCTTACCTCACGGTGATGTCTGGCTATGCATTGACGTTGCCTGATTCAATGTAGTGTAGCCAGTATTGGTGGACCGACATGTGTCAGCAGGTGGCTATGTATGTTTCTCAATGTGAAGTGCGTAAACAGGTACGATCCACCTTCAACACATTGTCACCCAGATGCAACCTTTGTCCATTATGGGATTGGGCTACCGCCGGTCCTTGGATTTTGTCGGGTCGCTTGTTCTCACCCCACATGGAGCCAAATACGTGTTGATGATGGTGGAGCACAATAGCAAGTGGATTGAGCTTGTGGCACTAGCGCAAAACTCTTTGGAGTTGGCGGCCATGGCATTCCTCGACCGAGTGTTGGCTCGTTTCGAAGCTCCAGGTGAGGTTTTGACAAACCAATGGCGTGAGTTCCTTGGGACTTTTGAAGCTTTGTGTACTAGGCTTTGATTGACCACCATACCACTTCTCGGGATTATCCAGAAGCGGACGGTTTGGCGGAGTGAGTGGTTTGATTTGTTAAGCGGGGCCTACGAAAGTATGAATTATTTCAGTGTGACCATTGTGATTGGGATCTAATGATAGTATGGATCGCTATGGGATACCGGTTTAGCCGGCAAGCTTCATTGGCTGCTTTCACTCCGTATTAGTTATTGTACAGGCAAGAGCCAATTTCACCGAGTTCTGTTTGGGAAAAGTTGACTCCGGTTGGGGATTTGGACCATCTAGAGGTTTGGATCCAGTGTCTATGGGATCGAGCGAAGTTCTTCAAGCAGGCCATGCCAATGGCCATAAGGAACTTATCCATCGCTCAACATTGTGACACCTTGCGGTACAAACGTATTCGTAGCGGTGCCTACCGACCTTAGCTGCGGCGTTTCTCCACGGCAGATTATGTTTATCTATAGCGTGAGGCGCCCACAACATTGGACGTCAAGAGGGGGCGCACTGTTCTTTGCTTGAAGGATATGTTGCCGCAAATGTCGGGAGCATTTTAAAATTGTGCTCCCTATTATTTATCCATTGATGGCTCCGTTCATCCCAAGTTGGCCGTGGCGCCAGACGGTCTTTTGTGTTTTGTGTGTGGTGAGAAGAAGGGCGCAGCTACCATGTTGCTTTGTGACCATTGCCAGAGTGATTGGCATATGGCTTGGTTGATGCCGCCTCTTTCTACTCTACTGTCCGGGAATCAAACTTGTCCTCGTTGTAGGAGGTCTTTGAGCCACGTTTCACCTGATGAAACGGCATGAATTGCTCATGGATTTGTTACTATGTGGTGCATTGACATCTAGTTGGAATTCTTGGTAGGCAACGTGAAGATTGATCAAGGGATTGGCAACAAAGTTGCCTATGGCAATCATGGATGGCGCTCACATTGCACCCGACCTACCCTCTCTTTGTTACTTCTCCATATGCTTATTGATTCGGCGACGTCGACATCTTCGACTGGATGCGTACAATTATTGCAGCGACATCACCATGGCGTTTAGTCTTATTAGTGATGTTTGGTTCTAGCTGGTTAGAGCCTAGGGGGGCTCTATATCACCTAGGGGATGCACTTGAGGGTGTGCTTAGCATAGTTGTGTTTGAATATGTTTTTAATTTATATGATGTTGGTTGTGATTTGCAATCTATTGTGTTTAGCGATCATTGTTTATACGACAAACAACTTCTTATTACAACCATCAAAAGAAAAATCCATAGAAAATCTCACCTCCTAATCATTTCCATAGAAAAAATCCAAACCTTTAACTTCCAAAACCTACAATAATCCAATTTTTGATCTATCAAACCCTTTGCGACTTGAGCTCCAACCATTGCTACTACACATAAGTTGCCCTACTGATGAAAAAAGGTCTAACTTCAAAAGGAAAAAGAATGAAAACAAATAAGACCATAACCAAATCGAACAACAATTTCACAAAACCAAAATCCTTCCACAAACAAAAGAAATGTTGCAATAAGCACCCTTTTGGTTTGGCCGATGATTAAATTTGTTGACGTCCTACACAAACAAATAAAAACAAAAAAGTGGAACTCATTCCAAACCCACCTGCTTCTCAAACAACCCTCAAACATTGTAAGGCTAATTTGTTATTATCAATATATCTTATGGTGTTCTCTACTTCCAATTAATAATATTTATAAAGGGCCAACTACACGGTGAGATTTTTCATCGATAAAAATACAACATTCTTTGAAACCTACTCTCTTTTCTGCACCAATAATATGCATGAATAGGAATGACAATCAACGCTCTTGGACCCTATCCAATGCAAGCTAAAGCTCTTCCATATAACCTTACATTCTCAAAAAGCTGACCGGTGGTTCTCTTACATCTTTCCAAAGCCGTCACCGTGTCCATGTGGTCTCAATAAAAGATTTGTTCGCACTTGGTGCTAAGAGTAGTGTTAGTTGCACCTAAATTCATCTCACTAACACCACTATAACACAAAATTCGAACAAACTCTTACTAGTATACGACCATAAAGTAGAGGATGACATGCGACGTCACCTCGCTTTACTTTTAGTAAAACTCTAACCCTTTGACTCTTTAAGGACGAAGTAGACCACAAGGCCCTAGGAGAATCTACAAGTGTAATAAATAAATACAAGACCATCTACACATGGAGTACATTTCATCGTTCACCCTATTTTAGAGAAATCTTCGTAGTTTGCCAATGCTCAATCAATCGGAGAAAAGGAAGATCGATTAGATAGAAGAAAGCCAAGTCATCGCCGTTGCAACAAGTGCAACTCAATTCAGTAGACCAATCAACCGTGCTTCCCAAAAAAAATGTCTTAGCAACCAAAAATGGTCGCCTTATTGTTAAAGGATTCAGGAAGAGCGACCACCATAGGAAAGTGAAATGTATTCGATACCTTCATGATGTTTGGCATCTATGACACTCGTAGACTCTTTCATCATCCAAAGTTTGCTTGTCCCAAAAACAACCAATAGAGTTTTCTTGAAAGTCACAAAAATACAGTGGATAGTCAACCCGAATCTTAGGGTCTTATGTTAGTAATTGGGACCACATGCACATGGTGACTTGGCTTGGGAAAGGTGTGGGGGAACTATTGGTCAATTGTTTGAGAACTTAGGACACTACTAGCGGTTGGCGCTTCCTTTGCAACACATTGGTCCAATCATTTCATGTAGTTTATAAAATTTCATCCATAGCCAATTTTTCATCCACTGTGAAAATTTTCATCCACAATCTATTTTTCATCTCTTGTGAAAATTTTCATCCGTAGTCTGGTTTTCATCTGCTACAAAATTTTCATCCACAGTCTATTTTTCATCCACATCACAATTTCATCCACTACGACGATTTTCATCCGCTACACAATTTCCATCCGCCGCATACGATTTCATCCACACTCGATGAAAAGTAAAAGTCAAACTCAAAGTCAAAATGAAAGTAAAAGTCAGTATAAAAGTCAATTTAAAAGTAAATGTTAAAATAAAAGTACAACTGACTTTTAGAGGGGGCTTATGATTTTAGTAGTATGATGGGGGAGCTTTAGCTTGTATGGGGTAGGACCCAAGAGCATTGATTGCCAAACATTTAATTGCAACAGAAAAAAAGATATGGATTTCCTCATGCTTTCCGTTTTTAAATCCCATACGGGGATTTGCCTAAATACCCCGGTCGAGCGCAGGTCGGGGCCTCAGGCTCTGAAGGGTAGGGACAAAATCGGCCCCTATTTTAATGTTGGACGGGGCCCAATTTGATCCATGGATTGGTAATCATGTGCAAGTTAGAGCCGCAGGCCCCAAATTCATCAAAAAAAAATTCCAAAAAAAACCTCTAGAACCCTAAATCGGGCAGGGCCAGAAAAATGATCCCGACCGGGATGAATAAGGAGATGCCTCATACGGTCTGGCACCATATTCCTCCTGGCTTGCCTCTTCGGGAAGCACTTTCAGGAAAACTCTAATATCTCTCCACAAACATCTGGAGGAGCACTGAGGAAATTATTTCCAAGGCCCCAAAGTCCGTGCTATAGGTACGTAGTATAATCAACATCCAGAGCTTGACTTATATGGACGCCACTCGGAACGAACGAACGAACGTCGTCGTGCACTACTTGAGAGCGCAAAGCTGCACAAAGCGCACAAGACGAGCAGTCCTTCGCGGTGTTGTTTTTGTTGTTGTTGTTGTTCCCTGTTGTGTGTGTGTTTGGAGGAGACGGAGATAAGAGAGTGTTTCTTTCGAGGATACGACGGAGCAGCGGGACGACGAGGAGGAGCGAGAGGAGCACCGAGTGATTACGTACGTTAAGTGTTGTTGCGTTGGACGGCGTGTGTCATTCTTTGTGGTGCGATCGGGCGAGAGTTTTTGCTTGGAATGTGCGGCGTCGCGTTAGCGGCGCAGGGAATTCGTTCCGGCCGACCGTGTGTGCATTTTGGATTCTCGTTTCTAGTTCGCGTGTTGAGACTTGAGCTTTGTGGCGAGGGCGACGGGCGATTCCGTTTCTGAATTTTGTGGCAGGAGAGCGGCGGAGGAACTGTGAATTGGAGTTTGATGTGGTGATAATCTGCGCAGGTTAGGTTTCGACGTGGAGCGTGGATTGCGTGTTAGAGGAGTGCCGATTTGGAGCGTGTGACGCTGTGGAGAGTGGAGCGATGGGAATTCACGGTGTGCAGCGCTTGGCTCCCATTGCAGCAGGCACGGAGTCGGCAGCAGGATCTGCTACAGGCGCAGCAAATAATGCCAGCGGTGAGTGTAGTCTTTTCGAGGTGAATTTATACTCTGTTTTTTTTTTTTTTTTTTTTGGCAACGAATAGGTGTCTATCTCTGTTTTCCACTTCCAATCCGCATCCACATGAAACCAAAGCAGTTGGATCCTCTAGTTCTGCAGGTACGACCTGATAGTGATGTGTAGTTCTATCAACGAAGAGATCGTGTGATGATGCCTGTGATTGCAAAGAATGAGGCAGAAAGGAAATCAAAGAAGCAGAAGACGCAAATTAAAAAGAGGGAGAACGTTACCCTTGACCAGAATTCACTCAGAAATCTCAAATAGATCGGGTATGAGATGTTTTAGATGTTTGAGTCTACTCATCGCCCTGCTTCGATGCTGATTTGTTTTTTCCATGTTTATTCAGTGCAAGGAGCTGAGAATGGATATCAGATCCCAGCAGAGGAGATCAGGCTCATTGTAGATGCACCTCCAACACCGAGCCTCTCATTTTCTCCCAACAAAGAGCACATTCTGTATATGCAGCGACGGTCGTTAGCACCGCTGTCAGATATTGCAAGGGCAGAGCTGAAGCTGGCTGGCATTCGCATGGACCCCGAGTATAACACAAGAAGCCGAATGTGAGTATATTTTCCAGTTAGTTTCGCAATCACGCCGGGATCAATATTTTTCTTTCCATTCCCTTCGGATTTTTATATTCATTGTTTCTCTTCTTGATTTTTGTGGGACAAAGCTCTTATACAGGTCATTCTATACAGGCATCAACATACACAAGGTGCTTGACAACAATACACTTGGTGAGGAGCTTGTCATGACTGGGGTTCCGGAAGGCTCTAAAATCAATTACTGCTGCTGGTAAGATTACCAGACACTCTCTTCTAGCACAGCTCCATTTGATGCTCCAGCTATCTGCGTAGTAATTGGCATCTTATTGATGGAGAGGTTTATTTCAATAGTTCAACTGAATAACCTTTTGATGGTGAAACGTGTTTGCTGAAGGTCACCAGATGGTCGCCACTTCGCGTTTAGTGTCCGAGAAGCGGATCAGGTGCAACATGCTGTCTTATTCCATATACATTATAATGGGTTTTTAGTTGCCTAAGCATGCAGCAGGAGAGTAGAATTGCCGTATATTCTTACTATCAGATATTTTAGACTATGTCTACATTTCATTCTTGGTATTTAGCTGTATCGCATGTATGGTTTGTTGATTTGCTCGAGGAGGTCTGCTCGATTCACAAGCACACTTGCATGAGTTTGACGTCTCTCCTTTTTCTGGCTTCTTACAGGGCGAGGGTCCAGTGACGTTGCCAAGTCTCTGGGTTACATCTGTTGAAACCGGGAAGGCGAGGCAGCTTCTTGGTGCCCCAGAATATGCTCTGAACACCATTCTTGATCAGTTAGAGTCCTTCAACATCTTGGTGTTTCATTGGTGCATATTATTAAGTGAATTCTTTCGTTTGCGAGCAGAGCACGGGTAATTAAAATTGTCGAAGCTTTGTAACATATGCCTCGCTATGCAGATTTTCGTGGATTGATGATACCAGCCTTGTGGTATGTACAATCCCGCAAGGTCGTGGTGCCCCTCCGAAGAAGCCCTTAACCCCAGCCGGCCCGAAGATTCAATCGAATGAAGCGAAGGCAGTGATGCAGAATCGGACTTACCAGGATTTATTGAAGGATTCTCATGATGAAAATTTGTTTGAATACTACGCAACATCGCAGATAGTGATCGTCTCCTTGGATGGGCATGCACAACGAATTGGACTACCGGCTTTGTATATAGATGTCGAAGCCTCTCCAGATGGTCGTTTTCTTCTGGTTCACCTCCTACATCGTCCATATTCTTTCATTGTAACCAGCGGTAGATTTCCTAAAAGAGTTGAGGTATGGCGGCCTAGTGGAGAGATTGTGAAAGAAATATGTGACTTACCACTTGCGGAAGACATTCCAATCTCATTCGACAGTGCAAGGAAGGGCCGTCGCTCTGTGAACTGGCGGTCTGATAAACCAGCCTCCCTATATTGGTAAGCCGTTTATTATCCCATACTTCACACCTGCTTCTTTAATTCTTCACAGACACCAAGGGCGAGAATATCATTGACAGTATACTCGCGCTTTCAAGTTGTATCGGAAATCGAGCATTGTATGAAATATCAATTGATAGAAAGACACTTTGGGTGTATGTTGCTCTAATGTGATCGATGATTTAACCAGGGTGGAAGCACAAGATGGAGGTGATCCCAAAAACGAAGTGTCACCTCGAGATATTGTGTACACTGAGCCGGCTGAAGGGGGTTCGCCTCAAGTCGTTGCAGGAACTGATCTCCGTTTTCAGTAAGTTTTCACGATTTGCAGTTCTATCTTGTTTTGATTATAGGGGTTGCAAGATTATTGTTTGCATGCAGGCGCTTTTTTGCCAAGGCAGATGGATTATTACCTTTTACTTCGAATGTGGCATTTCTGCACATGATTAATGATGTTTTCGGCAGATTTTTTTAATTTAAAAGATTCTGCCGAGTTTTTTAACCTGTAACTGTGATATTTTTCAGGGGCATTTACTGGGGTGATGAAAATCTTGCGTTGCTCTATGATTATTGGTACAAGACTAGAAAGACACGTACTTGGATTGTGACTCCTGGCAACCCGGAGATGGAGAAACGTATCTTGTTTGAACGATCTTCTGAAGATGTGTATGGAGACCCCGGATCTCCAGTGAAGCGCCAGACAAGTATGGGAACGTATGTGGTAGCTCAGTTTAGGAATTCGGCTGGTAAAAAGTGTTTACTACTGGATGGATACGGTGCAACCCCTGCAGGAAATATTCCATTTCTGGACCTCCTTGACATGTAAGAAACAGTACTTCCTTCAAATTGTCGCACCGTACTGTAGCCTAACTTGAAATGTTTTTGTAACAAATTTTTTACGCTGCATTTGATTTGAAACCTTAAACTAATTCGAGTCGAATGGCAACTTTAAATTAGAGGTTTAGTGACAGAGCTCTTTTGTATGTAACAACTATTGACTGTATTGGGTAGACGTATGTATATTAAAACTTGACGTGCATTTCAATGCAGAGAGACGGGACAAAAGGAGCGCATCTGGCAGAGCGTGAAGGAGAAGTATTACGAAAACATGGCCGTCTTGGTGGCTCCTAAAGGGGAAGATGATTTGACTGTAGACAATCTCAAAATTGTCATCTCAAGAGAGTCCCAGACTGAGCCGCTCCAGTACTTCTTTGTGTGCTGGCCTGAGAAAAGAGAGACCCAGATCACCAACTTTCCTCACCCGTATCCCCAGTTAAAAGACCTCAAGAAAGAGATCATACGGTATGCCAGATCGGATGGTGTCCAACTGACTGCGACTTTGTACACACCACCTGGTTACGATCCAGCTAAAAATGGACCACTTCCAACGCTAATGTGGGCTTATCCTCGGGAGTTCAAAAGCAAAGATAACGCAAGCCAAATGAGGGGTTCTCCATTCGCGTTTGCCGGCATTGGGTCCACTTCTCCGCTTTTGTGGTTGGCTAAAGGGTGAGGAACTGTCGAACTGAAATCCTGAGACCAATTTTTTGCGAAGGAACTCGTTTTTAACAAAAATACAACGCTGTTGAAATTGTCAACGACAATCACTAAAGGTACATGGGGTGCGCAGATTTGCTATTCTTGATGGGCCCACAATGCCAATTATTGGCGAAGGTGACGAGGAGCCCAATGAAAGGTGTGCGTTTTGCCTTTTTTGATGCCTAGTATGATCTTCTTTAGGTCCTTTTACTTTTATAACTTGCGCTCTCCTTCCTTAAAAGATAATTTCATTGTGGCTTTTCTCAGGCCAAAATATAGTTACCCTATAGTATTTGTCATGTTTTTTAAATGACGATTTCGTTTTTCCGAAGATGCCTTGGATTTTAGTGTTGTAGATTGAAGTAACAAAACTTGTGCTCTAAAGCTGATGTCGTAATGGATGAATTCATAACGTCAAAATTATGCACAGGTATGTCGAGCAGCTGGTAGCAAGTGCACAAGCTGCCGTGGATGAAGTAGTCAAGCGCGGAGTATGTTTCGCTTTACCCATACTTTTGGTAGTGGTTTTTTGAAACAAGTAAATTCAGAGCTAAAATTTGGTTGATCTTTGCGACCTCAATACTAAACGTCATCTTCTCAATTCCAGGTGTGTTACTGAGTTTGCAATTATTATTTTTCTTCTATATGTTCTGCAGGTAGCAGATCGAAGCAAGATTGCAGTGGGAGGACACTCTTATGGAGCCTTTATGACTGCCAACCTCCTGATCCATGCCTCGGACTTATTTTCATGTGGAATAGCCCGATCTGGAGCGTACAACAGAACCCTCACGCCCTTCGGCTTCCAGGTATGTGTAGATATTGTTTTCTGCTATGGTCAATCTTACGGATGTTGACTGCTTTTTAATTGCGAAGGTGAGATTTGTTTTTAGCTTATGTTTGACCACCTTCGTTGTCTTTCTGTTACAGGCAGAAGAAAGAACACTCTGGCAAGCACAGAAGACCTACATAGACATGAGCCCATACATGTATGCAGATCGTGTTAAAAAACCCATTCTTCTAATTCATGGCGACGAAGACAATAATGCTGGCACAATGACCATGCAGGTACACTTTTAAACTCTGGCTATTTTGTGAACACTTACAGTCATGTTTGCGAATTTAGGGAATGATTGCGCAGTGAGTTGATGCTGGACTGTGTATTCGTCTGTGTCTCATCTTCCAGTCGGAGCGCTTCTTCAGTGCATTGAAAGGGCATGGAGCGCTTACGAGACTTGTTCTTCTGCCCTTGGAGAGCCATGGCTATCAAGGGCGTGAAAGTGTGATGCATTGCTTGTGGGAAATGGACCGCTGGCTACAAACGCATTGTGTAAATGCCAGTGGAAGCACTTCAGGTCCAACCGATGCCTCAGAGGTAAAGCCGACAAATAGCTCTTCAGGTACAGGAGGAGGAAGTGCACCGGAGTGCGCTATGGCCACTAGGACGTTTTCATGTGGGTTCGGACCTCTGTCGTCTCTGTAACGGATTGGTTAGATTGTTTATAACTGTCATGTTGTCAGGGTCTCCATGCTTCGACCCCAAGAAGCATGGCCTTCCTGGAATTTTAAGTTGATAGGGTATGGTGTTTTAGATCTGGTGATTGACTGGCAATCTGGACATTGATCGTCGCTGCATTCAGTGCAGACGATCTGGGATTTCTCAACTCACATCATATCAACTTAAGTGGTAAATTTGTGCATGCTCACCTTCTCGCATGTGGATGACTAGGAAGTCTCGAGAAATTTCTAAAATCATGTGGGTGTTTGTGTTTACTTACCCAACTGAGTCTTAATTTTCGTTTCTTTCTTATAATAACTTGCGTGTTTTGAGAAAGAAGAAGAGCTGAACCCTGTTGCCGGTGGAGAAACAAGCTCAGTGACAGTAAAAACAGGAATCAGTTTCACATTTGTGAAGCAATTTGGGTACATTTGCCACTGAAGAGCGCTTCTCAGGCGAGATTATTGCGCTACTTGAAGTGACGAAAGATCAATGGACGGATACGTTTCTACAATCTGAACTAATTAGCAAGCTTCACAGTGACATCTTCTAGTTCGCAGATGATGTTGTCCTTGATATATGAACAAAGATGTCCCCTTATTCACTCACAGAGGTGATGATTTGGTCACAGGGTCTACTAGAAAGTCTGCTGATAACAGCCCTGCACTGATGGGGAGTACTTTCTCTGTGAAAAGCTGCACCAAGCACACATTCAACAATTGTCTATCAACTTGTAATTGCGGCAACGTAAGAATCTCGAACCAATGCTAGGCCGGCTGATTTCTTTTCTAGTTCTTCCTCTTTCTCATGAGACTCTTTAAGTTCTAATGCCATTTAGGAACCCTCCTCAAATGGAAGGTTTTAAAATGATATGAAAGCTGGAAATAGAGTTATGATGCGAAAGACTTCAAAGCTTACCCTCATGTACGCAGGATGCTTGCTGAATGTTTCCAAGGCCTCTTCTGCAGTTCAGTACATGACAAGGAAAGGGTTACACACGCAAGGTCTCATGACTGTCCTTGTATCAAAGAGGGAAAAGATGAACAGGTCAGAGCTACTGAAAAGATCAACGTGCTGCTCGTGACATGCACTTTAATCATCAGAAGGAAATGCAACATAGAAACATGCAGCAGGTGAAATAACCAACCTGATGGCAGCCTCACAAGGACTGCATGTGTGTAACCTTTGTTGCGATCCGAGGTGTTGGCCCCTGATACAAACCAGGATACAAATCAGGAAAGATTTAGAGTTCAACAAATTACTAATCCAAGGTCTTCAAAGAGGAATGATTCAAGAGGATTACAAGCAGAAGAAAAAAAAATTAAAAAAATGTCTTGTCGCGTCCTTTAGGAATCTAAGCTCATTTAAGAATGTTACGAAGGGAATCATTCATTCTCACCTGCAGTAAGCTGAACGATGACTGAAGAATCGATTTGTTGAGGAAGAGAAGTGAAGGCATGAAGCATTCCTTGAGCGGCAGTTTGGCTTGCTCCTTCTCTCACTTTGATCAGAACCACATGTTCTATTCCTTGTTGGAAATGCTGCCAGCCCCAACTGCATCATATAATGATTCTCCACTCTATCGATTGATAACTACGAAACAAATCTCCCGAAACTAAAAGAATAAAAACGCTGGATTCAGCGGAGAGATCAAATTACTGGACTGATTCCAATCAAAGAGACAGAAACCGCAACTTACATCACCTCGCCTAAACAGGGGTTCAAGGTCGTCTTCAACCTCTGCTTCAAAATCAGCCTCTATGATTCCCTGTAAATCCCACATCCTCATATTCAGTGCATTTTACAAGGGATTTTTGAAGTGGCCGATTGGCTATGGCTA
The DNA here is from genome assembly GCA_963971425.1 of Bryoerythrophyllum caledonicum. NCBI lineage: Eukaryota > Viridiplantae > Streptophyta > Bryopsida > Pottiales > Pottiaceae > Bryoerythrophyllum > Bryoerythrophyllum caledonicum. The sequence goes on from OZ020515.1 coordinate 6,252,209, forward strand.
AACTTTGGAAAAAACCGGCCAAATACATGAGGTCTGTAGGCGAGTATTATCACGAAAATATCATCTTGGTTACGAGGAAAAATTGAAGAAACATTACTACTACGGAGGCCATTTGTCAATAGTAGCTAAAGTACACTAAAGTTGAGTGAAGGTGTTCATCCACCTTACAAAATGGACTGATGAACTCATCAGCGACTTTGATGCGAGCTGGGTGGTCCATGTACTGATCCAGAGCTTCAAAAGAAGGAAAGCGCTGAAAGAATGCATGCGTCACTCCCTTTGGCATTCTTTCAACAACACTACCTGACAAGTTCATGAGCAAGTTCAACGCCTAAACATCAGAACATGCCCTTGTACCCTAGAATAAAATATGGTATAATTGCAGTTTTCGATGTCCTTGTGCCCTAAAGAAGAACACGGTATAATTCTGTTGTATTTGGAGGTAATAAGAGAAGTTGGTTTTAGATGGCTTTGTGCCCTAAAGTAAAACACGGTACATTTCTGTTGCAATTGGAGGCGAAAAGAGAAGTTGGAGCTTAGGCTCTAGTGAGCTGATTTGGAGCTTGAATACCAAAAAAACTCACCTAAGGAAACGGCCAGGATGCCTCGGTAGTGATACTGCAAAGAGTAGAGATGATCCAGCATGTCCTTCTCCTGCTCATCTGGCATATCCGCCTTCATATTGTACAACACGAGATGCTCCACCACCTTCCTGCGGGGCCCATCTATTTGCTCACCACTCAGAAATCACATCAACAGCAAGAAGAAGAAGCCATAGTCTTCTCCTCCATCCACAGAAAATCATGGCATGGAAGGCTACCTCGTACCAGTCCGCCTCGTTGATTCCTGTGACCCATTCATGGAGGATCGCTCAGCTGCCACAATCACAGTAGTTGACCTCCTTGGTGGATTGCCTTGGCACGGACCGTGTCCAGACCCTTTCCAGAACCTGGTTTGAGACTCTGCATTCAACAATCATCAGTATCTTATAGTAAATGAGTGACCAACGTTGCTAGGATGGGTGAAACGATACAAAAGTGAAGGATGTGCTCCATTGAAAATACGACTGAAGTTACGAAGAAAGTGAGCTGGTATATCGGGTGACAAACTGGGTGATGTCTCGAACTAATCACTCAGATGCAAATTCTTCCCTTGATCTGAAGCTGGATCCCAAGTTCAGTTGTCCCTCATGCGAAAGAAAACCAGAACGCAATTGTGTTCGACTTCCAAACTCTTCACTACAATTTAGACTACAATTCACCGCAAGTTCAACCTCATCCTTTCCCTCTCCTCGCCCAGGCATCTGTCATTCACACAAGTCCTAAACCTGTGCCATCTCTCAACTTCGACGTCATCCTTTCTGTGGGCACCCAATTGGCGTGTACACTTTTCTCCTCGCCCAAGTCGTGAAAGTCCTAGGTTTGCGTCATCTCTCCACACTGCACCTTCCTCATTGATAGTAACTCTTATCCATGCAAGCCTCTAAGCTTGCATCAGCTCTCTGGTTGTAGGAAAAGGGCAAGAGGGGAAAGGATCCTGGTACCTGGCGATGGCGAGAGGAGGTGGTGAGCGGAGGCGATGGCGACCAAGGGGGAGGAAGGGAGGGGGGCATGGCGCAGAGCCAAGGAGAGCGCAGGGGCCATGGCACTACTGGCGCAGCAACTGGAGCTGAAAGCGCCATCGCCACAGCGCCGCAGCACCAACACCCTGAAATCCGTCGTCGCGCTCCCACTCGATCTGCTCCCTCTTTCGCACCATGCCTGAGTCCATTGGCTCCCACGCGCATTTTCGCTTCGTGGCCCACGCCCCGCCACCGTGGCAGCTTATCAGCACCATCACCTTTTGTGCTCCCAAACCAGCCACTTGGCCACCTTCGCTTTTTCTCCGTGCCTCTATTGGGCAGGTGAGGGCAACCACAGGTGCCGCTGTGGTGCTATTGAGCATCTCCATTGTTTGCCTGCTTCAAAACCACGGCCCGGACTGGCAGAAATGACCTGCATAATTTTGGACTAGAAGGGAACCAGAGTTTTTAAGCAGGTGAGAGCAATCAGTAGTGTTGAGAATTCTGGTACCATTGAGCATCACCATCTTGCCTGCTCGCACCTGCTCCAAAACTACGACCCAGATTGACAGAAAACACCTGCAAGATTCTGCTTCAAACATGGTGGTGCCATCCAAAATCACGTACTGGTACCATCGAGATCCAGAGGTGTTGAGAAGTTGGAACTGAGAAGTGCGAACTAATCGTCAAAAGCTCTTATACCTGAGATAAATTTACACCTCGACTCCCAGCATGATGAGGGTCCAGTCCTTCACATTACAACAATTACCAGTCACGTCTGTCCAGATGGAAGAAGGCTACTCTTGATGAACTTGGGAGGCACCAGAGTGAAAGAATTCTGCCCAATTCCAAGCCATGCTACCTCACCTTGCAACTCTACTGCACAGCCAGAGTTATGCTACAAAACTTATTGAGTACACCCCTAATGATGTGGCTACGCATATACATGTCCTCAGTGCGATCCTTGGTTCCAGATGGTCGCAAGATCCGTGTAAAAATGATTGCTCGGAGTAGAATATTACAGGGATTGGAAGAACTGTGCTTTTTAGGAGGTGCTTACGCGGTTCATGGTTTGCTTCTTCGAGTCGAGTACGGCGCCCTCTTTCAGCATGTCGGTGGCGTCGGAGACCATTCCGAGCTTCGAGAGGGCGGCCGCTTGCATGTAGAATGCGGTGGGCCATTCCGGGTACACGTACTGCGCGTGCATGGCGTCGCGGAGCGCGGCCTCCGCCTGCTCGCTCAGCAAGCACGCCAAACTGCGCCTCGCAAACACGGTGGGCGACGTCATGGTGCCCACTTCCAAAAACTGGAATCATCACCGAATAATACAATGAGAGACATCACAGTAATTTACCAGAAGAGATTAGTCATTTTTAAAGTTAGGCAGAGATACCATGATTTTTTTTTCATTTAAACTACTAATTAGTCTTAAATAATACGGCTAAGATTCATAGTACACCATGACCTCTTCTTCTTCCTTCTCAAAGGCGACCAAAACTACTTCTAACTTGAGTTTCAAAACCACCAAGCTCGATAAGGACTTTACACGAAAGACCACCAAGCTCTTTCACGTCTAATAGCTACTGAGAGTGAGGAAAGAGTAGTAATAAATCCACAAGAATCTCTTCGGCAACCACAGAGACTACCTGCGTGTAACAATCGATGGCAGTTTTGAAATCCTTATCTTGGAATGCCGTGTCGCCTCGTTTTCTGGCGTTCAGCATGTCCTGCATCTCGTTGGTCCACACTTGAAAAGAAAGCTGCAAAATCACACGAGCCACTGGTCACACATGAAGTTGGAGAACCACTGAAAATGGGGTCAGATGGAATGGAAGCAAACCTCATCTTCTGTGACCTCGTCGTCCTTGTAGCCGGTTTTCACAAGAATCTTATGCACCGCTGTGAGATCCTTGCGAGAAATCGCCTCACCCAGAGGTGACAAGAGGAGATCAGCAGGCGCGGGTGAGTCTCCTTTTTGGATCCCCATCAACGCATGAGAAGGCACTTGCTGCAGCATCAGGCAAATTAGACCAGAGGCGTCATCATAAATACTCCATGATTTTTACAAATTATAATCAAGCCATGGGCAGAATAATCCTAGACACTCGGACTAACAATGACCCTTGTGAACTCAATCTGCGAAGTTTAGAACCAGATAACCACAAGTGTTATGCTTAAAAGAATATGATGGTAAAGTTTTCCTTCCTGAGAAATGCGCCAGGTTCTTGTGGAGGCTAATTACCTCAGTTTTTCTTTGAAGTGGAGTGAGTGCACTGACAAGCATCTTCGCGTTGGGACGCTCTCGCGGCTCAAACTGTAAACATTGCGATGCGAGGCGGACCAACTCTGTGCCGTCATCATTTGTGAACTGAGATGCCAAGAATGAGTCCATGAGCATCAACATGTTCTTCCCTCGAATTAAGTCCAAGGCCTGCCCATCAGGAACCCAAATCAGCATGTGTTCCAAAAATTAGAAAAAGCACTGGCTGAAAACTGTGAAGATTTCTATGTTACACCAGCTATTGTTTGTCTCATGGCACACGAACATACAACTGTACTAGAATGGTGCACTCACATGGCTCGGAGGAATGTGCTTCCCACTCAACAAATCCAGTAGAACAGTTCCGTAGCTGTAAACCACGCTCTCAGGCGTCACCCTCCCTGCAAATTTCCATCAATCAGATTCAGAAAAACTCAAGGCTGATACTTGATACGGAAACGCATCAGAAGCTGATAGCAAGTTCATTATGATAAAGAAGAGTCTACCTGTTCTTAGGTACTCAGGAGGAGTGTAGGCCAAGTTAGTGCTGTAGCTTTTCCCATCCCTGCTGTTCTTCATGAGGCCAAAGCAGGAGAGCCGAGGGTCGCCCTCCTTGAAAGAGAGCAAAAACAGCCATCAGATTACTACCGGCATGATTTTGCAGCTTTACCAAATCTATTTAGTGCGAGGAAAGAGTGGTCAAAGGGGGGCTTTGCAAACAACTCCAACGTATTATAATTCTTATTTTCTGGATGACACAGACGCAATCTGAAGACTAGGTCCTTCATGATTCATAAGTAGAGAAGTAGTACCTGATCAAATAGGACGCGGTAAGCGTTGAGGTCATGATACAGACGGAGACCACTGTCAGCACAGTGATTTAACGCTTGCGCAATGTACAAAGCAACTCGCAGCCTCATCGCCCATTGCATCGGCTGCGTCTCCCCTGCAACAGTATATCAAACCGTTCACAAAACCACCCGCATAATTTACCTCAAACTCAGAGAAGGTACCACTTACAGTGAAACAAGTGCTTGGCAAGCGTGTCGTTGGGCATGTACTCTGCAACAAGCAAACGCTCGTCGCCCTCACTGCAGTACCCAATCAAGTTGATCAGTCGCTCATGCCTCACTTGGCCCACCTTCCACGCCTCATCCTGCAAATCCAAGCAAAAAAACAAAGCACTCAATCCACAAGCTTTGTCGCATCCAAAACCAAACCACACTACGTCAACACGGCCCACGTTCCAGGCCTCATCCTCCAAATCCAAGCAAAAAAAACCAAAGCACCTAACTCACACGCACGCTCATCTACATCTTCATAAAGCGTAACCTCGCTCATCAGAAGGAAAAAAAGCAAAGCAAAGCACACATGAAGGCCAGCTCATCCTGCGCAAAAACAATTCACACGTCTGCTCAACTCAAAAAACAAAGCCAACCTCATCCTCCGCTTCATCCACACACAAGCAAGCTTAATCTCATCCAAAAAAGCTGGTACCAAACAGATATGTCAACAAGCATATGGTATCGAATTCTTCGAGGCCCGTACCACAAAGCCTTTGGCGTCAGGCCACGCTGCCTTCGGGAAGCGCTTGACGGCGATCCAGTGATTCTGGCCCAACCGGCCTTTGTACACGAGATTTGGGGCTTTCTCTCCGCTTTCGGACACGATCTGGTCGCTGCAGAAGGAGTTGGTGGCCTGCCGCAGCGACTCCAGCGCGTACTCCCGGAACGCCGGCACCACCACCGCCTCTCGTCTAGTTCTCTCACCACCACCACCTGCACCACAACAACCATCAATGCAACAGCCCAAACACTCACCTGAGCCACCAACCCAACTCACAGAAAAAAACACTCACGTGAATCCTCCTTCGGCTCCGGAACCGCAGCACTCGGCAGCGACGGCGGTGGCGGCTTCGACCACAAACACCCCATTCTTCGCCAGCTCGCCTCAAAAACTCAAAATAGTATAAAACCTGATCACCTCCTTCTTTTTTTTTTCCTAAACAAAAATCCCACTTGTGACTGAGTTTTTTCTTTCACAAAAGACTACGGCACTAGCATTGCCTTGAATTCATCTCTAGAAACTTGTTGTTGTTGTCGACGACGACTTGGCCATGGCACTGGACGCCATTGTGTTTCGTAACATCGACTACTACGTGATTCCTTGTCATGCATGATTCGAGAAACATCACCACTTTTAAAGAAAATAGAATATATTCGAGGGATGATACAACTGTAGTTTTAGTTGCTAGTGATGCTTTACCGACATCTCACCAATGTGATAAAATAAAATAAAACTTCAAAAAAGAAAGAAGTCGCCGGGGTTTCGGATTAGCAGCTGATGAAAATAGGTGAAGGATTTTTTTTTTACAAATATGAGAACATGCTTAAGAACAAGAAGAAGAAGAAGAACTCCGGCGTGAATAAAGTGTTTGTTTGTTTCACTACTAGGTTCATGTCCACCGGGCATGGATTAGAACATAACCGAGAACATATATGGAGAGTGGAGAGAATTTTATTGTTTTAGTGATAGTGCGCCGGTGGGATACTAATTTTAATCCAAGTGGTTTCATATCTTTTGGATGAAATATGAATTAGTTATGATTTTGCAAAGTGTGCTGCTAACTTTAGTCTGTGGTTGTCACTAGGTACCTCCCGTAAGTGAAGTAGGTAAAGGGTCTTCGCTTATGGTGAATCTCTGTTTGGATGGGTGGGGATGGGATGGAAGTGAGTTGGATGTTACCTATTTTATGGCTGTTGGTTATGGGTTTTGATTGGTTGCCCGGGTTTATTGTAGATGTGCAAGTCATAATGTTGAGTGAGAGTTGTGCTGCCTTCTGTGGAAAAGAGAGAAGAAATATGGCGATAAACTCGTGTGGAGTATTGATCCCTATGAGGAATATTAGCTTAAGATCACTAAGTGATTGAATGGCACATCACTACGATTAGATATTGCTTCACACTAGAAGATGGATGGTCTTGTAACAATAAGTAGGAGTTTGTATCTTAGATTTTGAAAATGAATAATTGTAGAAGAGGAGATTAGAAAGTAGAGAAGAAAGACAAAGGCCCAAGCAAGATAAATTATGGAGTGTTCATAATGCGTGCAAGAATTTTCTTAAGGGTAATTCTCTGGTACCTCACCGGAGATGAGGCCCCCGTTCTCAGGCCTCACAGGCGGGAGGCGTGCCGTATGGTGAAGGTTCTACAAGAAATTCCTTTGGGCTTTACAAAGTAAAAAGCCCCGCAAATGGGATCTCACTTTCATGGCCCACATAACATCTCTATTTATATTCAGTAAAGACAGACACCCTATGATTGTGTAGTGGTGCCACCCTACACTAGAGGAACGACAAGGTGAGAGGAGGGGCGAGCTCTGGCTGCGGAGCGAAGATTGAGAAGACTGCAGGTAGGCAAGTCGAGCAAGGGAATGGGGACGCGTAATGGCTGTGAGGCCCCGTGACCGTCCGACTCCCACCGCGGCGCAATTGCCCGACATGCTTGCAGCCAAGCGTCGACAAATAGAGCTCCACCTCCTCCTCCGGTTCTCTCAGCAACAGTTCCTCCGGCCGAGCTCTACAGACCAGCGGAAGCCATCTACTCGTACTCCCTACACTACAAGTTGGGCAGATGCCCTTAAATTGCAAACCCCCAACCACCCATACTCACAACCTCACCAACCTATACAGGCAAAGTCATGAGAACTGACCCCAAAGACTAACGCTTTAACCCTCCCGCAAACCCTAGACTCACTTCTCGTAACCAACCCTAAAATCTCATATTCCTAGTTGTAATTTGCAACCAACCTCACAATCCTAATCCATCATCAAAACCTCCAACACGCTCTCACTAGAATATTTTTATCATCAACTTCTCATTTAGTTAAACCCTTAAATGTTAGTCAAAAATCGTATATAAAGGCATGTAATTAAAATTAAGGAGGACTTAAATCTTTGGATTGAAGATTCGTCAACTAACATCTTTCATTTGGAGGTCATTTCAATCGATCTAAACCTTATCATGTTCAAATAAGACACCGTTCATGTAGAATACTTAGCCACTAGTGGAACCTTTTGATGTGTAAGGATTAGTTATAGGTTTTTATTTATAAGCATGGAATTTGCTTCCTTGGAGATATGAACAAGGCATGAGGTCTTGGGGCAGGTTTACATAAACCCCTAAACTACCAAGGCATTTGAGAAGAATCTCTACTCCATTGACTAAAAATCGCCAAGGTTAATATTTTGAGAATATAACCATAGGATCTTCTTCTAAACTTATAAATGGGAGTTAACTAGGAGATAATTCCAAAGAGGATTATGGGATTTAACCTAGGACATGGACTTTACTATTACAATCTTTATTAATTTACCTAAACTTACAATATCAGTTGAGGACAATGGATAAGTATACTAGATGTTAGTTGAAGAATCTTTAAAGAAGCTGGTTGAAGAATATCTAATAGATTTTAGTTGAAGAAACCTAAAAGAAGTTGGTTGAAGAATATTTAAAAGAAGTTAGTTGAAGAATCTATAAAAGATGTTGATTGAAGAATCCTTAATCCAAAGGTGTATATGTTGCTAAATTTTGATACATTTTTTGTTAACTAAGAGTAAAATATATGACTATATAAATTGTCCATTGGTCCCTAACAGGCCTTTAAGCTATTAGGCAAACCTAGCTACGCTTACCCCGTTGGAGACAACAGGCCAATATACTAGTTATTATTTTATGTAGAAAGTGTACATGCTAATGGAAGGGGATACTACTCAGTAGAAGGGCCCAATGAGAAATTGTACATTACAGAACTAGTATTAGAAGTTGGTGAGTCAATTCAATCATTCTACGTGAGTGAAGAGCTACATCTTTTGAGCAAGGATAATCAGTGCATAGATATGTCAATGAGTATTTGGTATTTTGAAAGTAGACATTTGTTAGATATTTGTAATGTCAATAGTACTAGGATTTTTGGCTTTGACCACCATTAACCCGGCCAAGGAGAACCGACCCCCTCGCTCATCCTTACCCGAGGTGGGCCCCCGTCTCCATTGCATGGGGTCATTTTTCTAGCCTTCTTATTTTGGGGGGTCTAGCAGTTTTTTTTGGATTTTTTGGGACAAATTTGGGGCCTACAATGATTGTTCACCTTGTACGCCCATCTCTAGCTATAAATAGGGCCCCATTCAAAAACAAAATAGGGGCCAGGTTTGGCTCCACCACCTCGTGGCCTCCATGGGTAAGGACGAGCGAGGGGTCAATTCTCCCTGGCCCTGGTAGCCCAAGCCATTTTTCCTCAAGAAACACTCCAAAACTACCACTATCAACAACTGGCAAGAAAATCTAATTTTGAAGTAATATTATGAACTTTTAACCGTAAGATCTAAAAAAATACTTCTATATAACATTATCATATTTTTGTACTACAATTCACTGCACGGATACGAAGATTATATCATTTGAAGTCAAGAAAATGGTTAATTTTCTTCCTTGTGTTAAATATATGGGCACACTTTGACTTCACTTGATATCATACTTTGCACTACACAAGGTTTAAATCCTTCACCATTGTGTTAAGCATGATGTTAGTTCCTCATACACCAATTTTTAAAGGTAGAAAAGGGGTGTAGCATATTCAAAACAAGTATGCAAGAAGTGGAGGTTCAAAAATTGCCAATTCACATTTTATTTATTTGCAAACGTAATATGTCTAAAAATGATAATCCAAAGAGTGTTGTTGTCAAAAAAAATAGAAAGTGAAAAATATGAAGATGTCTAGGTTTAATGTAGAAAAGGAGTTTTTTTGGTACCTTACCTAAGAATGTGAAAACGTTTGACTTGGTTAAAAATGTTTTTTACTCTAAAGACAAGAATTATTATTTTTACATCTTCACAGAAAGTAAAATTTTCCATGTGTATGAAAAATTTCAATGGCAAAAGAAACTTCTAGCAAAAAAATTGGAGCTGCCCGGGGTCCCCAATTTTACTTTGAAAGCTAATAACTTTCATATTAGGAATTAAAAATAAAATAAAGTAAACCCACTAAGATCTTATCAGGGACAATTTACTTTAGAAATTTCAAAAGGAAAGAACTTTTTTCGAATTTTAGGAACCTGCCCAAAATGAAAAACGTCCCCAGGGTTAAATGGGCTCTTAGGGGTACATTTCAAAGTGGCATAATATTTAATTGTGACATCAAAACTTCAACATACGCATTCCCAGTTGACATTTCCCCCTAGAAAAGTCAATTATGCCACAAAGAGAATCAACATCTGTATTCCACCCGGAAATAGAACCTACTGTTCCATCAATAGTCAATGTGACCTGTTTGAGCATCTGTTTGAGCTTTACAGCTCGACGGCACACGAATCTGAGATTCATGCCCCGGATTCCAGCAGAAAAATCCCGGGCCAAACCTCAAGACGAAACAGCCACTTAATCCAGACGTGAAAGGATATCAGATTCTTGACACAGTTCTGCAACCTCTAAATAAACCGAATTCTGAAAAATATCTAATGAAAGAAAGTAGACTTCCTAAATAGTGTACAATGTAGTGGTTAAAGAAATGATTAAAGTACAAAGGGCATCAATTGATGCACTGAATGATCAACGCGGACCCCTTATCACCCAATTCCTTGGGCAGCATCATCAAAATTTGCAGCTACTACTAGAGGATGGTTTTCTCAAAATGATGTCGGCTCAAAATTTACATCTACAAAGCGGACATGACTATCCTAATTAAGTTTGTGAGGTCGAGGAGGTACCTGGCCGACGGTCTTGGCAACGATGGCGTTTGCCTTGATGACGTCTTTACAAGCCTGTTCAAGCATGGCCAAGAACTGCTTCACCACCACGAACACTTTGAGAGGCTCCGAATCGTTCTTCACCCCATCCTCACCGTAGAAATATACACTGACCTTCTTGATCTGGCCGACTGCATCGCCGAGATCATGCTGCACAACGGTCACCTTGGCCTCCGCGTTCTTGACAAACCTCTCCATGGCCTCCTGGAAGTGATCCTCCGAGAGATCAATGGAGCGCTCCAAGCCTCTGGCGCCTGGTTCCACAACACCGTACTTCTTCTCCCGGACCTGTGCTCTGATGCCATTCAGCCCGTTGATGAGCTTCTGTGCCGACTGCTTCAGCGCGTTCAGGTCCAACCCCCCGGCTTTCCTCACATTGGACATCTCTGTGGGCAGGCTCATCACCATCGCCATGCCCATCTTCTTGGAGTCTCCTCCATCCATGTTATGGTGTGCTTTGTTCGGACTCTCCATGGCTGCTTCCAGGTTCGCGGAGAAATCCGTGGGCGAGCCGGGAGTGTTGGGCGTTGAAGGGGTTGAACATGTGCTCCCAAGGCGAGTTAGCTTGCAGGACTCTGATCTGATGATCTCCTGAATGACGAAGTGGAGAAGCGTCGTCTTGTTGTCAGTTCCCTTCACGTCCGCCAGTTTCAGGAGCGTGTCCAGCTTGAATGCTTGCGCGTCGCCACGGTTGGTGCCCATGTTGAGCCGGTTCCCCGTCTTCAACACGGCTTCCAAGAGTTTCCGGAACGTTCGGCTTCCCTTCAGTTCTATGCAGGCCAGCTACACCACCCAAAGCAAGAACGTTAGAAGAAAGAGAAACAAATTGGTACGAGGGTTAAATACCAAAATTTTCTGCTAAACTGTGACATCATAGACATCAGACAACCTACCTTTAGGATTTGAAGTGCGTCTTGCACATGATGCAACTCTTCCTGGTACTGAGCTTGATACAGCATTGCATTCAGTCGAGACCAGGCGTTAGGAACTTCCAGCAGCGCGTGGAAGAAGCGGTCAGATGGACCGAGGTCCGAAAGTTTGCCATCAAATCTTTGAAACTTTCTCTTCTCGTCGTCTGAAGGAGCCACTCTGACCAGAGTCTCCAGAACTTCAGTAGTCAGTCCCTCGCCTGAAAGCATTGTAAGGAAAGAGAGCCTGTCAGAGTGTGTAATGTCACACTGCAATGTACTAGCAACGACAAAACCATGTACGAAAGGAAAGCCCTTGGATAACACGAACGTCCATCAACTAAAGAAGCGAAAAACGTGTTCAGTATGTCTCTACCTTCCAGCAATGCTTCACAGACTTCTATGCTCCGCATCCCCAAGGCTCGCAACTGAATTGCAAAATTGTGAGCCTTCCTCGGGTCTAATATAGTCACTGTTTCTGGCTTCTTCTGTGCTGCGCTCTTAGTACTATCTTTCTTGGGAGCTGGTAGAACTCCAAACAAGGTCTCCAACTTCGTTGGATCAAGCCTGCACCCGAACAATCAATCAGAGTTCTCCCAATACGAATGTACCATAACAGCAGAGAAACAAACCATGGAACGTAAAAATAATACCCTCGTAAGAGAACTGCACCACAACACAAACGGGGTAGGTTGTATGCACATACTCAAAGGACTTGTTCAAGTTGTCCCACACCATGGACTGATCAGGGGCTCCCTTCACTTTGTCCCAATGAAGCGGCTTCAATTTCTGTTTTGGTGGTGAAATAGGTTTCTTATTTGCTCTTTGAAAACCGCCTGACGTTCTTGAGACATTCAACGGCTTCAACCCAGGTGGAGGAGGTGGTCCCTTGCCCCTACCACCAGGAGGTGGTGGAGGGGGAGGGCCCTTTCCACCGGGAGGAGGGGGAGGGGGAGGTCCCTTTCCACCAGGAGGAGGTGGAGGAGGAGGCGCTCCCTTTCCACCAGGAGGAGGAGGAGGTGGAGGAGCTCCTTTGCCGCCAGGAGGAGGAGGTGGTGCTGGTGGTCCTTTCCCACCAGGAGGAGGAGGCGGGGGTGGAGGAGCGCCTCTCCCATCCGGAGGGGGAGGTGGAGGAGGAGAAGGTAGGATAGCAGAAGACGCACCACTGGGATTAGAGTTATCTCTAGCTTCATCGAAAGGATTTGTACTGACAGCGAAGGGGTTGGTCTGAGCAAAACTCTGCTCCCTCTGACCAGAAGATGAAGATTCATGTATCAAAGTAGAGATAGGATGAGAATTCGAGTCGCTGTTGACGTCAAGAGATTGCGGTTGGAAGAACTGCGCAATGTCATGGCTCCTCCGAGTGCCTCTCCTCGACTGTCGAATAGACTGATTCGCACGATAGAACGTCCCCAGCTTCGGAGGCTGATGCTGCTGCTGCCCAACCAACTGAGCTCGAGGCGACGACGGCGACTCAGGTGATGACCACCCTTCCCTGCTCGAATCCACACCTCCCAGCGAATGCGCAGCGAACTGCTGCAGATAATCATGCAGATTTGGAAACACAACATCCGGAGGCTCCGCCGGCACGGTGGGCAGCACTTGGAGCGGGACAGTGATCGGCGGCGGCGCTGGAGACGGTGCGCTCACGTAGCTCGACCTGAGCGTGGAGTCCAGCCTCTCAGGCTTCTTCAGCGGCTGGGACCCCACTGGTAACAAGTCCACTGTTTCCTCAAACTTAGTGTAGCGCGTGTTGTGGAGAATGTTGCCCGAAGGCCGAGGCTTCTCCAGCTGCTTCGTATCCTCAGTTTCATCAAGAGGCTTTGCAGGGATTGGCATGGGAGGAGGAGCAGTCACCATCACAAAGTTGCTCCTCGCTTGGCCTCCCCTCGCACTGCTGTCTTGCACCAGGGATAATGAAGGTCGGAGCTGCGGAGTAGCATTCTCTTTGAGAGGTGGCACATAGGAAGGAGCGGAGAGCTTGGCAGAACTTGACCTGGACACTCTATCATCTTGAGGAGCAGGCAGCGCTGGGACAGAGGATACTCTATCGTTGCTAGGCACTCTACCGTCTTGACGAACGGAAGCAGCTGGAAGAGATGGTACAGAGATGACTCTGGATCCTCTATCATCCTGAAGAGAAGTAGCGGGGACAGAGGTGACTCTAGAAACACTCTCCTCACTGAGAGGATCAGGAGAAGGGGAAGACAACGGCGGGTTAGATCTTTTCTCCTGTTCGAGAGGAGCAGTGGGGACAGAGTTTGATCGACAAAATTTCTCCTCAAAATCTGGTCGCCGGGCGCTCTCAGGCGCTCCTCCTGCATCCACACCTTTATTGGTAAATACAGGGAGAGTCACAGCGCGAGACGGATTTACACTCGGAAGCTGCTGCTCATCAGACTGCACCCTGTTGCACTTCCCGAGCAGCGTCACCTCGTCGCTTTCGTCTGTCGTCTCCTTCTTGTCAAACGAGTATGGATCCGCTTCCACGTCGAAGCTCTTCACATCACTATCGTAGCGTCCGAAAGATTTCAGAGCCTTCGGAGGAGAGCTCTTCCTCTCAACTTTCCCATACGCTTGGATGTCTTTGACATCCGACGGCATATGCTGCAGAGTCTTCCCGTCTGAGTAGAGAGGATTGAAGGACGAGACGTCTTGGGAGCCTTGAGCCGCCTCGGTGGAGAAATCCCAGTGTTTTGGTCCTGATTTGTTAGGACTAGAGAACAGCAGCGGCTTATCCCCGGCTTTATTGCGCTTCACCCGTTTCTGATAACAGCAGAACGCGATGAGCACCACGGCGAGTGTGGAGAAGACGCTCACGACCACTGCAGCGATTATCGCCGAAGCGAACCCTGTTGATCCTGCTACAACTACTGGCCCGGAAGCGGGAGAATATACTGGTGGTGCGGAGGCGGGTGGGTCCAGAAGAACTACAGTTGACGGATCCGGGGGCAATGCGGTGAGAAACCTCCTCACAGGTCGATCGTCGCCGCGTCGCATCGAGAAAATGGCGCCTCCGCGCCGCAACCAGTTCGAAAATGACCGCGGGAGATAGAAAACTGAGAACACGGACATCACATTGGAATTCGTCATGTTGACGGCCCCTGCCACCTCTTGTGGCCCTGAAATACTCGCCTGCAAATCGACAACAGAAAGAAACGAGTTAACCAAAGAAAGACAAATAAGGAAACTTCAGCCGTCAGCTGCCAAGACTGAGATTACTGGCGATGTTGCGGAACCTCGCAATCGAGATCAAAACTTCTCGCAATGTCTGCCAGAAAAAATCGAGCGGTGCTCGGTTCAGTGCACGTCCACTCACTATTGCAACAAAAGCTAGAGGTAAGATATGACAAAGCCTTCTCCATGGCCAGATCTCGCACAGCCCGCGCTCAAATTTACATTCACAGCTCTCAAAAGGGATTGCGGCATACCTGTACAACGTATTCGACACCGCGACGATTACTTTCCTCATGCTGCACCACCAAGCTCGGCTCATGAAGCTCAGAACGCAGATCTTGCAATGTACCTTTGGCTAGTGCCCCGCGAACGACCAGAGAGGAGAAGCTCAAGTGAAGACAGATAAAGAGGTACGACAGCTTGGAGAGCTGCATCCCTCCCTTCCCGCGATCCCGCCCCATCTCCACATGGACGTGATCTGCCTCTCTCCTCTTCCAAGCAAAGATCTGCCTCTCCACTCACAAACAAACTGAGAAAAAACCCACGCTACAATGTAGCACAAGATTCCAAGCGCTATCGCCCCAGGCCCGCGAAACAACAAACTGTAACGCAATCACCTTCTCCAGTCACCAAGCTCCAACCACTTCGGCAACCCCATCGAGAAGCACATCCTTCGTCCATTAACCTCACAAAAACGCCCGCCTTACCCTGCGACCTGCTCTCTCCTCCCACTTCACTCTCGATCTCACTCATGCACGCTGCGAAACGGGAGAAAACAGCTCCACAGCCACGAAAGGCTTCATATTCGTACCCCGCTCAACCATTCAAAAACGCCGCGGCGCGCTACCGTTGGGACCAGACAAAGAGCCCCTAAAGCCGTTGCGGGCAGACGTTGGAGTCGAATCAGAACTCTGGCCCCGGTACCCGGTAGAAAGTAACCTTTTACCTTCAAGAGGCTTTTTACGAGCATGGGGACTTCCGCCACTTCACCATTTATAGTGGCAGGGAATAAGCCCCACTAAAGAAAAAAGTTCTGTTTCCACTGCGGCAACAGAGAATCGCCTGGCGCGCGACCCGAGACGAGCCGAGGAAAGGGAAGGGGTTGCTCGCAGTCACATGGAGATTCCGGCGATGGGGTGCGCAAATTTAGACGCCGCGGTTGCGAATAGCAATCTCCAGCGCACCGTAAGCTGGATGAAAAGAGAGTTCGTTGCAGAATAGCCGGTCTATCATCAGGTGCTGTTATTTTGGGGAGAGGTCGCATGTGCGGGACGAGGGCTATCACTGTAGTCACTGATCTCGCGCTTCGCACTGCAGTCGGGGGCAGACCATGGATTGGAGAATGATGATGATCAGCTGCTTGTTGCTTTTACCGGGTCAAGTTTCAACCGATCCGTTTTGTGTCAACGGGTACTTAATTCGAGCATGTGGTTGGATTTGAATCTCTTGAAGCTTTCATCTCGTTGTCTGAGTTGGGTCTGAAGCGTGTGGTGAGATTGGCCTTTATGGGATGCAGTCGTTGTTCAACGGTCGTAGGTTCCATGCGAAATGCAGAAATGAGAAAATCCTTGGTTGTTTTGAGACTTTGAGTTAATTCAAGTGTGTGAGAGAATGGTATGGATGATCGTGGATTCAAGGCGTGATCATCTGGACATGCGAGAGCCGATGGTGGGTACCTCGTGTCACTGCAATGTCGTGTGGATAGACAGGTGTGGTTTGTGCATTCAAAGGCGAACTACAGTGCTAACCGTGCCAACATTATGATTAATATCTCGAATTTAGAAGGTCCTAATAAATGCCTTGAATGTCCACAGTCCAGGACATGATTTGTGAAGAATTCTGGTTTTTCAACGGCTGCACGTTCGAGCAACGGGCTGTCATGGATCGACAACGAGAGAGCATGTCAGAAAACGGATCATTTTCCTGCGAGAACCGGAATTTCGCCATCAAATTTCAAGTTAGGGTTTGGGTTTCAAGAGAGAGAGACTGACATACACACGAATTACTCCCGAGGAGAGTTGCGTCGACGATCTCGTCATGGCGGTCAGCCTCGTGGCGGCTGTGCATCCTCGAGTTGCGCCCGGCGGTGACGGTATTCGCATTTTGCGAAATGATGGCACGAATCGGCGGCGCGTGTGGTGCCAAAGTGGAGGAGATGGAGCGCGAAACCCTAGCGACAAGGTGTTCATCTTCGGGATGGGATACACAGCGCTAGCCCTGGCGAACACGCTCCAGAAGCGCGGCTGGGATGTCGCAGGGACGTGCAGGAGCGAGGAGAAGCAGAAGGCGCTGCAGCAGCGAGGGTTTCGAGCGCACGTATTCAACGACGACGAGCGTTTGCGCGAGGAGGCGATCCTTGAGCTCCAGCAAGCAACTCACGTCGTGAGCTCCATCCCGCCCGTTGGCGACTTCGATTGCGACCCCGTGCTAGCCTCCCTGCGCAAGGACGAGCTTGCGCTCGACGGAACGCAGTGGATCGGGTACCTCTCCTCGACGAGCGTGTACGGCGACTGGCAGGGCGGCTGGGTGGACGAGCAGACGGAGCCGCGCCCGGCGGACGCGAAGAGCGCCGCGCGTCGCGAGGCCGAGAGGAGCTGGCTGCGGCTCGGGGAAGAAGAAGCCGGCGTCTCCGTTCACGTGTTTCGTCTCGGAGGGATCTACGGCCCTGGACGCAGCGCGCTCGACACGGTCGCGCGCGAGAGGCTCTCCGCCCGGCAGCGCGCGCGCGCACACAAGCGATTCACGTCGCGAGTTCACGTGGCGGATATTTGTCAGGTGGTGGTGAGGGCCATGGCGGTGTCGCGGGAGTGCGGGAGTGGAGTGTTCAATGTTGTGGACGACGATCCTAGCCCGCGCAGCGAGGTCATGGCGTACGCGCGGCAGCTGCTGCTGCGGCCGAATCCTATCGAAGAGAAGGAGGTCGAGATAGGATCTGCTTCATCCCGAGTTGCAGAGAAGCGCGTCTCCAATCGGCGCATCAAGGAGGAGCTTCACGTTCAGCTGTTGCATCCGAGCTTTAGGTCGGGATTGGAAGCGATAGCGAGGGGATCGAATGAACCGTTCGATTCCTGAGCTTGTCATGATCTGTGTGAAGAATCCTTGATTTATCAAAGTTTAGTGTACAGAATGAGGATAGTTTACAGTTGGAATGGATTCCGCCTATGAATGACGTGGGGTGACCTATATGAACAATTGTGAGCCTCAGCTCTTTGCTTTCAGAAGAGGAGAATACGACTTCTTCGGTGTCTGCGCGTTGTCCCGGACGACATCCCTGCAAGCTTTCTCCACCATGATGAGGAACTGGCGGACGACAACGAAGACCTTGAGCGGCTCAGAGTCATTCCTAGCCGCCTCATTGCCGTAAAAGTACACGTTGACCTGCTTCACGGCCTGCAACACCTCGGCAAGCTCGTCCTGGAGTGCGCTCACCTCCGGATCCGCCTCCTCAACAAACCTCTCCATCGTTGCTTGGAACGTGTCCTTGGTGTCAAGATCGATGGCTGCGTAGCTTCCGCTTCCGGAGTGCGCTTTGATCTCCTGCAGCCCCTTCACCAGCTTCTGCACCGCCTGCTGCAGCATGACGAGGTCCAGCCCGCCCGCCTTGCTTACCATGGCGAGCTCCTCGGGCAACCCCATTACCATGCCCATGCCCACCCTCTTGTTGCTCCCCTTCGCCATGGCCGCCTCCAGATTCGCAGAGAAGTTGGACATGGTGGGGGAGCTCGGGGTTGTGGGCGAGCGCGGCGAGTTCACCGCGTTACGAGCTGCACGGGCGGTTTCGAGCTTGTCTATTTCCTGGATGACGAAGTGGAGTAGGGTGGTTTTGTTGTCCACGCCCTTGACGTCCGCCAGCTTGAGGAGTGTGTCCAGCTTGAACGCTTGCGCGTTGCCCCGGAATGTGCCCATGTTGAGACGGTTCCCAGTTTTCAGCACCGCCTCCAGCAGCTTTCGGAAGGTGCGACTCTCTTTCAGATCCTTGCAAGCCATCTGCACAAGTAAGGGCAAGTCAGGGACATTCTCGGGATGTACTAGTGAAGTGCGTATCAGAGAAATGCTTGAAGATGACTTGCTAATTCACGGAGTAGCAAGGATTGAGACTTGCCTTGAGTGTTGTCAGGGACGCGCGTGCACTCTCGAGCTCGTCCTTGAACTGCGCTTTGTAAAACATGGCTTCCAGTCTGAGCCATGCGTTTGGCACTCCCAGCACCGTGTAGATGAATCGATCCGCAGGTCCAAGCTGGGTTACGTCTCCATCGAATTTCTGGAACTTCCTTTTCTCGTCGTCTGAGGGTTTCACCCTCACCAAGGCTTCGAGGATTTCGCTGCTAAGGCCGTCACCTGGAAGATTTTGAGGACAATCAGTACAGAACTCAGATCACACGTACTTAATTCCAAGGAGCGAAGAATTTACTCACCCTCAAGCAGAGCGTCGCAAACGTCAACCCTGGTGAGGCCCAATCCACGAAGCTGAATAGCAAAATTGTGAGCCTTTCTTGGGTCGAGGATTGGCTTCACTTCTGGTTTCTCAGACGATGAAGAAGCAGCTGGTTTTGGTTTCGTGGGTGCAGTTTTTTGAATCCCAAACATGGCCTCCAGCACCTCTGGGTCAAGCCTGGACGACCAAGACCAACGTGATCAGCTTTTGTAGCATGAAAAAACAGGAAGGTACAGCTTTGTGATAGTGACTTACTCAAACGATTGGTTGAGCCTGTTCCACACCAAGGAATGATCTGGAGGAGCCTTCATTTTATCCCAATAGAGCTTCCTCAACTCCGGCATCGGAGAACTTGGACCTCGCTTCTCATCTGACGACGCTGTTCTTGCAGGTTTTGTATTGATCGGCTTGAGCCCAGGAGGCGGTGCTGGAGGAGAGTTGCCACCCCTCCCTCCAAAAGGAACCGGTGGAGATGGTGGAGGCCCTTTCTTACCAGCAGGTGGAGGCGGTGGTGCAGGACTCCCTCTTCCAAGAGGAGGTGGTGCAGGTGGAGAAGGTGTAGAGCTTCCTCTCCCGGGAGGAGGCGGTGGTGGAGGTGCAGGACTTCCGAATTTCCCACCAGGAGGGGGCGGCGGAGGTGGTGGCGAAGGTGCAGGGCTTCCGCTCTCAGGAGGAGGAGGCGGTGGTGGTGGTCCAGGACTTCCAATGTTTCTTCCAGGGGGTGGAGGTGAAGGTGGACTTCCAAATTTTCTTCCAGGAGGAGGGGGTGGAGGTGAAGGTGCAGGGCTTCCCCTACCAGGAGGAGGAGGCGGTGGTGGAGGTGACGGTGTAGGTGCAGGGCTTCCCCGAGGAGGAGGAGGAGGAGGAGGCGGTGGTGGAGGTGACGGTGTAGGTGCAGGGCTTCCCCGAGGAGGAGGAGGAGGAGGAGGAGGCGGTGGTGGAGGCGGTGGTGGAGGCGCAACACTTCCAGAGGGTGAAGGTGCACCACTTTCAGAGGGTAGAGGTGCAGCACTTCCAGAAGGTGGAGGTGGTGGAGGTGGTGGAGGAGGAGGACTTTCTCTTTCAGGGATAGAAAGAAGATGAGATGTCGGAGTTTGAAGCGAGGCGGAGAGATTCACCTCAGAGGATTCATCTGCAACATTGGCAAACGGGTTCGTCTTGTGAAACACCTCCGGCTTTCCTGTGTCAACCGAAGCAGGCAGAGACAAAGGGGGCATGGCAGCATCAGACGCTCCAGAGCCACTAGTGGTTTCGCCTCCAATCCTAGCGACTCGAACCGACGACGCTCTGAAGCTCCCCGTCCTCGGTGTCGAAGGAGACGTCGGGATAGACCAGCCACTGCTGTTCGAATCCTCATCCGGAGCCCTCCCTTCAAACTGCTGCATGTAGCTCTGCAGCTTTGGGAATACCACATCCTGCGGCTCAGCGTGCACTACAGGCAGGGAGGAAGCAAAGGGCGCTGGTAGCGGACGCGGCCCTGGCGTCGGAGCGCTCACGAAGCTGCTCTTGACAGGAGCATCAGGTTTCTTCGGCTTCGTCACCATCGAGTTTCGCTGCCACCCAACTGGATACGGGTCAGTGGTCTCCTCAAACTTCGAATTTCGAACGTGCAGATTCGGCTGCGGCTTTGGAGCGCTCTCAAGCTCCTCAAACTCGGCTCGTATCTTGGAAACATCAGGAGCTAGAGCAGGATCGATGAAGCTACCAAAGCCACCAAACTTATTTGGTAGCAATTCCTCCGGAGATTCCTCTTCTCCACGACGATCTACTCTCAATGGTGAAGCCAATGGCGTAGTAGGAGCGGTGTAGAAGCTGGACATTCCATCCTCCATATCTGCGAGAGTTCTCCCATTCGATGATCCGGTTTTCGTGAACTGTGGCATGGTGGGATACCGAAACAATCCGGCTGTGTCTGATGTCCGTGAATCCTCCAAGTTGATATCAAACAGCTCCGCGCTGTTCAGCACGAAGTCCTCACCATCACGTGCCGGTTTTCGACCCGCCATCTGCACACCTTCTTCGCCCAACCGAGATCCCTTGCGCACATTCTCCTTCAGCGCCGGGTTCGCAACGGAGACATCTGCCGAGCCCTCCGTGGCGTACCCCGACTTCCCGTTCCCGGATGGATCCAGAAGCGGCCTCTCCCTCACTGCTGCGATCTTCCGGATCATGCGCTTGCGGTAGATGCAGAACGCTACCAGTGCGAGAATGAGAGTGGAACCGACGCTCACCACCACAGCAATGATTATGGTTGACACGCGAGTGCGTGCGCGGCCGCTTGGGGCCGCTGCCGTCTCTGGAGCAGCAGCAGGAGATTGCACTTGGAGCAAGGTTCGCAACACCATCGCCCCCTGCAACGTTCCAACCCAAACAACTTAGGACAAAACACCCACGCTTCACAGTTCAATAATCCACATCCTGAGACAGGTTCCGTCTCCAGAACAAGCAGTCAATTGTGCACCCTTCTCAGTTCAACAACTCCCAAAGAACACAATTTGATCAAATATGACGCAGTCATGTGATTCAAAATGTATCCAATTCCTGACCTGGTCTATTTCTGTGAAGGTCCACTTCATGCGACTCAAAATGCAAGTCGAACCTGGGTCAGTTTCCGGCCTGATACCCTATTTCTTTATAAGCCTATTTGTTTGAAATTTTCCATGTTCATCTAAAAAACAGGAACAGTAAATTGAAACCCTTGATGAAAATGATTCAGAATCGAAAGGATTTCCACAGTTACGACATGTTTGACCCACTGCCGAAGAATTAGTCCAGCTATTGATGCGAACCCATTTAACTCATTTCACAATGCAGACCTAAACATGAGATTGACGTGTACCTGCCCTCCACCATTCGGCGGTGCAATCCCACCACTCCCCACACCTCCGAGATGCCTCTCCTCATGTCCTTGCCCTCCCACCGAAGCCCACAGGAACGCAAGAAGGAACAAGCAGACTCCGGAGCTCAGGCCCAGGCCTGCTACTCGGACCTCCCCCATGTGAGGCCCCGAACCCTAACATCCAATCCTCCCACACATGCCCGCAACCACACAAAAAGACCCGAACCCCTCGATGAAAACTAAACTCACACACAAAAAGACCCGAACCCCTCGATGAAAACTAAACTCACACACAAAAAGACCCGAATCCCTCGATGAAACTAAACTTCTACACAAAAAAGAGCCGAATTCCTCGATGAGAGCTGAGCTTCTACACAAAAAAGAGCCGAATTCCTCGATGAAAACTAAACTTCTACACAAAGAAGAGCCGAATTCCTCGATGAGAGCTGAACTCACACACAAGAGAGGGAACTAAACCCTGTCGCGAACCTCCGATCACTGGCTGCCCTAATTCTACCTCCCGACTTCGCAACCTAGGAAATCAACCCGCCGTCCACTTCTACCAACCCTGCCATCGTTCCTGTCAATTCCAGGGGTTCAGGTCCGGCACAAGCCTCAATGGACTGCAAAACTAGCTAGACAATACAGTCCCACAAGTCCCACAAGTGGCTGCAGCGGCGGGTGTGACGAGAAAGTGAGTGATTTGTAGTTTTTTTGTGGAAGTGTGGAACAAGTCAAAGGAAGGTGCCTTGGCCATCGCCGGTCTCGGCACTTGTGAATGGGCAAATTCATCGCGCTCGCTTCGGTGCTTTCGCCGTCGACACATGGAACGTGGGACCTTGACTCTCCGTGAATTCGTAAAGTGAAGCATATTCTTCGACGTGTTTTGTGATTGTTGATCTCTCTTATCGCATACGGAATTTATGTTTTAACCCCTAAAGTCGAAAGCCCTCAAAACTGCCAAAAACCCTCAAAACTGCCCTCTTTCAATGCAAGGTGAAAATTTTTAACTTTTAACAAATTTTCGAGTATATAACCGTAAGATCTAGTACCTAACTTGTACATGTACATGCATACCAAATCTTAGATTCAAATTCCTCTCCATTTGTGAGATCATTATGTTCAAAGTTGAAAAAAAAGATTTTTTCCTTGTTGTAGAATGGAAAACTAATGTTTTGGGGGCCAAAAAAACCAATTTCGAAAGGAAATTTGACATGAGGCTCTTCAAATTCTTGTTCCTATGTGAGTAAGGAATATGTCCATATAATTTTTACCCTCATAGGACCTATAAAACCTAAAGAAATGCTTAATTTTTCACATGGAGGTATGCTGAAATACAAATACAAATGCCCATTTTCAACAACTAAAAAGGCATGTAAAAAATTATCGGATTGAAAATCCAAACGGTGAGATCATGCTTTACTACCTCTTTTACATGTACGAAAAACAAAATTCGAAAAAAAATAAAATCTCAATTTTTGGTGAATTTTTGAAGTTACTGCGATCTAATTGATTTGGGGCAGATTTTGAGAATAATTGAGCATATACCGCAGTTCTGGGCAGATTTCAGCATGCCCTAACAGTGTTTTCAAACTTTGACCGTGAATATCTCCTAAAGTATGAGGAATTTTGAAGCATAAATGGTGTCATTTTAAAGGTATGGGAAAACTCTACAATCTTCCATAAAAGTAACTTCATACGATCTAAATTTAGTAACTGAGAGCCTGACCAGAGTCAGATCGACCACATTCTGGTCGATTTCGACTTTAGGGGTTAATTTGTAAAGGTTTGGAACATTTTCATATACAATCAAGTAGACAAAAGTTTAAAAAATCAAAAATTCCTCACATATGATTTGTCAATGCAAAACTATTATGTGAACCTCTTTCATTCAAAGTACAAATGTTCTTGCAAGAAATCTGTTGATGGATAAAGTAGTTTATCCTCCAAAGTCCACAATTTTCATTAACAATATAAGGTAACTTTAAACACTATCATAGCCTCGAGTAGTTTGAGTTTCTACACTAGTTTGAATTTTGTAGGCGTTGGCTATGGGTTTCGGGTTTTGGGTTTTGGTTATGGTTATGGGGTGGTCATGAAATAGGTGTGTGACGATTTGAATTTGAAGTGTGAGTGATCGAGAATTTGCTGAGAATGAGTCTAAGTTCTTGACTGTTTCAGAAGCTGGTGCACCGACCATTTGTAGTGAGGACTTGTTCCGACCAAAGGATGCTCTCTCATGTGTTTTTGTGTTTCACACAGATTGTGTTTTTTTCCTATTTATAGCATATTTCATACACTACATGATCCAAAGTACTTTGTGCTTGTAGAAGAAGAAGAACGCCGGTTCCCGAAGGGGGGCCGGCGTGGATAAAGTGTCCGTTCATTCCACCACTAAGTCCATGCCCACCGGGCATGGGTTAGTAGTATGGAACTACTTCCCCCTTTCTTTGTGCTTGTAGTACTAAATTCAAACACAAATACTTAGTGTCATAAAATGGCTAAATGTGGCTAATACTAAACATAAATCTACCACTTTCGGAGTAGAAAAAAAGTTACATGTGCTCATTTAGTGTAAGTTTTCTACACTTCCTAGCACGGCTTGACATTTACTGCTATTTATCTCATTGTGTAGCACACTCTAGATTTCAATTGTTTACACTTAGAATAAGCTACACCATGGAGTAAGTAAGTATAAATGTCAAGCCATATCTATTACCATGATTAGTGTAGTTAAGATATGAATCCACAAATGAAATGGAGCAGAAAACTTTCAGAAACGCGGAATGAAAAAGTTACATGATTGTAAAATTATGTGCAATTTCGGATTTGAAAACTTCTTCCGAATGCGGATGGCAAGGTTTGGATATGCATCCATTCCAATCTAGGTGACCTTGGTCTTGTGCTTATAACCCTTAAATGTCAGTAGGTGCCATTGGTGGCTAGAGTATTCTACATGTATGGTGTCGTATATAAATATGATACATTTCCGATATTGAATTGATTTCCAAATGAAAATTTTAGTTGAAGAATCTCCAATACAAAGGTCACTACATGAAAGTCTCAATCAACTTTCATATTTTTTTTGTATTCTACAGAGAAAAATACATCCCTATATATGCGATTCCTGACTTACGTTTAAGGGTTAATTCTTAATGGTGAGTGCAACACCATATATATAGTCACGTATTTTACTCTTAACATATCAAAATTGTACTAAAATCTAGCAAGAAATACACCTTTGGATTGAAGATTCTTTAACTAACATCTTTCATTTGGTGGTCTTTTCAATATTTGAATCTTATCATGCTCAAATACAACATCATATATGTAGAATACATGACCATTTTGCAACTTCTCAAGCATGTAGGAGGTGCAATAATGATCTAATCAAATTGTCATGTGTCATTGAATTGGGCTCAACATAAGTACGAACTTTTGTAAATATTGTATGTATCAATTCTAACACCATGTATGTCAAATACACAAAAAAAATCATGTTGCAACCTAGATGTGGCTTCTATGAGAAGAAGAAGAACGTCGGTCCCTGGGGGGCTTGGCATGAATGAAGTGTCTGTTCATTCCACTCCTAAGACCATGCCCACCAGACAAGGAATTAGCAGTATGGAACTACTTCCCCCTCTCGAGAGTAGACACTATGTGGCAAGTAACAAAAACACCCAAGAAACCGACCAAACAAGCCGAGGCAACGAGAGGGGAGTGGAAGAGGAGAGATAGAGGGAGAACGGAGGTAATTTTTTTAAAATGTAAGCATTTTAAGAAGTAAGAGGTGGTCTAAGGTGGGAGGTGTGTTGGTTGAGGTGGGGGGAAGGAGGTTGATTTTATGTGGTGTTTTGTATGTCACGGAGGGCTTGGTTGTTTTCAAGTTTACGATTATGTAGTAGTATGGACATAACATGTTGTGTTGCAATGTTATTAATGTTTTTGAAGGTATTTTTGATTGGTGCCATAGGTATTTTAAAAGTTTCTTCAAGAGTTTTCATAGATGGGATAAAGGTAGTGGCACGGGCCTAGCTGTGATAACAATAAGAGGGTCTATTTTCCATCCAAGGGCTGTGATATCATCAATAAGGGGTTCGTATTTGTCTATTTTGTTTTCAATTATTCCTCGGCAGAATCTCTCGTTGCAGTATGTGAATTCAATGAATTGGATGGTGTAGTCTTGGTTTATATGGTCGATTGGTGGGTTATTGTATGCTAATCCTCTGATGCAAAGTATATCTGGTTTAACCCCTAAAGGACCAAACGTCCCCCTTGGGTCATTTTGGATTTTGGGCATGTACCTACAATTCGAAAAAAAATCCTTTTTCATTGAATTTTTTTTT